>OZ012679.1:163361729-163954229 GCA_963942445.1 Argyra leucocephala
CGAAAATGTTTGTGAATTCTTAAATATACGACTTTACATTAATAATCAGTTTTTTATTATGTTATTATCAGTCCGGCAAAAATATAAATAATGCTATAAATAAATTGCAACAAGCCAATAACAAAATTTCCATTTGATGGAGAAAATATGGAGAATTAAATTGAATGAAGAAAAATTCACGCACGTTAGCTTTACGAACAATAAAATTGAGTCGCTACGCATTCTCAGTATGGTAGAATAAACAATTTCGTCATACTATATCAAAATTCTGCAAAACATCTTTGTATGACGCTTGACGCAAAGTTTAGATAGAAAGAACACGTCAACTAGAACTAGATGTGAAATACAAACAGTTGCATTGGCTATTTGGGCGAATACCTATGCTACGACGTATAAGAAAATTTTGATCTACAGTCAAATATTGAAACTAATCTGGGTATACGGTATTCAAATATTGGGTTGTGATGCCAAACAACTACATATTCAAACTGTCCAAACGTTTCAAAACAAAGTGTTGCGAAAAATTATTAATGATCCCCCTGGTTTGTTCACAATGCTGATATTCAAAGAGATTTCAGAATCCCTTTCATAACAAACGAAATAAAAAAAATTGATAAGTCGTCGCAATAAAACCCGTCTTTCTATACCGTATCCGCATAGAACAGAAACTGAAAGCTCTTTTATTGATTTTCGTCTAGATGGGAAAAAATAAATTATATCATCAAGTTGCATATATATATAAATATATATATATATATTACACCATGTATTATCTTCACCACCACATCGGTCAAACAAGAATATCCGCTCTCACCACTCTTCTTTACAATCTTCCTAGATAATATACTAGAAACTGCTTGCTCAAAAAAGAGAGGAGACTCCAAAAACTTGTAGACCTTGGCTATACGCAGAAAATGATATCTGTCTTCTCTCGCATAAATTCAGCGACATGCAGAGCAAATTTGAACACCTGGAACAACTTGTCAATCATGTCGGACTAGAAATCAACATGTAGTAAAGCAAAGCTATGAGAACAAATGACACCAGCATCACAGAACATCTAAGATTGAAAGAAGAACAAATAGAATTTGTGAACAACTTCTGCTACTTGAGAAGTATCATAGCAACTAGAGGTTGGTGGGGCCCAAGAAGATGTAGAAAACAGAAGAAAGTAAGGGCAGCATTTAGCAAAATGCAGCCAAATATCCAGAGTAAGTTTTTTTTTTTTTTTTTTTTTTTTTTTTTTCTCCTATTACTCCGCGTGGTAGCATAGGGCTTCGATAGTGAACCTCCATTCCTCTCTGTTGAGTACTACTTCCTTAATATCGTCCCAGGTATAATTGTTGACTGTTAATTCTTGATCGATTGTGCGTCTCCATGTGTTGTATGGTCTGCCGGGTCTCCTTTGTCCTTGTGGATTCCACTCTAGAGCTCTTCTTGCTATATCACTTTCTGATTTCCTTAGTGTATGACCTATCCATTTCCATTTTTTCCTATTTATCTGTCTGTTGATAGGTTCTTCTCCAGTTATCATCCATAAATCTTCGTTGCTAATTCTTGCCGGCCAGAATATTCTGCATATAATTCTCAAGCACTTGTTGATGAATACTTGTAGCTTCTGTTTGATTCTGACCGAAGTGAGCCATGTTTCACTGCCATATATTAATGTTGACTTAACACATGCTCTGAATATTGTTAGCTTTGTTGTTCTCGATATTTGGTTGCTCCGCCATATCTTCATTAGGCTCCCAAATGTTCTTCTTGCCTTATTTATACGGCTGTTGACATCTTCTGTTGCACCTCCTCTTGATGTTATAATGCACCCCAGGTAGTTGAATTCTTCTACGTATTCTATCTGTTGTCCACTCACTGTTATTGGCTCACTGTAACTATTGTTTGTCCTCATTGCTTTGGTTTTCTCGATATTTAATTCCAGTCCCGATTTCTTTGCTTCTTCCTGTAATCTGTTGACTTTGTTCTGTAGGTCCCTTTGATTTTTTGATATGAGGCATACATCATCTGCGTAATCTAAGTCTTCTAAGTTTCCGAAGAGATCCCATTCTATTCCGTTTATTCCAGTGCAAACTTCTCTTAGAATGTCGTCTAGTATTGTGTTGAAGAGAAGTGGAGATAGTGGACATCCTTGTCTAACTCCTATATTGGTGTAGAATGGATCACTGATCTTACCTCTGTGTTGAACTGTTGTCTCTGCATCTTCATACATCGCTTTGATGATGTTGATGATTTTTTCAGGAACTCCTTTCTTTGTAAGTGTTCTCCATATTGCGCATCTCTTGACTGTGTCGAATGCTTTCTTAAAATCTATGAATAGTAGATATAGTGGGGCATTCCATTCCACTGATTGTTCAACTATGACCCGTAAAGTATTTGCCTGGTCTACACAGCTTCGGTTTGGTCTGAAACCTGCCTGCTCTTTCCGTAGTATTGGTTCTAGTACTTCTTCTAATCTTTTCTTTATAATAATTGCTATTATCTTATGAATAGTATTTAGAACCGTGATTCCTCTCCAGTTGCTGCAATTTGCCAAGTCTCCTTTCTTAGGTATCTTGACAATCATTCCTTTCTTCCATGATGGTGGTATATTCTCTTCTATCCATGCTTTCCTGATGTGGGGTTCAATTGTTTTTGCGAATAAGTCAGGGTCCAGTTTGGCTATTTCTGCTGGAATTCCATCTTCACCTGTTGCTTTGTTGTGCTTCAGGATATTGATTGTAGCTTTGATTTCTTCTATATTTGGAGCTTGAGTAGATATTGGCAGTCCCTCAGTTGGGTAGATATTTGCATTGTCTCTGTTTCTTATGTCTGCTTCATTATTTGTACTTTCTTCGTTGCTCAGTTCTTGGAAATGTTCTCTCCATCTCTTTAATTGATCCTCTAAGTTTGTGATGAGCGCACCATTTTTATCTTTAATTGGTTTGTTTTGTTGTTCCGACTGGTTAGTTAAGTTCTTGATTATGCGATGCAATTCTCTCAGGTTATGTTGCTGTGCTGCTTTTTCTGCTTCTCCGGCTAAATTTTGTAGAAATTTCCTTTTATCTCTTCTTGCTGCTCTTTTTACTGTTTTCGCTATTTCTTCATATTCTCTTCTTGATGCCATCCTGTTGTTTATCATTTTCTTCATTTCACCTCTTCTTTTAATCAAGGCCCATGTGTTATCGGTTATCCAGATTTTTCTTTGTGGTTGTGAAATTCCAAGATTTTGTTCGCTTGTTTGGTTGTAAATTTCCAGAATCTCTTCCCAAGTGTATTCTCTATTATTTCTAATATTTTCTCGTAACGCCGTAACTATGTCAGCTCTTACTTGCGGATTTTTTAAGTTGTTTATATTTATTTTCTTCTTTCTATATCTTCTGCCTCTTCCTTGTTGGCTTAGTTTCATTCTGAAGTCCCCAGTTAGTAATTCATGATCGCTGTGTATATCTGCTCCCCTTCTATTTCTTACATCTAACATTGATTGTTTCCACTTCTTGCTGATGCATATGTGATCTATCTGATTTCTTGAGATCCCGTTTGGTGTTGTCCATGTGTATTTGTGGATATCTTTGTGTGGAAATAGACTCCCTCCGATTGCTAGGTCGAAAGTCTGACACAACTCTATCAATCTTTCCCCGTTGTTGTTTCTTTCTCTTCCTAACCCGTGTTTGCCCATTATCTCCTCAAGTCCATTGTTGTTAGATCCTATTTTCGCATTCCAGTCACCCATTAATATTATGATATCTCCCCTATTTATGAGTGCTAGCGTTGTTTCTATTTGTTCGTAGAAGTCATCCTTAATATGGTCTTCAGCGACATCTGTTGGTGCATAGCATTGAATTATTGTTACATGTCTTGTCATATTTCGAAATCGCCCTATAACAATTCTATCCGAGACTGCCTTCCACGAAACCAATGTTTGTCTCAATTTCTTTGATATTAGTATTCCGACTCCACTTTCACCCCCTGTTTCCCTTCCACTGTAAATTACCATGTTTCCATTCTCCGTGTTGATTTCTCCGGTGTTGTTCCATCGCATTTCACTTATACCTAGGATGTCTATGTTGTAAGTAGCCATTTGAGCTTCCAATTGCGAGAGTCTTGAAGCTTCTCTAAGTGTTCTTACATTCCATTGTGCAATTCGGGTCCTTTTTTGAGTGCCAAAGGTCGTTATCAAGTAGTCATTCGTGTATCCGAGGCTTCTTCTTCTATTATTTCGAATCCATTGATTTACCGATTATGCGGGTGATTGGCCTACAGTAACCGGTCCTAGGAGATGGAGTAACCATCTACCGCTGCCTAGAAACAACGTGGCGCTACCTTATTACCGGTTCGATCTCAATTAATGATTTTCATTCGATTAATCTCGAAATTTCAATTAACAAATTTAATGATGGATTTTTTTTTTTTTTTTTTTTTTTTTTATAAATCGCCACCAACCAGGTTCGAACCGGGGTCCCCTCGGTCATGGATCCTGTTACATAACCACTGCGCCACCGAGAGTAAGTAAACTTAGAATACTCCAGTCTTGTGTAAAATCAATTTGGATAACTTGGTTAACATCAAAAGTCCATAACAAGTCCACAAATAAGTTACAAGTCTTCATTAATAAATGTCTAAGGATAATATGACAGATATTTTGGCAAAACACAATAAACAAGGATACTAACCGGCGAAGAACCTATAGCGAAACAAATCAGAAGAAAAAAATGAAGATCAATAGACCATAGGATTCTTAGTGACTGTACACTCAGAAAGCTCTCCAGCAACATCGTGCGAATGAGCTTAGAATGGAACCCACAATGTACAAGAAGACCCGATTGTCCAAAGAACATCTGGCGGAGGACCATAAGACAAGGCCTAAAAAAACATATATATAACATGGATAATTGAAAACAGATGCTTTGCAATCGAGCACGATGGAAATGTCAAATGGAAGCTCTATGCTACCAAGAGGAGTAAAAAAAAAATCCTGTAACATGTATTTAAAAATTTTAAATAGCATTTTTACTAAATATAAATGAATAAATTAAGCTTTAGTCGAGTAAAGTTAAACCGAAGGTGCAGGGTTATTTTTGTAAAAAGAATGTAGGCTCAGTAATCTGGGTCAACTCAAACTCAACAAAAACGAATATAAATTCTAAAAAACAAAAATTCCAATTAAATAATTTAATCGTTGCCAAGTTTCCATTCACTTATAATTTTAAATATTTGATTGCAAATATCGATATTTTGGAAGCAACATTCATCAGCCCTTGTTACTAACTCATTCCAGTGCACCAAATTACCAAATTTTATTTTTCATATCTGATAAAAAAATTGTTTAATTGCTTTTTTTTTAATGTCATACATATGTGCTTTTCCCACATTGGCAAAAATATACTACCACTGTTGGATACAAAAACAGAAATATGTGCTTTCTCCAGAGTTGGGAAAAATGATTTGATTGCGTAGTCTCTGTTGGATATAAGAAAAAAGGGAAATATTTGCTTTTTTCCAGAAAATTATCTTTACTATTATAAAAATTTAAAAAACTTTCTTTATTATTATTATTTTATTTTATTTTTTCAGATTTTGGTGCATTGGGATCTTATGTATGTATATTTAATCTAATTTAACGAAAAATTTATTTCTTCCTTAGCTTAAAATGCTTCTTTAGATTTACTTTGATAATTTAAAAAAAAAAATAACTAGCTTTATAACAACTAACTGCCACTTCAAATCTCCTGAATCAAAAGAATAATAATTAAATGTTTTTGAAAGAAAAAAATCAAGGTGAAACATGAGGCATTGTTGAAAGTTTTTACCATTTCCATTATTATTATTATGATAATCATCACCATCATCATCAGAAAGAAAACAATAGTCCGTTGCACATTCGGTAGTACAAATGTGTTTTGTTTTTGTTTTTTTTTTTTTTAACTTTTATGATGATTTTTGTTTTGCTCTCATGCAATGTTGAACATTTAACAATGGTAAATATAATACTCATATATTTTATCTACACTATATATAGAAAAACAAATAACAGATATATGTATAATATAATACATATATATATATAGTTAGTCCAACCTGCTCTAAGAACCAGAATTTATTTTTGCATTTAAATCAAACTACAGTTCGCACATATGTTAGTGTGCTATGTAGTAGTTAAATGGTGATATATACATATATACTATGAGGTCTTATGAAATTCAAATTTGGATGAAAATAAAATTCGGAACTTATTTGTTTACATATTTACTTCTCTTTTTGAATGTGCTATAGATATTATACTACATGTTGATGAATACGTTACTTTAAGTATGTTACCATACATGTTGATGATAACAATAATTATAATTTTTATAGAATCATCAGTTTTACCTAAATTACGATATTCAAACAAAAGTTCTATCTACATTTATGTCATTCAGATATAGATTAAATATTTTATTTTAATTAAATTTTCAATACAGTTATGATTCTTATCTATCTATTGAGCATTTTATGGTTTGGTGACATCGAAAATGCAGTATTTGAGTTTTAATAACAATCTGGTATGTTCCATAACGAATTATATACAATGTAAATAAATTTAAAATGCTTGCATACTGCTTTTTTTGTAATTTTATGTAATTAAAAGGCAGTATTTGAGTTTTAACTACAATGTAGTATGTTCCATAATAACATAATTAGTTTTAACATGTTTCTATTCTGTCTCTTACTTTGGGATGCAAGCATTTTAAAACTATTTACATTGCATATATTTCGTTATGGAACATACTACATTGCAGTTAAAACTCTAATACAGCAGCATTTTCGATATCATTAGTTTGTAAAATCTTTAAACCAAATTTTTAAAAAAATATTACAAACGAAAAGCGAAACATTTTATAAATATTTAATATTACAATGCGAAACACGTAAGTAAGAGTACAGAATAGGTAGGTAGGTAGTATGTAGTTGTTATACAGTGATGAATAGAGGAATGATAGAAAAAGGTTTTTGACATTTCAAGGTTTATTTTTTTATTTTAATTTTCTGTTATTCAAATTGAATTTTATGACGTTTACACATTCATACACACAAACATGCATACAGTTTTGATAAATTTATAATTTTTGAACGCAAATCACGTATTTTTTATTTTAATTTTCTTTACTATTTTTACTTACTTTTCTTCACATTAATTTCTTATATTTTTAAATTGTAGTGTTTATTATTATCAATTTCCTCATAACATACTTACTTATTTTTTTAATGGCTACGTATATGAATTTTTAATTTATAAGTAAGTAAGTAATGGGAACTTTATTTTTTATTGCAGAATTGTAAAAAAAAATTAAAATTAAAATGAATGAAAAACATAAGATATTTTTACAGGTGTCATAGAATATAGAATTATAATTCATACTGGAAACAATATATATATATATATATATATATATATATATATACAAAATCATTTATGTAATAGATTGTATGAGAGTAAATTGTATTAAGGAAATGGAATTTCTCTTAAAAGTTTTTTATTTAACAGTTATTTCGATTTGTTAAAATTATCAATTTTGATTTTCTCAGTAAATCATTTTTACATGTAATTCGTTTTTGACAATGTACCAATTAGTATGAATTACTATAAAGATTTATAATTCTAATCTTAAATCTACCAATTGTAGTTTATTTACTTTTTATTTGACAGTTGTCAAAATCATATGAATTTGATATTAGAAAAACTTGTTCCGTTGATCACTTTTTACAGATTAAATTTCAATATTTTTGCAGGTGATAGAATTTTTACACTCAATTTCATGAACTTCATCTGTACACTGACTCCCTGAGTGTCATACAAGGTATATCATCTCCTAATCCGATACATCCTACGACAATAAGGATTCAAGAGCTAATTCACGCACCAGTCAGAAAGCTTAATTGTTCTTTTCTGGCTCGCAAATCACATTGACATCAGGGGAAATGAGTCAATCCTGAGTCAAAACTAACATCAATCCTAACACGCAGCAATTGCTGGCAAGCAAAAATTATATACGGTAATTAATAAAAAGAAATGGTATTGATTTACATAAAGCCAGATGGGTACAGCGAACCGGTAAATATGAAACCAAAATAAATAAAACGGTCAACTGCAAAGTGAAAACTATTGTTTCTGTAAGTCAGAAAACCGAATATAGAACTATACGACTTACGCATAAGTACATATTTTACGGACCAACCAGAAGTATACCAATACGTTCGCGCGATGGTCATCAGACGCCAATCAGTATTCAATACATTTTGAGGCCTGTCCACGCTTATGAGAGAAATATAAAATAAACACACGGTATGGTGGGCTTGAGTATCCTCTGAGGAGATACTGAGGAAGCACTGGACCACATTATATAGTTCGTAAGGGCAACATCCTATCAACACCAAATATAAATTCATAAACAGCTATTTTTGTTAGTTAATGTCGTTACTTCAAGTTTAAGTATTGTCTTATTAAAATTACTTAGTTTTAACTTTCTTAAGCTTAACTTTTTAGTATTTTTAAATTCACTTTTTTTAACCTTTGTTAACTTTGTTTTATTGTTGTATATTTGAATATATTATCATTTTTAATCATTAACTGTTATAAAACTTTAGCACGTAAGTAAATTATAAAATGTTAGTTCTTAAGTTTGTACATATAACAGAATGTGGCACAAAAGCCCACGGAGGTTAAGTAGACTAATAAAATCTAATCTTATCTAATCTGTGGGGGGTGGCCATTCCTGCGTTACATCTAAGAACGATTAAAATATACCTCTTTAAATAATTTGGTTACATATACTTAAGACATACTACCGGACTTGGTATGAAGGTGAATGATTGCATTCAACAGGTAATCACAATAGGTCCACGTACAGCCGTGGTGTAATGAGATGATATTATACCCTATTCGAAATATAATCTGATCTTATTTAAAGTAAATTGGAACTGTACTAACTATTGCTTATACTACTGACAGACATATTATAATATTGCTGATATTATGATATCGCCACATGTGTATCAGGGTCAGCTAATAATATCATATTTATAAATAATATTATAATATAAACGTAGTACTCGAATAGGAACTAATACTACTAGTAATTGATTTGTAATATTATGCCTTTATTATGCCGTAATGTCAATCATTACGAACAAAGGCATAATATTACAAATCAATTACTAGTAGTATTAGTTCCTAACAAATGATTTTCCACATTTAATTATAGTTCATATGTATATCAAAAATAATAAATAAATACTCGTAACACATTACTTGCTCCATTTTATGTAACAAATTTTTAATGTACAAACTATTATTTTACGTATAACAACTGCTTCTTCTTCTTTCTTGTTATTATTGTAGATGATATTTCCGCCAATAATTAACCCTTATTTAACCCTAATATTTTTTTTAAATTGAATCTATACGCATATCTTGAACTCGATCTGAAATTTTGATTGATAATTTTGTATATATATATACGTTTACTAAATTAAAACTCCTTGTATTGGGGTATTATTAATATTTGTCTTTAGACACTACATACGACCTGTGTTGATCTATTTGTATAGTGTTGCAACTCCTACAAGTAGATATTTATTTAAATTATATAACAAAACTCAAAATAGCACCTGTTTTCATTTTATTTGTGCTCTTCAATTATTGGTTTAATGCAGAAGCAAGTAAGTAGTTTTAATAGTTTTGCTATGCACAACACAAACCCTTTCTAAAATTAAAAAAAACAGTTAAGGATTAAATTTTCAATGACCTGTTCAACAATTTTTTTTCTGATTATAAAACCTCTCGATATATTATCCTTTCTTCAAAATTTACAATTTTTATTCCAATTAATTTGTATTTTTCATCATAAATATGTTATCCAACATTTGAATGACTCAATATGTATAGTAAAAATAAAAATGTAATAAAATTGAAGGGGACCAAAAATTAAAAATTTCACTGTACATACTACATCCACACGCACGAACACAACAATCGAAATTCGACCTAAAATAATCTTCATTTTTGGTATTTTTTATTAATGATCGGTTTCGCTAGAGTGAATGTTGTGCATCTGCATTCCAAATATTAGTTATAAATATCCCAAATGCATTTAGAATTTGAATTCTAATGTTTTATTTTTTTTTTTATTAACTAATTTAAATTGTAAAAAATTTTCTGAGCAACTAAGAACATGAATATACATAATAATATGTACTTTAGAAAATAAATCCTTAATAAAAATGTATTTTCAAAAATTGTATTGCAGTCTACAATAAATAATATTCATCTGTTAAAATATTACGTTATTAAAGAAATCTTAGTCAAAGAACACCCGGTGCTACCACTACAGTAATATGAATATTAACCTGAAGAAATTTAATACTTATCGGAAGTTTATATACAACTTACTGAAATAATTGCCTTCAGGCAGGATATTATCAAAGATGATCCTTACTATTAAATATAATTATAAGTAGTAACAATATTCTGTAATATCTATTAGATATACATATATATATAAGCGCATCTTTAAGTTACATCTGTCATAAATTTTGCTACTTGATTATGATAAAGAAAATGTGTATCATAAAATATACCACATGTGTATATATATATATGAAGCTGTCATGAAACGTGCGTCGCCAGATTAATGTAAAATCCGTTAAGTGTTGAAATTTTGTTTTATTTTTAATTTTTATTTTTTTTTTCAGTTTAAAACTGTTTAATGAAAATATTTTTTAATCTTTATAACAATGTACAGAGATGAGAGATGATGTTTAAGAAAAATGTAACTGTATAAATAACAAATAAAATTTTCAGCTCGTGTGAAACATGGTTCATGTTTTAAAATTAATTATGTTTATATACAAGAGCTGCTGTTTTTTATTTTTTGTTTTTGTTACACCGTTGAAATACCGTTTTCTGTTTTAATCTTATAACAATTAACTATAGTTATGTATTTTGTTTAGGAATTTTTTTTTTTTTTTGTTTTTCGAATAAATGTTATGAACTGTGAAAGTTGAACTTTTTAATAGTTACTTACATAGTTACTTTTAATTAAAATTTAACATTGTTTTGCTTTTAGTGTTTTTGTTGTTAGTTTTAAACAATATTCAATTTGACAATAACTAGCTACCGCTTTCTAAAGCTAAGGTTAAACAAAAAAATTAATATTTGTTATTTTATTTATCGTAGTTAAAACAAAAATAAAAAAAAAAGATAGGATGAAACTAAAAATGAAATGTTAAGAAATGTTTAAATAATCTCATCAGAAAGTGGTTAAGAAGCGAATATTAATATTTATGATAATATTAAAAGGATAATAATACTATATTATACTAATTCTAGATCAAAACATGTTTAGTAACAGATAACGTAAATGTACAAATTTCCGCCCCCTTAAGGAAAAATTAGTTTAAGTTGACAAAATAAGCAAAATAAGCTAAACAAGCTTTTTTTAATTTTTTTTTCGTCAAATTACAATAATTAGTGTTTTTTAATTAAAAAAAAAATATTTCCATCTAATTATATTTCTATCTAATATTATAACTACCAAAAAAAGTTTGATTGCACGTATTTTCGCTCGACAATTTCAATCTGAACTAATTCCGCCCTTATATGAACTCAATTTCGCTTTTTGAACCTATTTACGATTCACAGTACCCCTATTTACGATTTATTTAAAAAAACTATTTAAAATAATTATTAAGAGTAAAATTAATAATTAATTTTTTAAATAATTAACTAGTACTTAGTTAAATTATAAAAAATATTTATTATAATAAAAAATTAATATTACTATAAGTAATTTGAAAAAAAAAAAAAAAAAAATAGTTATAATGTAAGTAAAATTATTTGTTACATATAAAAATTTACATTTATTTCAATATGAAAATTAAAAAAAATTAAACAACGCAACAATTTAGTATTTCAAACAAAAAAAAATAATTCAATATAACATAATTAACTTAAATATTATAACAATGCACATTTAAAATAAATAAATAAAAATACAAAATATTTCATATACATAAAAAATCACATTCACTACTTTTTAGTTTTGGCATTTTTTATTTGTATGATTTCGGGTACATTATATTGTCCTCTGCTGTTCATTAAAACTGGAGGCTTAATTTTGCAGACTATGTCACTGTCGGAATATATTAGAAGATTTTCTTTTACAGGCTATCTCCAAAATGTGCCAGACATGGTCATGGTTTTCATTCCTCTATTTAACTTATTGTGAAATGTATACAAAGAAATTATTTTGGTAATTTATAATGGACGCCTTAAAACAATTTTAGTCGCAAGGCAAGATAATTCCAGAGATTTTTTTAAATTATACAAAATATAATATAAGTAAAACATAGTTTAGGAAAAACTTATTCTTTAGGGTTGGCGTTAGAGTAAAATTTATCTAATTGTTAAAAATAGTCGAATATTTTCCTTTTAATTTTACTAAATATGCTTATCATACAGGATACGCGTATTTTGTCTACTAATAAAAGGAAAATATTCGCTTATTTTCAACAATTAAAATATAGTTTTTTCCTTAAATATAAGATTTGGTATGAATTTAGTGAAAATAGCTTACACCTGCAAATTTAGTTCGAAATTAGAACATACTGCACGTATTACCGATCCGCTTTTTCATACAAATTTTTATAAAAACTCCAAATTTAGTTGTAACAAAAAACACATACTTATGCGAAATTAAATTTATAGGTCGTAATTAGGTCCAGCTTAGTTTGTTCAATTTCAATTTAAAATTGTCCAGTTGCATCCTTATATAATCAAAAATGGTTGAATAACTTAATTAATTATTTCGACTTATCATTTTCCTAATTCCGCCCGGTCGATCGTAAATACGTACAACATAAGTTTACGTGTCCCTAATTCCCGCTCAAGACTAATTAGCAATTTTAAATATTTTTTATTTACAAATTGAAGAAAGTATGTATTATAATCTATTTAATAAAATATATTTTACAATTATTTGAATAAAATAAATAAGTGAACATCATAGTTTAATTATTATGGTCTTAACAAAATAAAAAAAATTATTAAACGTTTGAACCAATATTTTCACTAAAATGTCTACCTAGCTTAGTTTTCTATCAATAACTTATTTATTAATATGAATACAAATGTGCATTGTTTTGCACTACAAAGAGGAAATAATATTCTTTTTTTATTTTAAAAATTAATTTGAAATATAAAGCGTGGAAGTATTGTATTTACAAAAAAAGGGTTTGGGCGGCATAATGTACTAGGGCGGGTACCTATCACCTATCACCGCCGTTTACGTTCAACAGAAAATTATAAGATGTTGGTAAGATTCTAACGAACAATCAGCCGTACCAGTGAATTCGATTCGATATAAAATTATTCGAATTTTTTCGATTCGATTCGATAAGAATTTCTTAACGGTGAATTCGATCGAAAGATTCATTTTGTACTCATTTCAAAAAATGTAATCAAATAAAAAATATAACGAAATGTATTGACTTTTATGTCAAATACGTTCAAATTTCAAATTAAAAAAATAAATTTAGATTGCTGTTTTAGGAATAAATTATTAAAATACACATAAGTATAAAACAAAAAATATAAAAAAAAAATAAAAATAATATTATAAAATTTTTAACGAGAAAATTTTCGATCAAAAATATTCGAATTTTTTTTAAATCGAATTCGCCAGTTGAAAATTTACGAACGAGTACTCGATTTTTATTCGATCGAATTCACCGGTACGGCTGAGTTTTACACTTAATATTTTCACAATTCGATTAATTTATATGTAACTAACTATAATACAGTTAAGTAGTTAATATTTTCTTTTAACCACATGTTTTTAGAAATTTATAACTGATCTTCACCAACTTTTAAATCAGATAAATGATTACAGCAAACTTTTCGGCTTAAATATTAATATAAATAAAACTAAATTTATGGTTATTTCTAAGTCCAACACATTCAACAATATAACATTAACCATAAATAACACTATAACTGAACGAATCCCCAGTTTGAAATATATCTAGAATGTTGGCTAAATGAAAACTGGAACTCAGATATGGAAATAAAATGCCAAATAGAATATACTCGTAGCAGTTTTGTGCAATATGAAAAGATTCTATATGTAACCGTAATATCAATCTCGAAACAAAAATCCGATTCGTTGAATGCTACGTGTGGTCGATACCCATATCTCTGGTTTGCATAAGCATGGATAATTAATATAACGACCATGAATAAGCTTGAAGAATGTGAAATGTGGATATACCGTAGAATACTGAAGATATCATGCGGATAGATCGAGTGAACAATAGTGAGGTTTTAAGTAGAATAGATAGAGACTACCGTGAGTTGTTATTAACAATTAAACGCAGAAAAGCAATTTATCTATGTCATATAATGCGAAATGAAATCATATATTATATTCTACACCTGATTCCGCAAGGTAGAATATGAGGCAGAAGACGTGTTGGCAGAAAACAAATGTCATGGCTAGGAAACATCAGGCAATGGACGGGTCTCCAAAAGGTGGCAGTGCACGGAGCGCAGAATAGAGAGAACTTCAGAATTGTGCTCGCAAACATCCAGTAGTGTAGATATGCAATTGAAGAAAAAGGAGAAGCAATTCCAATCATTAACTATATCATATTTAGTAGCAAGAAAAATATTTAAAGTTTTTGTTTATAAATCAAACAATTATCGATTTTGTAATTTAATCAAATGATTAACCTTCATTTAGCAATATCATCAATATCCTGCAATTCATTCAGTGGAGCATAATACATTAGGAAACAAATTCTTTTCACCGTTTTCTATCTACGGCCACTCACTTGCAAATATGGTCTTTGTTTGCTATTTGCTTCGTAAGAACTATATTGTTCATCAAGTTTTCGTTGGTCTTCAAAAGCGACGTTTATCTTCAAATTTCCATTCAAGACATTGCTTTTCGATGTTGTTTATGTTAGGCAAACTCAAAGTATGCCCAATCGAGGTACCTATAAAATTTTACTTTAAATTGTTTTCTTCAATGAACTAATTAGTTATATAAATACTAGGAGCCCCTGTTGAGTAATTATATTTCAAGTTGAAGCCAAATTTAAAGTTTTTAAAAAAACAGTTATTTACGTAGTGACATAGACTTCTCACGATATAGCAGAAATCACTCGTGTTTAATAAAAATATTTGTGGTTAGTAAGTTTTATTTAGGACATATAAGTACACGTCCCTCATATATAGTTTCGTTTCCGATATATTCCCTATATATAGTAAGTGGCATTTAGTGGACAAAATTGAATTACTCTTACGTTAAAATTTTTATAATAATTTTTTTTTTGTATTATGTAGTTTTGTAAGTAACTTTGTAGTTGTATAAGTTCGGACTTGAAAAACCCTAATGTGGTGATAGGCTCTATATAAATAAATTTATAAATAAATAAAAAAAATAAAGTGGACAAAATTATTAAAAATAAAAATTTTGTTATTAAAGAGAAGCGAAATAAAATGAAAAGGTGTCTACAGCGCAGGTCCTTAAATGCTTGTCAATTATATTTATAGATTATAAAAATAGTTGCAGTAAAAATCTGAATTCGCTTTTAGCCAACAATTTTACTGTCATCATCTTTTTTTAATATTTTTGTATGTATTTTAATTCGTTTATAGTCAAAAACTTTGTAGTCACAATTCTGTTATAGTCAACAATTTTTTTGAAAGAAAGTAATAAATTTGATACAATCGATGTCGTTTATATTCACATTAAAATATAACGCCAAATTTTGCAATAAAACAAAAAAATAAGTCAAAAGTAAATTATTTTATTAAAAAACAAAAAAATTATGAAAAAAAAAGAAAATGATTTATTTATTACCTTTTTTTGTTCTTTATTACAAATATGTATATTTTGTGATTACATATCAGAATTGCTATATTTATGAATAAAAATATTATTTTTTTTTAGTTTACATAATTTTAAAATTTTATCAACATTTAAAGGGAGGCGTTACAAATTTATTTTCAATATTTTTTCCTCCGAAATAATTAAAAAATGATTTCCCTAAAGAAATCCTATTTTTTGAAATATTTTATCTCGTGTAAAGTCATTAATGTAGTTTGTAGATGACTTTTGTAAAAAAAAAAATTAACAATTCGATAAAAAATTATTATGTCAAGTGTTTAAGTCATTTTTATTGTTTACAACACTCTTCTATTTATTTACCTTTTTATTAATCCAATGATACACAATTGATTTATGTTAATTAGTTATTCATAAAAATTATCCCTCCTTACTTTGAAAATAAAATAATAAACAAAATGTATTCATTTAAATTAAATAAATAAATAAATATAATCCTCAATCCAATGACGCCCTATAAAAAAAACTCATTTGTATAGAGAAATGCATTAAATAAATTTAATGAAAAATACTAAAACTAAACATTAGAAAAGAAATAAATTCCTTTAAACAACAAAATAGAAATAAAAATAAAATAAAACAATTATTTTAGTAATTTATTTCTTAGTTTATTTTTATTATCCCAATTTTTTGATATCAATCACAATCATACCAAAAACAAAACTTTCGTTTAAATTTAAATTATCACTAATAAAAATAAAATAAATCGTAAAAAAAAATTATAATTCCCTTGAAAATATTTTTTATTTTACAAAAAAAAAAACAAAAAACAATCTCTAAAAGCAGATAATTAAAATGATGGGCGTTTGCAGTTACCATTACCTAAATAAGTATATTTATGTGGTGCGATTCTGAAAAATTTTAATTCAAACCTTCGTAATTTGATAATAAAGTAACACCAAAAATCAATTCTAAATTTTTTATCTCTCGTTTGAGTGCAGATTTTAAGTGTTTCAATAAAGAATAATAACGGTTCCATAATCACTAGAGCAACTATACTAACAATACTAACTAAGTACTTAATATTTATTGTAAAACATTAATTTTCTTCTTATTCTGTTGTCAATTGAGTATGAAGCTTTAAATGTATACTTTCAACTGACACGTTATCGTTATACTGTATACGACATTACAGCATTACCATACCACATACTAGGGCTGTTCATAAACATATACTTAGTTAACTACTGCAAAAACAAAATACTACAGAAAAATAAATTTTGTGACAGACTTATTAAAATTTGAATTTTCCAAATTTGCCGTTTTGTGTTATTAAAAAAAAAAGACACACACAGCCTTAGACTACTTTGATCGCGTTCAAAATCGCGCAATTCGTTTAATCGATGAACCAACTATAACTTCGTCCTTCTATTGGATATCGTCGTATAGTAGAAGCGCTTTATCTGTTTTATAGATACTTTGTAAGGGTGAAAACATGCTCAGCAGAATTCAAAGGGCTGCTTCTTCCTCTAAAAAACCTAAATACCTAAATGGCACAAAACAGGTTACGGAAATTTGTTCATAGTCAAGACCTTACGAATAGGGAGGTACCGATCCCTTCTAATGTGTTGCCACATTCTAATAACATCATCTTTCTGTTATTAAATTTTCCTACTCTCATCTTGAAGTTTTGTTCTACAACAATTGACAATCCGATGCTATTAACACACTATACTTGCACCGAGTCTTGGCCTTCCTTATATTCCTTTAATTGTAGAAAATTATAACCATTTTACAATCCAACTTCATATTTGTATAGTGATGATAATGCATAATAGGATCCTCTTAACCCTAGAACCCTGTCCCAAGAATAACTTTACCCAGCTCAGATCGGAGTAAGGAGACAAAACCAGAGAGGGATATATATTTAGCCACGAAAAATAAATGTGGCCACATCTGAATTCAGAACTTAATCACTTCTATTATAGAAAATACTAAATGGGTGAATTTAAGTAGTTTTGAATGCAATTATATCTTTCAAAAATTGCGCTTAAGGGATTATAATTTTATTACTAGATATATTTTAATTCACCAAAAATAACGGTAAAACCGCACTTTAATTTAAAATTTAATTGGCTATATTATAAGAAGCACGCAGTGCCTAAAACTTCATTAATTTTTATATAGTCATATATAAGTTATTTGCTTCTGTTGGTGTCATGAGTTTCATTTTGTTTTAATAGATTTGTTCGTGTACAAAAATTCGTAAAAATTCAAAATGACAGCTTAATATTTAAAAAGTGACAGTAAAATTAAAATTTGACAGAAATTAGCAAAAATTGTCCTTTTCAAATACAAAGTATGCATTACGGATTTTTACTGACTGATGAAAAGACTGATTGTCATGCGCCATCTACTACCAATTATTCTACTACAGTTTTCTTGCTTAGTTAAAAATGTTTATGAACAAACTTCATTTGCAGCCATTTGTTTATATAAACAAAATACTCGTCAATATAAGATTGCAAATATTGCTTGTTTGTGAAAATTACTAACTAACTAACTACTGAATGAATAAATTTTCTATAATTTTTTGTTCTTAGCCCACTTAATTTTTTTTTAAATTATTATTTTATATATATATATAAAAGGCTAAAATCCTACATGCTGGTATTGACATATTAGAGCCACCTCAGTTATTTCGTATTTCTCATAATGCAACCATTATTTCTCTTCGTTTAATTACAGTAGAAGCAATTTGTATACTTTTATTAGTCGTATATGTTTTGAAGATATTTAACAAATATTTGGTAGCCTTCCGATATTTCACGCAGCTACCCATAACTAAGTATAGGATTTTTTTTCAATGATTTCAATGTTTGAAAAAAAAATACTTGCTCTTTAAACATTACTATTTTGTATGGTATAAGAATATGTTAAAAATACTTCACTATAACTACTTATGTCTTGTTTCATAAACCTAGAGTTGTCCAAAAATGATAAGAATATCCCTTTTGTCAAAAGCCAACTACTACGTACTAATTAGGAAAAATGATGTTGTGCAATTTAGGATTCAACTAATTGAATATAGAAACTAATTAGTATAATAAGGGACAATATTGTACGTAGACGTTGTATGAGTTGTATGAGTAACATAATAACGTTTAGAACAGGAGTTAAACAAGGCTGCCCATTATCCTACTTCCTGTTCAACACCGTACTTGATGAGGTTATTAAGTAAGCAACAACCACTGCCAGAGGTACAAAATGAACTCTCACAGTAAAACTTGAAAATTTAGAATACTCGAATGATATTGTCCTTCTCGCTCATACACACAAAGCCATATAGGAAAAAATAATAAGATTGGAAAAAATGCGTTAGTATTAAAACCAAACACTAACAAAGCAAAATGTCTCAGGCACCGTTTACACTTCAATATATATATTGACAGTATTTATTGATGAGAGAGAATATTGAAGAAATACTGATGTGTAAACGCAGATTGATATCAATAATAATTGAAGAAAAAAATAGAATTTATGTTATTTTCTTCAATATTTTTTGACAGAAACAAAATTAAATATGGCGAATAATGAAATACTTAGCAACATTCATATGTTTATTTTTATCATTATTTTTGGTTTGACATTTGCTTTATATTCACAGATTTCTTGATTAAAACAGTTTTTTTGCTTATATTAGTTTTGGTGAATATGTGAAATAAATAAATAAAAAAACTGACAAATAGTTTGATTGTTTAAAAATTGATGTGTAAATGCAAATGTCTCTCTCTCTTCAATCTAAAATGGTCAAAAAATATTGAAGAATATTGAAGTGTAAATACTACATAAGAATTAACGCAAGAAATAGTGGTCAGTACAATCAAACAACAAAATAACAGAAGATGTCATCGAATTCTGTTACCTGGGTAGTATAATTACTTCAAGCGGAGGCACTAAGTCATTGACATTGACATTAGAAATACACTAAATGACATTGAAAATAGATTAAAATTATCCAAAATAAGTTTCGAAAGACTGTGTGGAGACAACTTCACATCACCAGTGGCTAGAAACTTAGAATATATGAGGCCTGCGTAAAATAAACCCTATTGTATGGTAACGAGACATGGCTGATAAACCAGAATTATACAAGAAAAATGCAGGTCTTCACTAACAAATGTTTGCGCATTATATTATGTAATGTTCTGACCCAGAACAATAATTAGAAACAATGAACTCTATCCAAACAAGAACCTATAAGCACACAAATAAAGGACAGGTAGGTGGAAAAAAGTCACACCCTTAAAAGACCTACAAATAATATAGCAAAAGCAGACATTGGATTGGAATTCGTAGGGTAAAAGAGGAAGATGTAGACTGCGGGAAACATGACGCAGATTAGTCCATAAAGAAATAGGGAATAGCAATAGAACATAGATTGAAATTAAACACCTAGCGCAGAACAGAATTAGTTGGAAGAGCTTTTTGGGATCCCTCTGAGTGAAGCAGGAAAAAAAACTGAACACAAGCCCTCCTATATATATATATACACTAATTTCTTATTTTAAAACAAAAAACATAAAATCAAACTAAACAATTTTTATTACACTGAACTTGAACTCGAACTAAACCTGATAGAATTCAAATTATCTACAACATTCCTAAACTTTTATTACACATATACTAAACTATATATACACACATTAAATAAAATATCTAAAAATACTTAAGTAAATGCAACAATAATTTCATCATTACAACAAGTTAATGATTTCGTATCGATGATAATTAATTAATGACAAAAACTATATTGGATCGTAATTTCTCTATTATTTACTCAAATACGATCCAAATTGAAACAACAAAAATCATTAATCAAAAAAATAGTAAAATTTATTTTTAGAATTTTTACTTTAGAACTTTTTTTGTTTTTATTTTTATAATTGTTTTGGTAGTTTTCTATTTTTTTTTTTGGCATTGATTTAATTAGGTAAGAAATAAAAATAAATAATTTCTCTTAATTGTATAAAGATAAAGTCAAGGTTGACCAGATGTATATGTAAATACCTACATCACACCAATATTTTGCATGTACTCGTTAATTGAAAAATAATAATTTGTAGATTTGAATTTATAAATATAGATTGATTTGATAGAATTTGAACTACATTTTATAGAATAAAAAACTAGATGATGTGGTGTGGTGAAATAATTTCATTTATGTCATGCAAAATTCGTGGTGAATATATATATACACCAGTAATCTGACAGTCATATAAATTTCCTCGAAATTTATCTACACTATTAAAATTTGATTATAACATGACGCATATTCACCAATGTGTGGGAAAACTATATAACTGGCTTAAGCTAAATATTATTAAATAAATAGTTCAAAATTTTAACCGGAAATAATTTTGAGCAAAATATTTAATTTTGAGAACGAAAGTTACAACATCACAGTTATTAATAAGATAGTTAATTGCAATATTGTTGATTTTATTAACTAAAAAATGATTGAATTTTTTTCGAGTGATATTTAGAGGTCAATAATATTTAACTAATAATGGACACTAATGGTATTCTATGAAGTCTTGATATGATTTCATTAAGAGATCATCACTTGCTTTGAAAACCTTATATCAAGCTGCGATTCTAAAGTTTATTTTTGTAGTTTTAGTACGCTTAAATTGAAGCAAATATTTTTCTAACTTTAATTATATTTTTAACTATTAAAGTTTGAGCTATTATGATTATTTATGATTATTTTTCATAGTCATAAATACCAACACCAAATATATATATAGTTACGATTTGAAGCACCCTAGATCACAAATTGGGATAACAGATTTTTTTTTTTTTAAATTAAAGTCCAATAAATTACATATCATTAACAGAGAATTAAATAAAATAAACTAAAATTATAGTTTAAGAGAGTTATCTTGAAAATTGGATTTTTATTAGCCCATCGCAAAAGTCAAAATTTAGTTGACATAGCCAATACCCACTTTTATTATAAATAATAATGTAATCAATAATTGTTCTGCTATGATTTGTTATACGCGTTACTTCATTCATAATTTGTTTAAACCCTGAATCATTTAGAATTTCCTAAAGTCTTCATTTATAACCAAAGTTTCTGCAGAAATTTTTCAAATATTTTTTAACAATTTTTGTACAAATTTTTCAAATATTTTTTAACAATTTCTGTGATATAATTTGTTTTATAATTAAAACTAATTTTGTACTATAAAAGATCAAAATAACTTTAAATCTTACTAAATTGAAAATAGATGAGAGGTTCTTCTCAAATTGGTATAAAAGTAGACAAGTAACATAAGTAAGACTCACTAAACCCAAAAAATATTTATAATTAAAAAAAAAAATTATTTTTGCTGTCTCAAACTTTTTTTTTTCCTCTCAGTTTCACAAATTAATTACTTATGCAATGTTTATACCTAACTACATATATATAATAACTACTTACTTCTTTTAAATTTGCAAATAATTTCTTCTCATTTTGTGTACGTTTTGTGAAATTTTTTTTTAAATTAATTTTCTAGAAATTTATGTAAATTAGGAAGTAAATTTCTGCCATATTAAAATGGCATAACTAAGTAAAATGGTAGGTATTTGAAATAAAACAATGATTATTAAATTAATTTTTTTTAAGTTCGAGTTCTAATTTTAATAAATTATTATGTTATTATAAAATGTAGTTATCTTAAATAAATTATAGATAGCAGATATTTTTGTCTGGAAAAAGAGGGTGTTGGGTTTTGTAAATAAATGGGATTAAAATAAAAATGTTATTAAGATAGTTAATTGTATTGGATTATAGTTACATATATAAATGAAATGGGTGAAATTTAAAGTTAAAATAATAAATTATTACCGGATAGTTGTAGTTAGTTATAATTAAATAAAACTATTATTAAATCTCACTAGCTGTTACATTCAAATTGTGCACCTTAAAATTGGACCATGACGAAAATTTGCAAAAATATTCTTCATCTATGAAACTACCGGATCTAAATTTTAGTTTTATAAGAATTTGTATATATATCTTTTAAATAATACTTATAATATAAAAACAAAAAAAAATCATAATAAATATCATGTAATAAAGTAAATCAATTTTGAGTGAGTATTTAACTTACAAGTATTCATCCTAGATGTTTTAATTGTAAACTTTTCCTAAAAAGATGACAAAAGACAGATGACAGATGACAAATGACAGATGACATATATTATCAATACAAAACAGATACTATATTTATGACAATTACATGATGTTACAATTTGTATATATATATTGTAATTTGTATATGTGTTGCAGTATTCCGTCGAACTTACAAACATCCAGATAAATGTAGAAAATTATATATATAATTATTTCTAAGATACTTAATTAGTGCATTTTTACTCGCGCCATACATACAATATAGTTAACTATTATATATTGCGGCGCATTTTAATTTTATTTTTGACTTACAAAATACATATACATATATATATATATATATATACACAATTATGTATAGATAAAACGAATTAGATACAGTCAATGAATTTTGATATAAAATTTTTAATAAAAAATTTAAGTTTACGCCTTTGATAACCAAAGGTGTACATATACTTGTTATATTATTAAAGGTGTTCAGGAAATTAACTTTAACTCATTTTTTAATACATATATTTTCATATAATTGACATTATTGATTTTAATCATTTTTTTTACAAATTTTATTCAAGGACGAGTACCGTATACAAACCGACAAGTAAAATTTTTGAAGAACTAAAAACAAATAACTTAATCTTAATTAAAATAATTCTTTATTTACAAAACCCTAAAAAATTTCGAATATTACAACATTGAAGAAATTTCAATTCAAAATTCAATTTACTAACTATATACAGGATATTATATTAACTTTATTTTCAATAAAAGTGTAGCTTAACATTAACTATTTTTTTTTTTTGTTGTTGCTGATTATACCAAGAAAAGTAATGAAAAATAATAATAACCACCCTCACTTTACAATAACATGTTTCTGTTTCTCTCCCTTCCTTACTTTGTCAAACAACATTTTGTATTCGTGGTTACCAAAATTATGAAGAATATTGCAAATTAAATAATCCATTTATAATATATACAAATATAGTTATATATATAATATACAAACACTTGTTTAAATATATATATATACTTAATTTATATATATATTAATATATATACTTTATATATACTTTATATATATATATACTCTTTAGTTCTTATTCTTCCATTCTTAATGAACTGTTCATTCATAATATTGTTATAAAAGGCTTCAGACACAAAACAAAATTATTATATAAAATATATATATATATATAAAATATATATATATATAAAATATATATATATATATAAAATATATATATATATATAAAATATATATATATATAATATATATATATATATATATAATATATATCAATTATATTCTGTTCATCCTTTATTTAATGACTATAGCATTCACATGTGTTAGATTAAGATTTATAATAAACTAACTAGTACTTACAATGCCATTGCTAATGCTAATCTAGTAAAGTTTAGGTGCAGCCGTGCATTTTAAAAAAATTTACACATTGTCACATTACAACTGAAAAACACCAACAACAATGTAAAGTAAATATGTATCATCTATCATCATTAATAATGCATGGATTTTATATTTTTTCACTATATTCTACTTCTATTCTACGTATACGCTATATCTAACTTCCACAATATATTAACAAAAATTGATTTATTCTCTTTAATTCTTATTCTTTCATTCATAATGAACTGTTCATTCATAATGTTGTTATAAAAGGCTTCAGACACAAAACAAAATTAGTGTATAAAATATAACATACAGTTATATATATAATGAACTGTTCATTCATAATGTTGTTATAAAAGGCTTCAGACAAAAAACAAAATTAGTATATAAAATATAAGATATAAGATATAGTTATATATATATATAATAACCAACAACTGAGAAAGTCGTTATTAATTTGTCAAAATGTATACTTAAGTTGTATTTATACTATAATTTTTCAACAAAGAAATCCAACCAATTGAAATTTTGTTTAATTTTTAAAACTCACATATGAATTTATAATAAGTAATAACTATTTATATATATATATATGTATAGTTAATATTGTTAATAAAACACATAGTTATAATGAGTTACTTTAAATATATATAACATTGTATTTTCATTGAATTTCGTGAGGTTTAGGTTTCCACAGAACATTATTTTTATTGCCAAGTGAATCCTACAGTTGGGCAAAACCAAATGAACCTATACCTACTGTTTTTACTAATTTATTTTTAAAAGTTTGTATTATTTTTTGTCTTTTGATACAAAAATCATTATAAATAAAAAAAAATAAAAAAAAAACCACAAAAAAAATGGAAACGTTGTAATGTTGCGTGACTTTTTTGTTTTTGTTTTTTTTTTTTTCATTAATTTTGTTGTATTATAATTTTCTTCATTTCCCCTAAATCAATCTTTAAAGATACTTTTAATAAAAACTTAAATAGCTATAAGGTCTTTCGTCGATAGATAGGTATATTATGTAGTAAGTAACTATACATTAAGAGAATAAGAGGAGGGAAGATTTGCATTTAACTGTGGTTTTAAACTATAAAAAAAAAAGTTCTTTGAACGATTCGCTATGTTGGTTTAAAGGTATTCACTATTAGGTAACCAATGTATATATATATTTTATTCTGAATTTAATTCTTGCAGTATCATCATTCATCACTATCAAAACAATCACAATATCAATCAATTTTTTTTTTTTGTTTTAGAGGTTCTTAAAGAACAAGAGTTTAACAGAAAAGTTAGAATGAGATGTTGAAAAATTAACAGACTGAGAAGAAATGACTAAATAACGTTATAATTGTTGTTTTTTTTTTTATTTTGTACAATTGAATGTGCATAGTGTTTGTATGTGAATATTTTTATATAACGTGTTAAATTACAAGAAAACTGAGATGTATTTTCTTTCCCATGAAAAAAAAAACAGATATTTTTATGAATAAATAAGTACATGTGAATGGGAAAAGCTAACTAACTCTAATAATAAGATTTTAATTTGCATAAAAAAAAAATCGTTTTTATATTTAAGAAAGTATTTTAGATCAAAAAAATTATATCGTAATGTAAATTTCTATGTCGAAAACTTATAAAAAACATGATTCATTCAAGAAAAACATTTTAAGGTTATTGCCTGTACAAACAGTTATGGGAAAAAAATATAATTTAGACTTAAACAAGCAATTATAAACTAAGTTTCGAATTAAACGATTGCAGTAAAGGCTGACGGGATAAAGCTACCACATTAGCTTTTATAATAATTTAAATATCTGGTGTGCTCTTTCCAACTTAACCTAAGTATCCAAAGAAACACCCAAATACTTAAAACAGTCAACACGTTCAATAACAAAGCAATTATCAGTACAGCTCAACTTACTATCATAAATAGGCAAAGACAAATCATGTTCACACAAATTTACTAGAAGAATTTTCAAGCCAGTAGGAGAATGATATACAAAGGACATATCCTCACAGACTGTTAACGACAGAACAGATAGAAACGTTAAACAATATACATATATATTTGGTTTTGCCACTTATAATCAATTTGCGCCTCTTAAATCACCTTCTTAGAATTTCCAAATCATGATTAATATCAGTAATAATATCTTTTTTGCATATGTCAGGGCAGTATCATCGACAATGTTTAACTCGTCTAAAACTCAAAACTGTCTTATTTCATGCAAACTTCCAGGATTTCAACCTAATTTCTCCTTCCAAGGTATTACTTTACAAAACACTAACAGTCTAAATATTTTAGGCATGCGCGTGAATCAAAAAATTATTTGGAATGACCATATTTTTGATATCGCGAAAGGAGCTGCCAAGTGTTTAGGCTATCTAAGTAGATGTAAAGCTCGTCAAAATCGCGCCATTTGTCTAATTGGCGACCCAAATATAACTTCATCTCTAACTTCTCTTGGACATCGACGTGTAGTCGGAGCACTTTCTCTGTTTTATAGATACTTCGTAGGTGTAAACACATGCTTAGCAGAAATCAAAGCGCTGCTTCCTCCTCTTAAACAATTCCAATGCGAAACAAGAGAAGCTGCAATTGCTCACCCCTAATTTGTGGATATCACAAGAAGGCATAAAGTAGGTTATGGAATTTCGTTCATAGTTAGCACTTCAAGAATGTGGAATCATATTCCTCCCAATATGTTTCCATATTCAATTTACAATTTACAAAAGTTTAAAGAAAATATTAATACTTTCATTCTTCAACTTCCTAAGTACTAATCTATCCCCCTTTTTTTCTTCCTAATTTATTCTATTCTACCCTATCCCAATCAAGCGTCCCGTAAGTGCTAAAGGTATTTTCATACCTAACGCTTTGGCTGTTAAAAAAAAAAAAAAAAATGGCCGTACTTAACTTTACTTTTAAATTGTTGAAAAAACAAAGACTTAACAAAAATCAAAAATAAAATAGGATCTAAAGCAGAGGCTTGCGGAACCCGATATTAATAACATTTTCTGAACTTGTATGATTTTTAATGCAGACTTTTTGTCTTCGATTTTCCAAACCAATTGTGTATAAATCCTATGAAGCCCGCATTATGCAATTTATTTAATAAAACAACATGGTACACCATACCAAATGCTTTAGTGATGTCTATAAATAAAGCAGCTGATATATCAGACTCGTTTATGACACCGTAAAGTTCACTGCACAATTTAAACAGACTCTCTTCAGTTGATTTATCACTTCTGAATCCAAATTAAAAATCACTCAAAAAATTGATTTCATTAAGAAACGACACGCGTCTAGATTTAACAGCTTTTTCAAAAACCTTAGAGCAAGCTGATAGATATATAGGTCTGTAATTAGTTAAATACAGAGTGTCAACTTTCTTATGAAGTCGAATAACCAGTGCTGTTTTTAAAGATTCTGGAAAAATTCCTTTTTTAATACTTAAATTAAAAATAAAACATACAAATATACTTACAAGTACAGAGTATAGAATAAATAAAAATAGGTGACAATAAAACCCAACTTTGCTGAGATCTAATGCTAACACTTTTGTACAGCATTTTAATTTAATTTCTAAATCTAAAATTGATCCAAAATTTCCAAAATGGAAAATAAGCTTCTCAATGGGTGCATTCAGTAAAATCTAGCGCTGCTATAAATAGCAGAAATAAACGATAGAAAAATAGTTCTTGGCGCTTGTCGTTGGCCGTACTACGATATTATGATAGAAATACGAAATACGATATAAAAATAGAAATACTACGATATTATGATATTTGCAGAGGAGTTGACTGAATCATCAAACGATTGCAATAATAGCAATAATAATTCTCCAATTTCGCCAATTTCTTCAGAGCCAAGTTCATCAAGAAATCCACACAAAAGAAGATGAAATGGCAATGAAGAAAGAATGAAATTAATCAATGAGCGTCTTAAAAGCATCGAACACCAAATGGAAAGAGTAACCAAATTCAAGAACAACGAAATGGTATATTGCTACGTCTATTAAATTATTTGGACAATGAAAATAGTTAATCAATATTAGCTTCAGTAATTTCAGCTATTACACTACCTAAAGAGTTGAAATTGCTAACTCCACCATCATTTGCGGCCTCCAAAAACATCGCAATTACTGTTTTTCTATCCATTCAAACTAAATATAACACTTAATTTATTCGTCTATATTCTGTACCTACAATAATTATTATAAAAATTCTTAATAAAATATTATAAAACTTAATAAAATTACTAAATTATTTATTTTTGCTTATTTATTATTATTAATTTTATTATTATAAATTTTGTTTAAATTCACCCACCACTCACAACAAATTTTGTAAACAAATAATTTTTGCATCAAAATACTAACATATAAACGTCATTAAAGTGTCGCTGCTCAATGTAGCATAGATTTTTTTCGCTGCAAAATTTAATCTAGCTTTAATCTAGTGCTACATAAAATCACTGTTCTCGAGCGCTACAGTAATTTTGCAACGCTAGACTGTACTGAACGCACCCAATCTGTTGCGAATGAGAATCGTTAAAATACTACATATATTTCCGTTAAAATAAAAATATAGATCGTTCAGACAAAACTTATATAATAATTTTAACATGTGGTTGATATCGTAAGTAGCAGTTAAAAATTTAAGTAAAATGTTTTGTTAAAAGATATCAGTTAACTAACTAACTATATAACTAGTTATACATTTGTGCTTCAAATCATTTATTTCAACTTGAATCACCCTGTGCGCTTCAAAGGACACAAATGAACAGAATTTGAAACAATGAAACCACAACAAAAAGGAAATTTTTTTCTTATAATTTCCTTAAAACATAACAACAACAAAGAATTTTCTTTGTTAAGAAAATAGCATGGAAAAAATAACAATAATAAGAACAAAAAAAAAAACTATCTTCAAATTATTTCATTTACCTCCCTCACATATATGTACATACACTGAACCACATCAAAATTATCTCATAATTATAATATTAGAATTACATACTCAGTTAAAATAACAAACAACAAAGCTGTCAAGGTCGATTTGACATTTGTAGTGAACAGTGACAGTGGTAAGAGAAAAATAATGAAAATGAAGTGCATGTTAATTTCAATTAAATAAAAAAACAAGACTATTTTATCAAATTTTAAATGATGCAAGCATTAAAATTACAAATTAATTAAAATAAATAATTATTGTTGCCGTGATAATAACGTTTTTTAATAACTTCATTAGTTAATTAGGTTATTTTTAACCGTTTTAAATTATGTGAATTTGAAATGAACTGCACATTTTAATTAAATCAAACAACTGTTAATTAACTAGTTAGTTATTGAAATTCTAAAAATAAAAATTTAATTTGTTACAGTTTTCACAACACTTAAGTAGTTATACAAGTTGGTTTTAAAATTTACAGAATTAAATAACTAATTAAATAATAACTACACAATTAAAATAAACAATTTATTTGAGAAAATTATTTCAGAACTGAAAAAATGTGTACAATAAAATTGAAAATATTAATTCCAGATGCAAATTAAAGAAATCTAATAACTTGTCGTAGAAAAAACAAATTTACATGAATTAAATAGAAGAAATAAATAAAAATAACTAAAAGTATAATTTACTCAATCTACTTTTTGAATAGCTTATATATACAAAAATCAAAACAATTTGAACGTGGTTTCAATTTCCCACTGTATCTTGTTGTGAAATATTTGAATAACTTGAATTCCATTAATATTCCATTAATTGAAACCGTATAACTATCCAGATTGGCTTAAACTGTATAGTAAGCAAAAAAATGTTCTGTATACTAAGCGGCTTTTCATAAACACATACTGCAAAAACAAAATACTGCAGAAAAAAAAATGTTGACAGAGTTATTAAAATTTTAATTTTCTACATTTGCAGTTTTGTGTTATAAATAAAAACAGCAACACAACTGATAGTCATGCGCTATCTATTATAATTTTGCAGTTTTCCTGCTAAGTTCAAAATGTTTATGAACAAACTTCACTTTGCAACATTTTGTTTATGAACAAAATACTTGTCAATATAAGCAATATATTGCTTGTTTATGAAAACCACTACTATAAAATTATTTTCATTATTTTCATCTTACCTTTGCGTCCACAGGCATGTTTTTGACATTATTTGCATATGAAATTACAACTCTGTTTATTTACTTCCATTGAAAAAGGTTTTACTTACTTTTTAAGCTTATTTATTTTCTGGAAATTTTTATAAGTAGATTTCAACTATAATTCGATGAACTTGACCAAGAATTCAAACTTTTTTTTTGAGCTTTATATATTAACTATACTAACAAGTTATAAAGTTAAATTTTAAAATAGTATCTTTAGTATCTGAAATCATTAGGAGACTGTTTACTTATCCGTTTTGCTCTATGAGCTATAATTTTTAAAATGATAATTATTTTTTCATATTTATTTGGATTATAATATACTAACTATTCCCAGCGTTCGTAACATTCGCCGGTCCAATACTAACATAATATTTTTTTCTTCTTCCTTAAAACATTTAGCTGAAAACCAATTTTTCTATTTCCGCAAACTATATAATTAATTTTTCTTAGCATATCGTCCCATTTGAGCATAGGGTATTTTTCTTCCTTCTTTAATCTCCTTGTTATTACCTCCGTGGAGTCACCGGTATATACAACTGTCAATTCTGGTTTAAAATTTTCTTCTGTATATACAACGGATGTCCACATGGTGATGAAGTAGATGGTAATTTTTTTAATTTCAGCACCAATTGAAGAAAATAGTCAATATTACCCTTGATATATTTCCCTGAAGGATTTTTACCAAATCTAATATATTTTTAAAGGTGACAGAGCAAGATTTATCGCTATGATCAAAATAGCTATATTTTTTTCTGCTTGCCAATATTTTACTTTACAAAATAAACATTCATTTGAACTTGAAGATGTACCTGCATTTTTCAATTAAAAACTTTTCAAGGTGGATAATTCAAAGACACAAACCATAAGAGAAATTTAAAAAAAACTTAATAGGTACTAACTATATTTTTTGGGTACTTTTAATATTGCTTTGATGACTTTTAATTATACAAAACAGTTTCATTGTTATGGAAACTTATAAGTAGTAATTTTGAGTAAGTTAACAATGGAATATAACTGCAAAAAGATAACAATCAACAAGCTAATAATATATTTAAAAATTGTCAAACCAATAATTACTCGTGTACACACCTTACGTAGTTATGATTCTGCTGACAGAATCAATTTAATGTACGCACCTTATCCTTACGCAGTATTATTCTATTGTCAACTGTCAACTTTTTAAAACTTTATGCCATACATGTGATTTTGTAATTGTGCAGTCCTTTTCGATTGAGCGAGAGTATATAACATTGTCAACAATCATGATCATTTATACTATATTTTTGTAACGTGTAATTTAATTTACGATATTATGAACTTGTATCAATTTTACAGTAAATAAATATTGTATATTAACAAAATAAATAAAATATTATTAAACATTCATATCATATTGATTTTGTGATATTTTTTTATTTGGTTCTTGTATTGTATATATAGTTTTCATATATGGGTTTCGAACTTGGATATATTTTTCTATCAATGATTTATTTTAAAGATGGGCACACAAATTAGTACTTTTTAATTTTTTTATCTGTTAATCGGTAATTTTTTGAAAAAGATTTCACATTGTTGGGTTCTTGTCACTACTTTTCGATGATTTACAGACATTATTAGCGTTTAGGTCAAGGTTTGTAAAGAGGTTTTTGTTGCATTTTGTTCAGATTCTCAATTCTTGTATTTTATTATTTAAATACGTTATTTTGCTGACAGGAAAGACAAAATGATAAAAGTTATGTTCTTTTCATACGGTTCATGGTATAAGTTTTATTAAATTCAAAATAACGATTTAGGGTAATGATATGCATAATTTTTTTTATAGTTGAATTATCAAATATTTCTATTGAAAAATTACGCAAGCGCCACTCGTGATAGATATGATTACTAAGCATTAGAGATATGAATAAAAATTAGATAAATACCTGGGTTTTGAATTGTTATTGTAATTTCATATTAAAGTATTGACCCAAACCGTGAACCGGATGAAAACAATACAGCTTAGTTAAACGAAATGTGTTTTGTTACTTATAAAAGAATTTAGAAGAACAGCTATTTTTTTTTACCTGTAGAACATTACGTTGTCTAGTTATTTTAAGCTTATCCAAATATCTAACAAATAAATAATATTTTAATACTTAGTTAGATAAAAAAAATCAATTTGAATGATTCACAGAAATTAGTTGTCAACTTAGCAGACAAAAGTTATTTCAAGAAAAATAAATACCATTTTAGCATTGTGAAAGTTCCCCACACATAACCAGAAAAAAGCACAACAAAAGCAAAAACAATAAAGAAGAATGACATTATTTAGACTGATAGGAAAAAAATTATTAATTCCCATCACAAAGATCCAGAAATGAAATTCTTACAACAAAACACCACCTTAAACCTAAAATGATGAAGTTCAATGACTTAACTATAAAAATTTGAAGATATTTGCAAAAATATAAATATACAAACAATTTTTACAGAATTTGATTTAATCAAAATTTTGCAAATCACTAAAAGCATAGATTCGAATAAATTTAATTAATTTTTGTTGTTTCTTATTCTCAAAAATAAAAAAAAAAATAAAACTTTCTCTCATAATGAGAGATTTATACAGAAAAACAAAAATGATTTTTTTTTTTTAATAATTTTTAAACATTAATTTTATATTTTATGAGAAATTTTCACAAAAAAAAAAATTTGCTAATTTTATCAAATTTGAATTACAAAATAGAAAAAAATTTGTTATATTCTTTCTTTTTTTTTTTTTTTTAGTAACTATCAGATTCTTTTTCAGCCCACGTTCGTTTGTTAGTTCAATAAAATAAAAATGAAAAATAAAATTTAATAACTTAGACGAAAAATTGTGTGTACTCATGTCGGTAAATTAAATTATCAAAGGTTTGAAAAAAAAACACAATAAAAAATATTATAAAATTAAATTCATAAAAAAAGCGCAAATACTTAATAATGCATTAACTATAAAAAAAAAAAATATGTATCATGGGAATTAATTAAAAAATAAATCTACTAGTTATTAATATACAATAATAATTATTTATATTTTAGAAAACAAAAATTAATTTTAAGGTAGAAAAATCAATCGAATTTAAAAAATATTACAAAATTTTAATATAGATTAACAGTTTTATTCCATAAATCTAAACATATCACTAAAAACAAATCTGATTATCAAAAACAATTAGATTAACAGTGTTTGAATGTGTGTCAATATGGCATATCGCTGCATGGCAAGTGATACTCGTAATTGCATAAAATGAAATTTTACAGGAAGAGAAAAAAACTATATAAATGCCGTAAATTTAACTTTTTTTTTAAAAAATAAAATTAGTTAGTTGTTTTTTTTTTTAGTATTGGAATTAAAAAATGTATTTTCAAAAAAATAATTTTTTATATTTTTTGAGTTATTGAGTTATTGCCTTATGTGTTTTCACAACTAAGTTTATAGGCAAATTTTTTCATTTACGAGGTATCACATACATAAGTTTACATTAACTATTCTGATGAAGCAAACAAAGTTTTATTTTAGTTTAAGTTTCAATTCAACTTTCCTAATAATTAATTTGGTTATTTATTATTAAATGGTATAAATAGATATAATTAAAAAATTGAATAATTTAAGATTTTAATTAGATTAATTTTTATTTCAGTTCTATTATTAAATAACATTATATTACTTTAAAATGCATTTCCAGGATTTTTCCAAATTTTAAAAAATTATATTTTAAGTTTTATAAATAATTTAATTCATTAATTGAAACAAAAAAATAGTAGAATTCTTTAAAATTACATTTCGTGTGGAATATTATCATAAAAAGAATGATAGTCTTGTGGAACTATCTTTTTCAAATCCTGAAGCATGCCACTTCTTTTTTTTAATTTTAAGTGGCACATTGTGTAAACTTTCAAAAATGTTTAAATTTAATAAATCTATATTTTTGGAACTTGTTCGATTTAACTTCAAATCTATCCATTCTCCACTATATGATGTTTAAATTGCCTTTTGATTTATATTTAATTACTTTTATATTTGTTACATTTGATCCATTAGGTTTTATTGAATTATATACTTTCGATTCGGTAAAATTTTCTACAAAATCATGAGATAATCTCATGATTTCGTAAGGATTTATTTTTCTTGCATTTGTAGTATAATTTCAATAATCGTTTGGAATATAAATATTTTTATTTTTAAATTGTCCTTCTATACACGCATTGACAGAATCGATCTCCATTTATGTGTGCCCTTTCTCAAGAAATTTTTGATAAATAGTTGCCTTTCTTTCAATGCAATATGCCAAAAGAGCATTATAGATAAAGTTAAGTTTTCATTCTGGTATGTAAATGCACTTATCGTTCCAACTAATAATTTCTTTAGCTTAAGAACATTTTTCTGATAAATATTCAACAACACAGGAAGCAAATGTATTTGCAGTTAAATCGGCTTGAGTATCGTCGAAACAATAACATTTAACGTCTTTGGTATTTAAATTTAATATAGTGAAATTATGAACACAAAGTTTGGTTTTGTAGAAAATACCGGAAGCATTTACCATGGGACAAACTTTTACAGATTGTAGAGTTAGACTGTACATTTTCGTTTCCCTTCCCGAATTTTGTCATTTTATTTTTCTGTTCTAACTTCATTTTTTCTCAAAATATGCATCGTCATTCAAATTTTTATGACCTAACTATACAGATATCACACATTTCTTCGTTAAGCATTGAAAATCCTAAGTTCATATCTTTAAAATTGAACTTTTATTTTTACTACTTTTAAATATCAATATTATTACTAGTAAAAGGTAAAACTTGGTAAACCACTATTGCACTTATTAACACTTCACAAAATTTTAAATATAAATTAATTAAAATATTTATATTGTAATATGAAAAATTTGTTGTGACAACTCGTAACTATTATTTTGGGAATTATTAAATGTAAAATGAGGTTTCACTCGCATATGATTTTACGAGTTGTCACAATCAATTTTAATTACTCTATCTGATATGAGGTTTCACTTTTTCATTTTAAAAAACGAAAATATTTAAAAAAATTCAAATTCTGTAAAAGCAGAAATGTGGCTTATAAACAGTTAAATTGATTTCCAAAAAAATTTTTTTTTGAAAAATTTGCATTTACGAGCTATCACTTGCCACGTAGCGATATATAATTAGCCCTCCTGAGTTAAAGGGTTAAAAGTTACAAGTCACACACAAGTTAAATAATAACAAGAGACAAACGTCAGTTTTACAATAGGTTCAGTATCTAAAGTTAACTTGTCAATTTGTATAAATTTTCTATAAAGTTATGTTTACTCTTTATTTGAATGCTCTTTAGAAAACCTAAGAGAATTTAGATTTTGAATAATTTTTTACTTAATACTTAAGGTCTGTTCTGTATGTTTACTTTTATTTGCAAAAATTTGCAAATGAGAGGAGAAATAATAACTACTTAACTATATACAACTTAGTCAATTGATAATTTCTGTCAATACAAAAAAAAAATCGTCCAACTTTTTAATGTTTAAATGTGCAATTTTTAAATATATTTGAATTAATGTAAATTTATAATAACTGATTGTATTTATTTTATATTAAAAGAAAAAAAAACTACTGTCAAACAATTGAATTTTTATATTATTAATAAATTATAAGACCAGACAGCTTCGGCTACGGTCTTAAAATTCTTATGTACAATTTTTTGTCAAAATTACAACTTTAAAATTTTTATTCAATTTATATTTATTATATTGAATTAATTTGTAACTTTACAATTAATAAAATTGTAAGTAAACACAGATAAATAAAAAAAAAAAAAAAAAAGTAAGTATTTACAAAATTCTGCAAGAACAGTGAAAATATTCTCTTTTACAAAAAAAAAAGGTAAACATACGCAAAATTTGCAAAAAAAAAAAAATTTACGTCAAAACGAACTGATTTTTAAGTTATGAAATTTTTTTAAATTAGAATTGATTAGTTAGTATTTTTCTAAAAAGGTTTAAGGATTAAGTAGTTATTGAATGTTTTTGTTGTAGAAAATTATATTAAATATTATTCTCGGTTTTGGTCTTTTAACCAGGGGTGGGCAGGCATTATGTAACTTTGTTTCAAACATTTCGGTCGAAACAAAATTTTGATGACATTACGTTATTTGAAACGCTCGAAAAAAAAAATGAAACACTTTACATAATTCCATTTTTGATTTGTTACAAAAAAACATTGAAAAAATAATTTAAAAAAATTTAAACTAAAAGAAATTGCAACTATAGATACAAGTAAAAAAAGCTAATAATAAAAAAGCAACATTTTTTTTGAAAGAAAATCATTATAAATTTACTTAATTTTTCATTTTATTGAAATTTTTATTTTTGTGCGTTTCTAAAATAAATATTCCAATAAAAATCATGTATTAATTTTTTTTTTTTAAACTTACCTAAAAGCGTCAACCATTTTTCAATCGCCAAAATTCGTGGTCGTATCAAACGTCAAAAAAGTAGCGTTTCAACCTTACACAATATCAAAATATGTCGTACCAATTTAAAAAAGATTGAAACAAAATAAAAATGGTCGAAACAATATTTTGCAATGCCACCTTTTGAAAAAAAGTAGAAAAAAACGACAAATTACATAATGCCACCCCAGTAAAAACTATAAAAATAAATTTTAAGGTTATATAACTAGACTATTTTTTATTTCAATGAAAAATATTGATTGGCTTGACATTTAAAACAACAACAAAAATTGACAGCAAATTTTTACAAATTGAAACTTATTTTACAGTTCTGACGTCACGTCTTAAATTCTAATATCTCTTAAATTATTCAAAAAATTGTAAAGAGCATGCAAATGAAAAAGTAAACATACATGAATTTGGATAAATTTGCGAAAATTTGTATATATGCGAGTTAATACGCAAACCTATATTTGAAAATATTGCTGTTTTGGTCTTTTAACTAGTCAAAACTATAAAAATTAATTTTAAGGTTAAGTAACTAGACTATTTTTTATTTAAATGAAAAATATTGATTGGCTTGACATTTAAAAAAACAACAAAAATTGACAGCAAATTTTTACAAATAGCAATTCATCTTAGAGTTCTGACGTCACGTCTTAAGATCTAATTTCTCTTAAATTATTCAAAAAATTGTAAGGAGCATGCAAATGAAAAAGTAAACATACATGAATTTGGATAAATTTGCTCAAATGCGAGTTAATATGCAAATTGCAAACCTAGATTTGCAAATATTTGCTGTAAATTTTGTTGTTGTTTTGTTATTTATTTAGATATATAAATCAGTTTTGTTGTTATTTGATACTTCATTTTGGTGAAGCAAGTCATTGAAATAAAAATTAATTCTCACTAAAGTTAAGGTCAATCAAAAAATCATCAAAAAAAATTACAATTCTTACAAAAAATTTCAGAACATGCTTAGTTAAAAATTTTAGAACACCGAAAGGTCCCGAAAGCTTCGATTTCCGATGAAAGCAAAATGATTTATAGGTTTTTTGACCTTATCCAGTACCCTATGTTATTGTAATAGAATAAATCATAAAATAAAAAAATAATAAGCCAACATATTGAAAGGCAAAAGGCCGAGCGATATCGAAAATGCAGTATTATAGAGTTTTAACTGCAATGTAATGTGTTCCACAACATACTATTTACAACATGATTAATTCTATAAAATATTTATAGATGGAGTTATATTATGTTTTTTTCTGCGTAGTTAAACCATTATACAAGCATTTTGAATTTATTTGTATTGTATATATAATTCGTTATTGAACATACTAGATTGTAATTAAAACTCAAAGACTGCATTTTAGATGTCACCAGGGCTGAAAGCTTACCTGCATCAAATAACAAACCAATTTTTATAGTAAAAAAAAATTATTAACTATACTTAACCATAATTTATAACATAAAAAATTTTGTACAAATAAATTAATTAACTAACAACTATACTTAAGTAGTTATATTTACTTTTTGTTGTGATTATCAGATTATTTTCACTGTTCTCGCAGAATTTTCAAAATTAAAGTTTTCCCTTTATTTGAAAATTTATGAAACATTTCTGAATTTTTAACAGATTACTAATGTCCGGTAATTTTGACCTTAATTTTGATTACTCATTACTTATATAAAATTCGGTCACATTTGATTACTCATAAATTATCAATAATGACATTTTGTGTTGTTGTTGATTTTACATGATAGTGATAGTGCCATTCGCAATTCGATAAAAAAAAATTATTAAACAAAAAAAAACCAATTTGATCAAAAAACCATAAATTTTAGCAAAATTTTAAGTCAAACTTCATAAGAAGAATTAAAGCATAAATTAGGTGCCTATTATACATCATTCTTTTCATCAATCTTTTTGTCCCTATATTGACAATATATTGATGAAAAGAATGATGAGCGATTATACATCAATCATGCCCAATCAATCGTTTTGTCCATACTTTAACATTTTGCAAGGACATATTGTGTTCTAAATATATTGATAATTTTGAAAAATATATGAATATTGAAAATATAATTTCTGTAGGAATGTTTTTGACTTCACTTTAAAATGGAATTTTTATAGTACGTAAATGTTGTGTATAAAAACAACAAATTATTTTCTTGCACATTTGAATATATGTATCAATTGTTTTTTTACAACAATTGCTATAATTGATATAATTAATATAAAAATTGTTCTTTTTAGAATTACATTATAAATTAATATTATAACCTTATCTGAACCAAAAAATAATATCTGAACATTTCCCAAAAAGCCATTTTTTACCACCGCTGATTTTGACAGCAATATTGATGAGAATAGAACAACCATCAATCATTTATCATGAATCAACGGTCAGTATATTGACAATATATTGATTATTGGCCATTGATTGATCATTGATTGATGTGTAATAGGGGCTTTACGTAGTTATTACATTAATTTCCAAATCACAATACTAAAACGTTACAGTTATTTACAAGACTGGTTGGTGTACGTAATTAAAAAGTGCTTAACTAAAATTAAATTAAAAATGTTCATATAAACATACAAAATATTTCATTTCATTTTATTACAACTTAACAAAATGAAAAAAAGGCCTGAATAAGACCAAAATGAGTAACGAAAAAAAGTTCTACTTAGGACTGAAAAAATATTAATATTTTTTTGCATTAATGACATCTCTTTCCATGTGTTAGTATAAGATCTCTAAATTTTTTCTTATCTCGTAAATAACTTGCATTGTTAGTTTAATTTGAATAATGAAAACACTTTTAGTAAAACAAGTTATACTTTAACCGAATTTGTACCCTTGACAAGAATAATCAGATGTTATAAATAGTACACCATGTTGATTGGTTTACGAAATAAACCAGGTAGAGGGAAACATATTTTTTTATTATTCATTTTAAGTAAACAAAAAATTTACCTGAATACACATAAAAAAAATTCCGTCAAAGCCGGTGTTCCCCAAAAAAATTGTTTTTTCCTAATTACTTAATTATGAAGCAATAAAAACTTATTCAACTTTAATATGAAAATATTGGTTCCATAATTTTATAACTGAATAACTACATATCGAAATAGTTTTAAGAGTCAATATTGAGAAAAAAAATTGAGTCCTTGAATTTTTTCTTTAAACAAAAAAAAATCTTTAATAATTCACTCAAACTTTTGGCTTTAATTTCTTACCAATTTAACGTTTTTATGTATATATATACTTAGCTATAATATATTCTTTAAACCATATTTATATCATGTATGCGTATCCTCATTTCGACAAGGACACACGAAATCTTACAAATGCTACTTCACTCATGTACATATTATTTATATAATATTCCCATGTATATATATATCCGCAATTTTTTGTTATTATTATTTTTTTTTTTTTTTTTTTTGTAAATATAAATTTCAATTTAAGTATAGTGAAAGAAGGAGGAAGTACTAATAAAATATCGTTCTTAATACAGTCACATATTAATGCACAATCAAAAAGGATATTTCAACAAAATAAATAAAAAAAAAAATAATATAAAAAAATGTCATAACAACTTAAAATTTGTAAAAATGGAAAAATCAATGAGTTTTGCAAATTTAATATAAGAAAAAATAAAATTACCAAAATTCGTATACTTAGATTTGTATAAATGTTTCTGAAACTTCATTCGTTCATTTCATCAAATTGTAACTATATTAACCATTAATCATTGAAAGCTAAATAAAACAAATGTGTAAAAAAACTTATGTCACCAAATTGTAATAATGTAAGGTTTCATAGAAAAAAAGACGCAACAGAAAAATACGAGGGTTGATAGCAAGTTTTGACTGGTATGTAAAATACCATAAAAAAAAAAATTATAAAAACAAAACTACTGTATGTGTTGTGTATTCCAATCTCTGTGTAAAAGCAGTTAGGGTGTTTATCCCATAGACTTGGAATTATATAAAAAAAAAAAAAAAAATAAGTAATTAGTTATAGTTAAGTAGTTATAATGAAATTATTTTACTCTTGTTTTGGGAACATAAAAGTTCTAATAAAAACCTATTACTATCATTCGATCAATCGCTAAAGCGTTTAGTCATTATTCTGTCATACCAATAATTATTCTAGCACTGCAAACCGGTTTGAACTTTGTTATCCGTCTTCCGTACTTACTTAGTTATCTATAATTATAATAGACAAGTATTTAGGGACTTGTGGGACTCTCTTCACTTTAATGAACTCTAAATATTATGTAAAAAAGTCATATACACAACTATTTTCAATGAACACTAAAGATGTAAATAAGTGTTATAAATAGAATAGAATACAAGGCGACATTTAGCGGTGGATTACAAATTACATGTACACCTGAATTTGTCAATTGATCGAATTGAATAAATAAATTCATCTTTTTCTCTTTTTTATTCAATATTGAATTTTTTTGATAAAATTAATATTTAATTAAAGTTTTAAACGTTTAACCATTATCTACAACATATTATTTATCTAAAATTGGATTGTTATACAAAAGTTCTTTTGATAAAAAACTTAACAGTGAAATTTATATTTTGGCAATGATTTTTTATCATCTTTATAATATAACGATAGTTTAATATTTAGGATTTCAACAGCTAGTTAGTTTCTTGCTAATTCCCCTTTTGCTAAAATGTCTCATAAATGAGTAAATATGGCAAATAGTAGAAAAGGCAAGGTAAATGAAGAGTATTTTTGTTCCATCAAAATTTCATATAGCTTTTGATAAAAACATACGCGTGTACTGATGGTTGGTAGTGATAAATCTAAGTATATCAGTCCAAGCGATTCTTTGTTCTTTTTAAAACGTTAAATTTGGCTTTAATTTGAATTATAATTAACCAACAGGGGCCCCTAGTGATATTTTGTTTTAGTATGATTTATTTGGAACTATTTATTTATTCAAATTAATCTCAAAGGGACGTGTATAGTGTGTATATATATACATATATATATAAATTAATAAATAAAAAACTGAAAAAATGTGGATGTGATATTAAACCCCTAACTATATACTTAACTATATTCATCAATAATATCGTTCCATTAAACAGTGTAAACTACTCATGAGTAGATTGTAAGAGGAGCGCTCATTTTATGAACAAAACATAACCTATAAACATTTTTAAAATTCTCCTCACATATTCTACTTTAACGTTACTTTGTTTTTGTTTTGTTAATTTATTTATCAAAAATAATTTTGAAATACACTTAGAAGTTTATGAAAAAAATTATTTTCTTTTCTTGGTGTTGTCTACTTTTATTTATTAAATTTAATTTTATAGTTATGTAATTATATTTAAAATAAAATGATTAACTACTTATCATATTTAAATTATTTTTTTGTTGAAAAATATTTCAATTTAAATTTTTGTTTATTTAAATGTCAATATATCAAACTTCAAACTAAATAATTATTTAGCACCTATATAGTGGAAAGTAGATCGTTATGGTGGATTTCCTCTTCATGGACGAACGTTCGGACAATTTTATTTTACACTATAATTGAAACACAAATACCATTAAAGAAAAATTTTATGATTTCCTCTTAATGCGCGAAGGGCTGACATTTGTTATAAAAGTGATGCTTTTAAATTTATTGGTGCTTATTATTTATTCATATTGTTTGTATCATCTGGCAACATATTTATTGTATGCTCTTATTGCAGTATTCATAACAGGTACCAGGTCATTTAGATTTAAACCAGCAGAGAAACGCATATGAGTTGACGTTCTAGGGTTGGGTTGATGTACAGCACTATCTTATATATTAATACGCTTAAACGTCTGTTAAACTTTTCACAAAGCTTTTACAACACAAAGCTTTTTTCAACTAGATTAGACAACTTTATTAGAACTATTACGAATTACGATAGTGTGCAAAATTTAATTTAAAGACCAAATTAAACCAAAAACAAATTAAAATTAACCTAAAAACAATTCACCTATTGAGCAATAGCATTGATTATATCTAATTATATGAATTAATTTAAAAAAAAAAAAAAAACAAAGTAGCAAAGACAAAAACCGAATTATCAGAATATATACGTATTATATCGATAAAATAGCTTTGTTAAAATATTACGATATTACAGCAAAAAAACTTACCGTTAAAACAAATAGTAAATTTAGAAAATATATTTTTTACCTCACCCATGTTCAGAAATTCAAATAATTGAAATTTATTTATTTTATTAACAAATAACTAGCTATTCCCGGCGTAACTTTCGCCGGTCTAGCATTAGCATTATAAATGAAACAATTGATTTTATTTGCTTATTTTCGTTATTTTCTTAAAAAAAATCAATGTTTTACATATTTTTTTATTACATAATAAATAAGTTAAATTGAAAAAGTTAAAACTATAATTGTAAAACATTGATTTTTTTTTTAGAAAATAAATAAATAAAATAAATTGTTTCATTTATAATGCTAATGCTAGACCGGCGAATGTTACGCCGAGAATAGCTAGTTGTTTATAATTGTTGTATTTGATTTGATGCAGTTTTTTTGTATTTTATGTATACATACATATATATGTATGTATCATTTGTAGTACCTACAGATTGTCTTTAATTTTCAGTATATCAAACTTCTTAAGCATTGCTTCACTAGGTGTTCTTATATTGTATTCTTTGTAGTAAATTGGTATTTTTTTTTATTAAGTATTACCGCAAATATCAAGTTCATAAGTAAGAACACTATTAAATAGGCTATAGAATATTGATATGTAGTTATAGCCTTGGAGAGAATTCTGCGTGATATTTTTTTTTTAAATTCATGCAATTCTTTTGGTTTTCAACTTCGTTTACCTACGTCTTCCAGTTGATTTCTTCGTCTATAACAATACCTAAGTATTTGTAGCTTTTCACTCTTTGTAATTGTTTGTTGCCATATAGAATATTATAAGTATATTTTGTTTTGTTAGAGTTAAAAGTTAGTTTATGAATATATATACATCCAGTTGTTATCTATTATCCAAAATTAGATCATCAGCATAGAAACATAAAAGCATTCCGTCTTAGCCTGATATTTGAAAAACTGCTTATGTAGCATTCAAATAAAGTCGATTCCAAAGTTGTACTTACTTCTAATCGAACTACATTCTGTATATTGTAGTCTGTTACAGAGATAGTTTTCGAACCAATCGTACTCAGTTGATGAGACGTCACATTCAAATAGAATGCGTAGCAATATTCTCCTATCTAAAGAGTCAAAGGTTAAGTCAAGGTTATTACTTAATTATATTGTATCAAACGATTTCAAAACTTTAAATTCGTTTTTCATCGTTTTTTTAATTCATTAACTTTCGCAGGTCTATTATAGTTTAATCATATTATTGTTTAGTCTCATCCATTCTAATAGAATCTTGCCATTCAAAGAAATATTTTTTATTGGATATGAAAATTCACAATTTTTTTTGTCACAAAATGTCATTTGATACTTAGTTATATAAAAAGTACACCAAATTTTTATTAAATAAGTAGGTAATGTAATTTTTCTTGTTACTCGTCTTGGGAGTATAGAACATCAACTTGTCTCCTCCATTGTTCTCTGTTGTACGCAGTGATCTTCATTTCATACCAAGTTCGTCTATGCCTAGTTAGTTTAGTAATCGTAGTTCGACACTAGGTGTTGTTGTTTCTTGCCTTCTGCTACCTTGGGGGTTCCATTCTAGGGCCATTCTGTTTACATTGTTTGGTTGTTTTCTTAAGAGTGTGGCCTACTCTTTTGATTCAAAATAACAGCTATTAAACTATTATTTATATAAACACGCTGGGTGGCGCAGTAGGTAGAGCGCCTGCCTTTCAACCGAAAGGTCCCAGGTTCGAATCCCGAAGAAGGCAAAATAATGCTTTCTGGATTTTCGACCTGGTCCAGTACCCTTTATCATTGGGATAAAATAAATGATAAATAGTTGAGAGTTTTGGTTATCAGTAAAACTTAAAATGGAACTATGCTATTATGAAGGCGAAGTACTCTACAATAGATATAGTTTTCAACATTTAAATAAATAGATAACCATAAAAATTCTATAGAAAAGCTTTGTATGTGACTGTGTATTCCAAATCTCTGTGTAAAAGCAGTTAGGGTGTTCATCCCATAGACTTGGAATTATATAAAAAAAAAAAAAATTTTCTTCTGACAATAGTAACGATAATCTTTTGAAAACTTTTCAGCTACCTCTCGTAATACAATTTATAAAAAAGTAATCGCTTTCCATTCCAAAAACCATTTTCTTCTTTTATTCATTTAGAAAAATAAATTATGAATGAATTTTCAATATTTGTTATTTGTTTTAAATGAAAAAAAAAAAATGTTAACTATATTTATTCTGAGATAATTATATGAATTATTCAGAGTCAACTTTATTAACATAACAAAATACAAATAAAAAATTATATACTCAAACCCAAACGTCTTTGTAGTTAAAGCCGAACAGGAAAACTGCAAAATGAAAACAAACAAAACACGATGAAATTAAGTATGAGCTATAAATAATGTGATATCACATCACAACAATAACGACATTTTATCGAATAAAAGTTGGTTAACATTGTTGCCATGAGTTATTTAAGAATATACATATATATATATATATGTAAGACCTGGCCTTGAATATGCCGGTTCAGCGGCAGTTTTTACGTTTCGCTTTGAGTAATTTTTCGTGGAATGATCCATTTTGACTTACACCTTATTCCCACCGACTTAAACTCATTGACTTACAGTCGTTGTGAGATCGTCGGGTATTTGCAGTAATCTCTTTTATCCACCACATTCTTTCGGGTTAGCTCCTGAAGCTCCTGAAATAACTAATCAGAATAATCTCAGGACCGTTGAGTTATTCCACATTCGCTTTCGCCCTACTGAATATGGTAGATTCGAGCCAATCACTAACTATATAGAATGCTACGTGAAATAAATGTTAAATCTAGTTATTTTGATTGACAAATTAATGTATACAGTTATTGACATATATAGTTATGTATTATTTTATGACTTTTATTTTTTTACTAACAGCATGTATCTGGTTTAGATTATTTTAAGATTTTTCTAATCAGAGGTGACGGTGTTTTACTAACTCTACTGGATGTTGAGTAAGTATATGGCACAATTAAATAGACGTCTGATGTGTTTGCTCTAAGCATTAATCTGACATTATTAAATTGGTATGTACAAACTCTTCTACTGAGAAGTACCTACTCGCGCATTGCTGTTCTTGCGACAAATTATTTTTATATTTTAAAATAATAGTACTTTCTGAAGCGAAACATAAATAGCACAGAATTTAATGAGAATATCGCTTGACAGCGACATTTAAATAAATATTTTGTATTACTTATGTATTTTACTATTTTCGCATAATTTGTTACATAGTTACTATTTTTGGTTTATACATTCATATCACATCTTAAAGTTGCGCAACGAGATTAAGTTCGAATTTCTTACGCTGTTAGGGCTCAAAATTTAAGTTATGTTAAAAGTAAGTAATTTAATCGACAATACAATAATATTAACATTTCAGAATTTTTTACACTATCTGATCCAACTTTTTTTTGATCATTGACGATTTTGTCTTCCTAAATTGATCCAATCAGCAAATATTGAAAATATAGCTATACTATAGAAGTACGATACCAAAACTGTTTTTTTAATTCGGTCTTATAACTACATAAATAACTATTTAAATTAATGAAACTGCTTAGAACAACAACATAATAGAATAATCATCTAATTTGAGGAAATGATTGCGACAGGAATAAAGTGTAACAAAAAATCTAATATAAAATGAATGTGTGTGTGATTGTGTGAAGGATTGCAATTACACAGGCTTATAAATAATCCTATAAGTATGGTAGAAAAATGATGGGTGCCAATTTTAGCATAATCCATATAATAACAAAACGTCTCGTTTTAAAATTAATATGTAGTTATATAAATGTGAAAATGTGTCACAATTTTATGTAAAGAGAAAAATTGTATTTAAATAAGGAACAATTTCTACATTCAACGTCAAAGTGACAATTCTAATCAAAGTAGGACACAATGCAAAAAAATATCACTGAATTATTAAATACGAATATGTGTATTTTATTTTAAAAAAATATATATATATATCCTTACATAACTAAGTCTATAGACAGTTAGTTATATTGTTATATGTATGATATGTAGGTAGAATAGTACTATTTCGAATATTCATTCTTAATTATTTTACATCAACTATTACTATGTACAGTATGTATATATAATACATCATTCACTATTTTTATTATAAGTATTTAAAAGTGGAACCTTACGTGCTTTTACCTTACATAGGTAAGTTTTAAGTCAAACCATTTTACTGAAAAGATATACTAACTAACTAACTAATAATAGAAATGTCACAGAATTTGTTTTCAAAGCATAATCCATACTATACAACACACACACACACATAAAAACAAAAATAGAATTAACTATAGGCAGGTAAATAGGTACATAGATACAGGTGTAAAAGATAGATAGGTAATAGTATCAGCTAACTATAGGTAAAATATTAAGAATCAACAAAATCAGTATTGTACAGTCAAGCAGTTTTTTTATGCTTTTTTTTTTTAGGTCACTAGTTCAGTTTCTTTTCACAATATTTTTTTTTTTGAAAATGTTTTGCTGTTATTATAAATTTTTTTTTTTTTTTTGTTGATACAACAATTTTATAAGACACTTTTGAATAATTGTTTTTTTTTTTTTTGTTAAAGAATTAAAAAGAATAAAAAAAAAAATTAAAACAAAAAGTAAAAAAAAAATACAGAATTGTAAGGGATTTTGTGAAATTTATTGACACAAGTACTATAGAGTAAGAGTAATCAAACAGAAGTTATCAAATTAAGTATATTTGTATATATGTAACTATATATATACGTACATATATATATTTACATAATATTATTATTATACAATTGAATAATAATAACTGGAAATTTAAAATTAAATGCAGTTAATTTATGTATAACTAAAACAATGAATTTGATTAACTAACTAAGTAGTATTTTATGGTTAGAATGTGTATTATATAAATAACTGTTAAATTTAAAATAAAATACTCACTATTTTTTTTGTAAATCCATTTTTTAAAATTTTAAACAACAAAATTTTTCAAACAAACATAAGCCGTCATTTAACAATTTCAAAATGACAAAATTTGTCATTTTATCCGAGTATATTCATAAAACTATGGGACTATCGAAATTTGCTTGTTTTAATTTTTTATGATTTTTGTCATTTTTTACGACTATTGAAATCGTAAAATTTGTTTTTCATAAAAAATGACAGTGAAATGACTATCAGAATATGGGCCAATACCAGAGCACAAGAGAGGTGATCGGAGTATACGATTATAAAATTGTAGTTATATATATATATATTTATATATATATAAATTATATATATATTTATATATATATAAATTATATATATATTTATATATATATAAATTATAAATCTACTTATAATTAATAATAAAAAAAATTTTTAACTCATTTCGTATAACTCTTTCGTGCTGTGTGCTGCTTTTTGAAGAAATCAAAGATTTTTTCATTTTATTTATATTAGTTTAATAACTATTTTAATTTCATTTATAATATAATATATATATATATATATAAAAGCTAAAATTATTTCTATTATTTTTACAAATTTTCTTTTACGTAAACTACTAATAAACATTTAAGTAAATCGATTTAAATATTTTTCATTTCTTAAATAACTAGGCAATTCATTAAATAACTTTAAACCGTTTGTACATTAACATGTTCTTTGTTTTTTCGTTTCTAAAAAAGTCTAACCTAAAATCAAAAATATTTCTTAAATTATATATGGTGAATTTCATTATTATATAGGTACTAATCTGTCACATAAATGGGCCAATAAAATTTTCTGTGACCAAAGGTAAAAATTTGAGTTGGCTTGGATATTTAGATTACTAATGCAATAAATTCATAGATTATGCATCTGAGATGGTAAATAAGTGGTCAGCAGTGTAGAAGTACAATAATTTAGAAACTAAAAATTATTGCAACTTGTAGCCCCAAGAAAAACCATCATTATGTCTTAATTTGTATTAAAAAATTTCTTTTAATTTTAGTCAATTTTTATAATAATTGCTTAGGGACACGTCAAAAACTGTGACACTGTGGACTCAAAACGTGACCTAAAAGACATCAAACATAAAAAAAATTTAATTCATAGATCATTTTTTTTTTTTTTATAATTTTCTTATAAACAAACATTTTGTATTTTCATGTTTACTATTATTTTCTTTGCGCTTTTTTCGGCATCGACGTTGCCGTTCTGCAGCGGTAAGTGTCATTTTGATTTGTTCAAACAAACATGCAAAAAACTACTTCTGCACAGGTATCTTTATAAATATTTATAAAGAAATTAAAAAAAATATGTAGCTTTTTGAAAATATTGCCATAATAAAGCAAAGTAATAATAACTAAAAAGTAGCAAATAAGTAATTTATAATTACTGAATTCCGCTACGTCACAATTGGGTCAACTACGTCACTTTTTTAACTGTGATGAATTGGACGTGTGACGTTGTAGAAAAATGTCGTAAAAATGTAATTATCTGCATATTGTAAAATATATTTTAATTCCAAAAACTAGTACGTCCAGCTTAAATTATAAAAGTTAATATTATAATAAAAAAAAAATGCCAAAAATTTAATTACTTATCGAAAAATCGTTGTGACACAGCAGAAGCACAATTAATACACGCGTTGACTTCGGTGGGTTAACAAGTCCTAATTTCACAAATACTCAAAAAAACTTATAATTCCTATTTACTGTAATATAGTTCTAATATTACGTCATCCTTTTTAAATTGCATTGGAATATTTATTTTTTTGAATATATATTATTGTAACGAATTTTTAGTGACTTAGCGGACAAATTACATGAACAACGTTTGATTGAAAAAAAATAATATTTTTTATTATTTTAAAAAAAATTTATGTACATTAAATCAAAAAACTAAAATTTAAGAAGAAAGTAATGTGATTTCTTGTTTTACAATAACTTTGTATTTTTTGTAATAAGCATTTTTGCTAATCAACTTCAGTTGGGTACAGGAGATTTTCGTCATGTGAAAAATTTTGTGTCCAAATTTTTCATCGTTCTAATTTTATTAGTTTTTTTTACCTTGACTGCAAGTTCGTAGCAATGTTTTCTTAATTTACAATTAACAATAAAAGTAAAACTAAAAATTTTTGTAAAAAAGTGTTATTGTTTAGAGACATACGACAAATTTGAATGGTCACGAAAAATGTTATTGGCCCAAATACTTAGGATAATTTTTATTTTTTATTTTAAAAACTGTTACTAAAACATTAAATTTAATTCTTTGATTTATTTTTAACCATTTTAAAACTTCTAACATAACATAACTAACTGAACTATACCTATCGACTTTTAAGATTATTTTCATCACCTTATTTTGCAGTTTTTGCATTCTGTCTATCACTTTATTGTTTGGCATAAATAAAATCGATGAGCAATATTCAAAATGAGGTTTAATCATTACATTATACAATCTTATAGCTGCATTTAGGAAAGATAGTCTATCTCTGATCCTTGATAAAAAATATATTTTTTTCCCTATCTTTTTACAAACATAATCAATGTGATTTTTGAATTTTAATTTTTTGTCTATAATTACTCCTAAAGTATTTGATTTTATCGACCATTTCTATTTTATTTTACCATCAATTTCAACAACTTCTACCACTATGCTATTTAAAATCATACCTTTTGTTTTTGATACATTTAATTGTAATTTATTCATTTTAAACCACATACTTAAATGTTTTAGATCATCAATCATTTTCGTTATACATTCTAATGTACTATCAGCAGTAATATACAAAAGGCCATCATCCGCAAATAGAACCAATTTTCCAAAACTAGTGTTTTTGGATTACAATGGGAGGGTTATGCATAAATCGATTTTTTTTAAATTGAATTTAAAAAAAAAAATTATTATTTTGATTTTTACAGTTCTTGATTGTAGTAATGGTTGTCTTCAAAACACAAAAAACACAATTTTTAACATTGATATCACTTTTTATTTTATGTTAGAAATTTTTAATTAAAAATATATTATTATTATTAAATAAAATTAAATAACAATAAATAATAACAACTAAAAATAAATTAAAACAAAAACACAAAATTAGACTATAATTCATTTGTCTAGAAAATAATATTTGACACCTATAAAAAATGCTTAGATTTATGTGAATTTTTCCCTAAAAATGATGTTTTATTCTAAAATTCAATAAATCTACGTTAACTTTTTGAGTGTTTGCCCTCTTTCACAATCCATTTTGTAAAAAATCCAGCTAGTTGATAATGCAAAATCTACAAAATAAGTTACCAAGCGCAGAGTTCATTTAGTAGATTTTATGAAAATTCGGCAATAACTGATGAGTTGATTTAATAGATCTACCTCTCCCATGCTAGAATTATATTGTTTGACAATTTCTGGACAGTTTGTTTAAAATTTTTTTTTTAAACTTTTTATCAAATCGTCTGATCTGATCGATGTGTGAACGATATGTGATTTGATCAAATCACAAATTTTATCAGATCACATCTTCTTCCCCTTTTGCTAAAAAAATTGTTGATTTTTGCTAAACAATTTCGGTCATACTACATACAAGTCTATTTATTACTCATTTATTTTCATTTGAGTCAAAATTTCAAATAGGTATAAGTATATATATACTTAATAAGAATTATACATCGAAATATACATTATGTCCTTTGCCTATTAGTCGATCTATACAAGGTGCAACACAACAACTGTAGAAAATCCATACTTTCTCTGAAATTCACTAACTATATCGAATCGGGTGTTCCAGACCATGCGTATCAGCATTTTAAGAGGGGAAGGAGCCGTTATTTTAAAATTGAATAAAAATTTTATTAACTAAATCAAGGGTGCTCTATCGATTCCGGGAAAGAAGGGAAATCGGTTTTTTCAGACCAAAAATCGCCGAAATCGAGATTTTCAAATGGGAAGGAGTTCTTTTTTATATGCTATATTCAAATTCGAATTCTACGTCAAAAAAAATAAGTAACTTTTGTAAAGTAAATTTTTTTTTTTTCAAATTTTTTTTTGTTGTTTAAACTTGGAACTTAAAACTCAGATAAAAAATATGATAACATGAAAAACAAATTTATTTATAAAAATTATTATCATTACTTAATTCTAGTTCATCAAAGGAAAATATTGAGCATTTTTGTTTTATTGTTATTAATTTTAAAGAAAAATACTAAGAAAACGAAAAAAAAATCATTTAACATAATTTTCTTATTTTTGATCGTAGAATCTGAATTTGCATTTAAAAGTAACCCTTCCCATTTGAAAATCTCGATTTCGGCCAGTTTCGGCGATCTTTGGTCTTAAAAAACCGATTTGCGGTCCTTTCCGGAAGTTCAAAATACCACCAATCGATAGAGCACCATCGATTTAGTTAATAAATTTTTTTTTTAAATTTTAAACGGTATATTTCAGTAGACTTACCCTGGTACATTATAAAATCATAGTTATGGAAATCAAAACTTCCAACAAACAACATAATTTTTAATTCCCCATAGATTTGGTTTACCTTTATGGTAAACTTTGCAAGATAATCGCCCCTTGAATGGTATAATTTATTCATCGACACATATATTCATATATTTTTTCACTTGTTACCACCATGAGAGAAACTAACATAAATTTTTTTAATTCTAGTTTAGTTGAATGAACGTTGTCGAAATAACGAAAAAAAGAGTTAGAAATAAAAATATTTTTAAACTAGCCATTGAAGTCAACAAATCAACCAATCCATCTCTATTTTATGGTTTTATGTTTTTGTCTAGTAACTATAATAGGTACAATGATAAAATGAACATTTTTTTATTTTTGCTTAAAACCCTTTGCTGTAATTTGTGTAAGATGTTACACAAAAAAATTCACCATTTTCTTGAGTCTTTTATGAGTGAAATATTTTTGAAATTTAGAATATTTTTAAATACTTAAAGAGTGCTGTTTAAATTGTCAAAATATTGTTCCGGAGGAATTTTACTTTATTTTTTAAGCGTCTAGATTCTAAATGATCAAGTTAAGTTGGTTCAACAATATTTCGTATTCGAGTGATATTTTATTTGTCAAATGCACCTCATTAAATGTGAAAAAATACGGGTATTGTCAGGAACTAACTCCTCCTATGCATAACTATTAACTAACTATTTCATTTCAAATAAAAGGGAAAATAATGAAAATCTCTAACTAAGTACTACTACTACTACTACTACTCCAACCTATCAAATATAGAAATACAATCTTAACCTTGTAAAATACTTGCTTTTGTTTTGCATAATCATGGATGATGAAGCCGAAACATATAAATTATGGAGAATTCGTAAAACAATTATGCAGCTTAGTCACGATCGTGGATACTTGGTAACTCAATATGAATTAGATCAAACATTAGAGCAATTTAAAGAACCGTTTGGGGATAAACAAAGTAAAAAAAGACCCGCAAGATCTCAATTTATTGTACTAGTAGCTCATAATGATGATCCAACTGATCAAATGTTTGTATTCTTTCCCGAAGAACCGAAAATTGGAATAAAAACTATTAAAACATATTTATTGTACAATAATGCAAGAGGAAAATATTCATAGAGCTATTGTTGTTGTACAAGCTGGAATGACACCTTCAGCAAAACAATCATTGGTACATATGGCACCCAAGTACATTCTGGAGCAATTTTTAGAGTCTGAATTACTCATAAACATTACTGAACATGAATTGGTACCGGAACATGTTGTAATGACTCCAGAAGAAAAACATGAATTGATAGCAAGATATAAATTAAAAGAAAATATGTTGATGCGTATACAAGCTGGAGATCCAGTAGCCCGATATTTTGGATTAAAACGTGGGCAAAAAAATTATCCGACCTTCAGAAACAGCTGGACGTTACATTTTATATCGTTTAGTATGTTAAGTAAAATTTAATAAAATACACATACTTTTTTGCAAAAAGTGTTTTATTTGGTTTTCGTAAGAAGTATTTAATACAAAACATTATTTTTAAATAACACATTTTTTAATAGAAAAAATGCACCTTAACTATAGTTAGATTTCGGTAAAAAATGTTATTTAGACATAAAAATAATTCACTAAGCAAATAGTTATGACATTTCCAAATTTTCATAACTTAATGATTTCAATTCTGCTTATCATATCTATCAAAATATTTTTACCTACTACCAACTAAGTATATTACAATCTATTGGTATCTCTTTCTAACTTTATTTGAAAAAAAAGAAAAAAAACTTTTGTTATTGTGACACTTACATACCTGCTAAACTTAACAAAATAAACATTAAAAAAAAAAAAAAAAAAAGTAAAAGTTGTAAGTAAAATATACCGACCTGACATTATATTCAACATTGAACTGTTGATTTGTTGTGAAAATCTCATGTGTAATTTTGACTTGAAATTAAACCCACCAAAAATTTTTTTGAAATGAAAAATAACTTGTGCCAAAAAAGGAAAACATAAAAGCAAAAATACAAATACAAAAATTAAAAAGTTTTATACAAAAAAAAAGAGCTGTTAAATGAACACATTTCTCGGTTCGAAAGCATTTTTTTTTTTGTTTTGTCTTTTCATATTCATCGAACCAAATAAGTACCAATCACATTATGCAGTCTGTGTGTTTGTGTATGTTCGTTACTTACAATTTACATTTTTCTTTTCTTATTATTTTTTTTTTTTTTTTTTTAGTGTAACTAGTTACCTATTTATATAAATTAAATACTTTAAGGTAGATAATTACAGGATGGATAATGCAATATTATGTCATTGCCTAAAGGTTATTGACTTATTTGAATGCGGCTCAAAAAAATTTTTTTTTTTTTTTTTTAAAGTTCAAGAAAATTTTTGACTTTAAAAAGTTCCTTTTCAAGTCATCACAGTTCACAATGAGCTTTAGAAAAAATTTTTGGAGTAAATTTGACCTTCTTTATGTACATACAAGTTATCTCTATATGGATTCCATAATATTTTAACTTTTAAATGTTAGCATGTTTTTTATTACGTTTAAATATATTTAAAGGTTTCATTGTGGTCTTATTATTATCTGTGCAAGCGCCGCGGTTTGTTATTTTTAAATTATAGAATTGATATATATATATATATATATATATATATATATATATATATAGAAGTAGTTATATATAGTATTATATATATGCTTATAGGTATAACTATATATATATTTAATATAAAAATGGATTAATTGAATTTGTATAGCTGAAATTGAATTTCTAAATGGGTGAATATTTCAAAAGGTTGACATGTGTCCGAACAAGTTTTAATATAGAAAAATTTTAAAAATATTTAATTTATTTATGGTAAGTACTGCTCTAATAGCTACCCAATTTCGGACAATTAATATTTTATCATATGTCATTCAGGTTATATCCGAAAATCTTACTTAAACAACGAAAATGTCATTACCATGCTTGTCCTCACATCTACTTAGCTCTAAATAACTTAAATTATCTATCACAGCAGAAAAGATATTATTAAAAGAAAAATTGGAATATGATATAGAAAGCACAACTTTAGATTTACTTTATAATAAAAAAAACAGTTTTTTTAAGTAAAGTTCATGTGTCCTCATGTTTTTCTGTAATTTCCGTGGCTATAATGTAACTAAGACCAAAAAAAATATTTTTACCGTTAAGAATTTGACTTCTCATTCAACGGTTATAAAGTAAAACTCTCAAGGTTAAATAAAAATTATTTTGAGAAGCATAAAAGGATTTAGTTTCCCAAAATATTTCATAGCGGGCGGAAGGTAGTTCAAAATTTTGGTTCTGTAATTTTGTAATTACCGTGGGGCGTGTTATTTATTAATTTAATTAAATATTTTTAGAAAAATATATATTTTATTATGTATTATGTTTGCAAGCTTATTTATTAACTAGTTTTAAAATTAAATATCTATTTATTTAAATTTTGTTGCTCAAATATACCTTATTTGTCATTTCCGTGATTGCCATTTCCGTTGTTTCCCGTGCGCTCATGGGAATTACAACAAGCGCACGGAAAATACTCTTAAATAAAATCTGTTCTAATTATGACTCCACGGAAGCAATTTGTAGAAAAAAAAAATAGGTGGATAACTAAAATAAGAAAGCAAAGAAAGAATATAGCTTTGTTTATAGAAAAAAACGTACAGTTCTTAGAACAAAGTATATCACCATCATCTATTTTAAAGGAGCCATTAGTTGTGCTTGTATCTTCTGTTATGTAAAAAATATATCACATATTTCAAAAGGGATAACATCTTTGAAATGGACCGACTTAAACTTCCTAATTTAGCACAACTCCCTGCAATATCTATACCTTTGATCCAGTTTGACGCATCCCAAATAAAAGTCTATTTGAATATGTTAAATAACGAAACATCCCCAGGTCCCAATAATATTCCGGAGATAATTTAAAAAAAAAAAAATGGTCAGAATCACTCGCTTATCCACTGTCAATTTTATTTAATAAGTCTCTTCGACACGGAATATTTCCACAATTTTGGAAATATGTCTATATCAAACCATTTCATAAGAATGGTTCAAAAAATGATATCGTAAACTATCGTCCAATAACTAAATCTGTCATGTTCTACGTTTAGCTGGCTTCCAGACTAAATGTTTAATTTATTAAACAAACAAGAAAGTAATTTCCCTGATATATATCGTGATTTTCATCCAATAACTATATATTTGTCATTCCCGTGAAAACAAAAAGTCCTTAAAAATATTAAAATAAACTGGTCGTTCCTAAGGACGTACTAATTATTGAGTTATCAAACGGAATAAACAAAAAAATATTTAAAATTGATTTTTTTAGCATTTTGCCATTTTGATGTCTGAAATATCAACATTTTAAAATATTCACCCATATATATTTAATATAAAAATGGATTAGTTGAATTTGTATAGCTGAAATTGAATTTCTAAATACATGATTAACTTTAAGTTATAACTAACTAAGTATAGAACTAACAATTATATGTCTGTGCTTTATATACTTATGTAACAAAAACTTAATTTTTTGTCCAGACATATGAAGTAGCTTAGCTTTACTTTCTTATTTTAATATTTTTTATTATTATTTCAGTCATCGTTTTGATCTTAACTATTTCATAATGCCCATACTAAGCAATGACTTCAGTATACTTACAACAACTGCATTTTTTTCTAAATTATATTACTTCAGCGTTCAGCCAAAAGTTAAAAAAAATTTAACTCACAGTTAAGTAATAACAATTTTTCAATTTATTTAATTTTCCTTCAAATTTTCACCTTCAACAAAAATTAGTCATAGAGACCTTTTACTTATAATTAAAAATCATTTCAATCTAAATACAAAAATAATAAAACAACCCTAAACTGGTACAATAAAATTGTAATATCTAAATTACAACAAAGTTCTCTACATTACAAACTAAGTGTATATAAGTATATATATATATATATATATATATATTTATACAACTATTTAAAAGCAAATATTCACTTAAAAGTTCAATAATACTTACTAAACTTTGCAATAAATAGTTACATATTTTTTTTTTTATTTTCTTCAATTTCCAATTTTACTTTAAATGGTGGTTTCTATGGAAGAGTGAGGGAATGATGAATTGATTAACGTTAAATTGAAATGCTTTTTAAAAGCAAATACCCAGACTGTAACTATACAAAAGTTTACCACTTTAAAAAAATATTCACAGTGGTAAGTATTGAACTTTTTCTTTGATTTCATACTTTCCATGGTTTTATAAGAATTGTATACCAAAAGTCAGTAGGCTGTCAACAATGAAAACAAAAATAAAAATAAAATAAAATCATGTTTGAAAAAATGAAATTTTGTTATGTTATGCCTGACAAGAATAACTATTCATGATTTAAGTATATAAAGGTAAAATAAAATGCAAAAATAAGTAAATTATTGAGGTAAATGAACGAGTAAAAGTAAATCATTTTTTGTACTTCAGTAGTCATTGTGGAAAATTATAAATAATAAAAAAAAAAAAAATTCTTCAATTTAATTTATTTCAAAGCAATAAAAATTATAACTAGTTAACTATTTAAAAAATTATTTATTTTTTTTTTTAATAATATTTAATAGTTTTATGTAATTTGTTAAAATAAAAAATAAATTAAATTAAAAATTGTTTATTAATTAATAAACACAAAAGAATAAACTCAAATATTATTTATTGACCGACTAATTTTAAAATTTTAATATAAAATAGTTAATTTTTATTTATTTCTTGCAGTTTTCCAATATTTTGCAAAAATTTTACAAGTTTGGGTGCAGTTTTAAGGTTAGATAATGTAATTATTTGAAAACTGTAATTTATCCAAACTCAGTTGTAGAAAAATGAACAAATCCAACAGACAAATGAATGGAACCTAAACAATCAAATAGCTTTAAGTATTGTAAATAGATTTTATGAATAAAATCATCAATACAAAAACCATTTATAAAGACTAACATGTAGTTACTATAAGTAGAAGGAATTCAGAATTAAATAAAAGGTCAAATGTGTACTGTATATATATCGTACATCCGTATTTGCATTAAAAAGTACCCCTTCCCATTTGAAAATCTCGATTTCGGGCAGTTTCGGCGATTTTTGGTCTTAAAAAACCTGTTTTCGGTTCTTTTCGGAAGTTGTAAATACCACCAATCGATAGAGCACCCTCGATTTAGTTAATAAAATTTTTATTTAATTTTAAAATAACGGCTCCTTCCCCTCTTAAAAAGCTGATACGCATGGTCTAGAACACCCGGTATAAACTATTATATCCAACCACAAGATGAATCGTTGGTCCTTCATTTTAATTACGTAAGGCCTGACTAGCCGCATTTAAGTTAAGTTAAAGCTGCTTAAGATACCCAATTTAAGTTGATAAAACTTGGTAAAGTGGTAAAACTTAATTTGGTTTGGCACTTACTTTGAAAGAAGAAACACCATTTTGAATTTTATTTATACATACTTTATTGATTTTTATCCACAAATCTAATTACATTTCATTCAAACGTCATTTTTCTTAAGAAGGGAATCGTACCAACTTAAATTGAACGAAAAGTATATATTTTTTAACGAAACTAAAAATTAAGTTAACTTAAGTACGAGTAGTTATCCACAAATCTGATTACATTTCATTCAAACGCCATTTTACTTAAAAACTGAATCGTACCAACTTAAATTGAACGAAAAATAAATATTTTTTAACGAAACTGAAAATTAAGTTAACTTAAGTACGGATAGTTAGGCCTATAAGCGCCACAACTGAAAAATTATGATTTTGTCAGACAAGATACCCGACATTCAGTAGAATACCTATGCAAGTATTATAATATAAGTATAGTATAGTCTTTGCAGTAAGGGTATTTGTTGAAATGAATAAACAGAAAATCGTATTGAAAGACAGTCTATTTTTTACTCCTTTGGACGAATATACGGAAGTATAGTTATGCTGTTTTTGAATTTTATTTTTATAAAACTTAGATTGTGGTGAACCTTTGAGCACTTGCGTATCGTTGACTATTTTAAAAAGGAAAGGATAGTTAAAGGAAAGTAAAAAAAATGTTTTGTGGGAAAGAGGAAACAATGTTGTTAATATTTTTCTTAACCCTCTGTAAATCATAAATAAAAAATCATTCCCTCGTTGTGAATGCTCTTCGATTGGGAACTTAAACCATCTCGAAATTTTCACTGTGAAAGATCCTGGATGCCTCTAGTGTTATGTGATGGAATTGATTGAGAGGAGGAAGAAGGAATTTTAATTCCTCAGAACAAGTACGACGTATGAATACGACGACGACCAATAATACAACGATGACCAAGTGGTATAAGGAATGAGGTCACATTTATATCGCCTATAAGATGAATGGCGCGCTTTTGAATTTTGTTCAAAAAGTTTAAAGCAGTTTTTGGCGCACCTGCCCATAAATGTGAGTTACACTCGAGCTTGATGGTTCGTATATTTGCTTTATATATTTCTAAAATGTTTCGAAATGAAAAATAAGCTTTGCAGCGACTCAAAAAGTTCAAATCATAGTTAAAAAAAAAAAAAATCATCAAATCATAGCAAATCATAGAAAAAGTTCCATAGGACAGGTAAGTTCCTGAAGAAAAGAACAAATGGAATAAGTTGCGCAGAGGTTTAGAAATGGCGAAGTCAATGTGTCGCAGTTTTCGTATAAAATTTTTAAAAATTCAATTAACGATCTATAAATTAAGATATATATACCAAATAATTAATATAATTTAATAAAAAGGCCCACATTTCGAAAGGGAAAAGTATCTATAAAGGTGGCTTACAGATTTATCTGTAGAATCAACTGTTAAAATAAATAAATAATTAAATAGATCCATATCGTGAACGGGATTCGAGGGTGGGAAATTCTGATTATCCTTCTTCATGATTATCGTAATCACATGACATAATTGCTACATCATATCGATCAGAAATAATAGATATTGAATACCTGTAGTTAATGACTGACGTTTTAAATTTGAAATTTAAGTATATTTCAAGTAATATTTTTTTTGTTCTAAGTAGTTATACATAGGTTAATTTCAAAATCAAACACCGCAATCAGTGAAGGACAATATTATGTCGGGCTGAGGACCTTTAAGGTTTGTTGCAGCCAAGTAATTTCAAAATATTTTGTATACTTAGTTATAACTATATTAACTAACTACTTTCAAGAATATCATTTTAGACTGTCTCTTTTCATCACTAATTGTGCTAAATTTATTTATTTTTTTGACACATTTACATTTACTTGGAATGTCACATAAATGATCTATCTAGATATGATCTATCTAGACTGGGATATCTGTGACTGGGACATAAATGATTTATCTCGACTGTCCATCTGTGTCTTGGCCCACATCCGAAATGAAAAGGGTAATTTGTCTTGCCTGCACATTTATGTGTTGGGAAGCAAAATAAATCAAATCAAATAAAATCTTCTCGTCCCTTCGTAAGCTTTGGAAAATTTTGTATTGACATGAGTAAATGGACAAAGAATAAATGAGTTATATCACTAAACCGATTCAACCGATACCGATCATTTACCATAGATTAATCTCTGTCTGATTTTTTTTATCTGAATTGCATAACAAGCAACATTGTACCCAATTCGATTTTAAATGTATCGTCCCTGATTAAACCTTCACTTTTTTGTCGAATTAAATTTTGCCAACAACTGCATTGAAATTACAGTTTACAAATCATTTGAATCTCTATAAAAGCCAATCCCTTATTACTTACATTAAATTTAAAGGCTTCTTCACTCATTTATAAAAAAATGAAAAAATAAAATAAAGTATTTATAAGTACATATCTGCATTTATAAACCTCGCTTTTCTTACACTACAATCAACTAACTCTATTCCAATAAATATAGTTATGTACAAACTTATAATAATACAAGTTATAAATTATTAAAAAAAATAGTTATATACTCTTTAAGCAAAAGTGCACAGCTCTTAACCAAACTACCTTTAAATGGCATCATCGTCATTCACACCATTTTTATCAAATCGCGTTTATTTTTTGTGTATATATATATCATTTGTACATATATATTTTTTTTCTTTTCTATCTTAGATCATTATACAAACAAAATCAATCTTAGTAATAAATTACACAAGTATGCGTCTTATAAAAATATAACTATAAAATCTTAGGGCCATATTATTGAAGTTGCGGTTTAAAAAAATTTTCAGAAAAAAAGAAACCTTAACGATCGCTCTAAAAAAAAAAAAAAAACAGGTACGATTTCAACACAAACCAAACAAATATGTAAAAAAAAAAAATAAAAAAAAAAACTGAAACGACAGTACCAATTGTTAATGATAGTAGTGTAGAAAATAATAGTAGAGTGAAAGGAATGGCAAACATAAAAATGGAATGGAAAAATAAAAAAATTCTTGTTTTGTGTACCAGTCAAAGATATCTCAGCAACCTTCTTAACACAACACCACAAAATTCAATCTTGGTATTTGTATTTTGTAAAATTGTTAACTATATTCGATATGAGATTTTTAATTTGTTGTTAGAAATTAAACTGAGATTTAAAAAATAACTACTTAAGTATTTGTTGGTTAGTGTTGCTGATAGTTATTTTTCTTATAAAAATTTTTTAAATTTTAAATTCGAATTCGAACAATTATTAACGGTTTTTTATTTAACTATGTATGATTTGAATGCGTATAATATATTCCATGTTGTATACTACATTGATTTACTTTGGTTTTCATCAAAATATACTGATGTTAAAAATAATTAGTTACTTAACAGTGATAATTATATAGCCTTCAGCATGATGTTAATTTAAAACGGTATTTATGATATATATATACTTATAGAACAACTAGTTAATTGGTCTGACAAAACTAATGCCCTGTCCTGAATGCAATAAAAATGTTTGAAAATTAAGCATTACCAAAAAACACATTATATAAGTTTTTTCATTCACTAACTATATTTAATTATAACTATATATATATAAGTAGGTATGATAGGCAATCGTACTAACAACAGCCACACTGAAATGTATGATAACAAACTCGGACCGGGCCACCTTATTTTGAATCTTATTGGTATCTAATTAAAAGTTAGATAGGTAAGCAAATGGAACCACGCATTCCTATTCGAACTTTGTTTCTCTATACTTATTGTTGTAGTAAACTAAAGAAAGTGAGATAATATAAAGCTTAATCGTAGGTAAGTATTTAGTAATTTGTTGGGGGGTCAATCGCGGATGTCTATTGAAATTCAATAGAAAAAACTTTATCAAAAAAATTTTTGATATCGCAGATCTTTATTGAAACTAATAGACTTGTCAAAAACGTTCCTACATCTACTTCATAATATTATTGCTGTCAAAAATATAAATTCTTCGTAAATTCATTTTACTTTGATATTTTTTTTTAAATTTGTAAGTTGTGGTTTTAAATATTTTGGGTTTTTTTTTAATTGCGGATTATTTTAAATAAATGATCTACCGCCCTATGCCCACCGGATGGGATTACAGGACATTGATGAAATAATTGAATGAGTTTGATTTTGATCAATTTTTTGAAGAGGTTTTTGCAGGCACCTTTTCCAATTTCTACATTATTTTCTCCCATTGCCTTTTAAGTATTACTTAAACTTTTTCTTAAAATAAAAAAACAATAAATATTAAAAAACATATAAATTAAAATAAAATTAAAACTTGCTTAATTAAGTCTTCATTTCTACTATTTCCTTCTATCAACAAAATGCCGGCGACTTTAAAATTCTATTAATAAAAAAAAATCCTTCCCAATAGACTTCCGCGATTGACATCTTTAAAGTTTAAAATGAAATACCTTTCTGCTTGATAGAAACGTAACGAAGTGAGTTTTATTCTTTTGCTTATGTTACCTCTTCTAAGTATCTAAGTAGTTACAGTGTCACAAACGGTAAAAATATTAAATACAATAACAATAATTAGTGTTGCCAACTCCGAAGGAAAATATGGTAGGATTGTTAATCCGCTACAGGTATATTTAACTTATTATATTTAAACAATATTTTATTAGATTTTGATATGAACTTTGGTCCAAGAATCTTAATCTCACATTCGTTAAGCCTAGAAGCCTAGATTGCAAGATCTGTTTACTAATGCCATTGAAAGATTTTTGAATAAATCTGAAATCATTTTTCAATGATTTGCATAGAAATTATTTTAGTAATATTATACTTAGTTACTTAGTAGTTATTGATCAAATCATTTTTTGCCATTTTATTTTCTTAAGTAAGATAATGAAAAAGTAAGTACATATATGTATATAACTATTATGTTTTAGTTAATATTTTTTATTTAATTAATGTGAAATTTGAACGAAACTAGTTTTTAATAAAGTTAAAAATTATTTAAAACAAATATAAATAACTACGTATAATTTATATGTATGTATATATACTTATTTACATTTTGGAGCCGGTTGCTATTATTGTTTATATTCAGCCTCAAATATTTTACATTCGATTAACTAAATAGTTACTAGTAAATATGGATTTTTTAATCCATAAAAAAAATATATTGATTTTTTATTTATCAAGAAATTTTGACTACAATATCAGTAATTAAGTACTATCGTACTATTCTTATAAATATTTAAACTTTTCCTTGGTATAAAAAAATTGACGGATTAATTTATCATCTTGGTAAGAATTTCACCCATATTTCGATCTCAAATATTTGACATTTAATACATATGGCAGTTAATTACATACATTTCGATAATGTTACTGCTATGTACATCCTCGTATGAAATTTGTCAACCGAATGCAATACAACAACCAATTCTATTCTTAAACAATAACTACCTGAAATAATTTTTAATTGCAATTTAATTAGATGCACTTTAGAGCAACCTCTTATTTACAATTTACTTCAAAGTTGAAAAAAAAATATTTTTGCTTTCCTTTTAATTTACTTACAATTTAACAAGAATATTAACTCCGATAAAATATGAATGTTTCCTTTACTCTAATTGTTTATATCCTTTTCGTTTATGGTGTAAGAAATTCTTTGTTTTTAAATAAAATTTTACCTGTACAGGCTGTTGTTATTCCAATATTGATTTAATTTGACAGGTAAAATTTTATAGTATTAATTATAGTTATGATTTAGAAATTCAAATAAGTATTTGATTTTTTTTTTTTAAAATACGATTAGTTATGAATAAATAACTATGTAGCTATATAATTAATAATTTTAGAACACTTTAAACAAAATACTTAATTTTACTTAAGTATGCATTTAAAAAAAATAAATAGTTTTTGTTTCATGTACTTAATGCTTATTTAGCTAATTTTTATTATGTATTACCAATTCATATACGTGAACGTGGGTATTAAATAAAATACCTTTTATAAAAATAGGTATATATATTTAAGGTATGTAGTTACTAGTAATAGTTATATAAAAAAAACAACAATTAGATACTTTAGAAAACACAATTAAGTATATAACTATACCTTGTTTATATCTTTTATAAATACATTCACAAAAACATATATCTTTTCTTTTAACGTTTTTATAACTATTAAATATATTATATTATATATAAAATATTCACAGACACACAGGTGAAATAAAATATAAATTATTCTAATTATTATTAAAAGATCACTTTTTTTTTGTATTTTGTATATATTTAAACTATGTTTAATGGTATTTTTACACGGTTTACACAGATTTTCGGATGGAGGAATACCAGATTGTAATAAATACTTTATAAGTAGAATAGTAACTATTGTGAATATAAAATTCGAAATGAAAACTTATATAAACAATTTAAATATTTAATTTTTATTAACTTTTTCCTTCTTTACAGGTTTAAAAAATCAAAAATAAGTTTTAATAAGAAAAATTTTATTTATAATTTTCTTTAATTTAATAAATATTTTCACTTTATTACTGTAGTTTAATTTTTAGTTATCGAACTTGCACATTGCATATTTTATTTAATACAAAAAAAAAACAAATTAAAGGTTTAAAATTTAACTAAATATTTATTTAAGTATTTAAATTTTTGTTTTAAATAATTTCTATGTAAAATTGGACGAAGTTATTATAAGTACAAACAATAATTTATATCACTTTTGACAATATTAAAATAAATAAAAAATTAATATAACACGCTAAACACATTCATGCAATTTGTTTTTAAAAAAAAAAGAAAATAAAAATGAAATTTTAATTTATATTTATGTCTTAACTGCAAAACGACCTTTCTCATACTAAAGCAATTTCTTGTATTTTGTTTTGATAAAAATTTTCTTTTATTTCTCTTTGTGGTGCTCTTCTTCTGACTTTTTGTTTTTGTTTTACGGAAAAGATGAATTGAATTGAAGGAAAGTAAAGAAGAGAGAAAAAAATGTTCTCTCTTTAATTTTAAATGCATTTTTTAATTTTTTATATTTCTTTATTTTTAAACGTCATTTGAATTTTGATGATGTTAATATAAAAATATATAAGTATATAATATAGATAGATATAGATAAATTCAGTATATAAACAGCATATATATAGATAGAGAGATAGATAAAAAACTCATCATCATCACAAAAACTGAAATAGAGATCAATTGAATTTACAAGCAAAGAAGAAATAGAATAGGTAAAGGTAATACAAAAATTTAAAGGTGGTTGTTGTAGGTGGCGTTGGCGTAAATGAAATAATAAAATAACAGAAATAAAATAATTTATTTCAAATAAAGCACCTTGTTTTGTTTGACCGTTTGACTTGGATGAATTTTTGAATCTTGCATTTCTTAGGACTTCTTGTTAATGTTGCCCGTTACCGTTACCGCGTTATCATTTGGTTTCGAATAGGTAATTACTAATTATAGTCGTTCATTTCTGATTCAAATGTTAAGTAATTAATTCTTGGTCGCTTTTATTACATTGTTGAAACAAATTTATTAACCATTTCAAAGCTCATATCCATATACTAAATAAATATGTATGTATAAACAAATGTGAAATTATTATTTATATTGCAACGGTAATCGATTATTATTTCAAATTAGATGAGAAAAGTTTTCCAGCATTTTAATTAAATGATCCATTTCAATTAGATCCCAAAATAAAATATAAATTTTAATTCATTTAAAATATTTTATTTATTTATGTCTGTTAAATACAACGATCTTAATTTTTATTTGTGTCTTAAATTTCATAATTTAAATAATTTACTTTTAACTTAAAAATTAACTATTTATAGTTTAAAAATAATCAATTTAATTGAATTTAGCACCATTTCTCTTGTTTAATAAATATATACTTTCATTCTAAATTCAAATAATCCTCATAAAAATCCCTTTTAGAAATTTACAACTCGCTAACAAGAGTTTCGGGAATTATGTATTCACCAATGGGACCTAGTCCAATTTTATTTTTAACTTCTATCATTGTTTGTTGTGCAATTTCACTTGCTTTCTCTCCTCCTTCATCTAAACAACAAATTAAGTACTCTTTGTTCCTTGAGTAATAATCAATTTTTTCTCGAATTGGATTAATATGCTCAATAACAGCATCAGCAACTTCAAATTTATATTTTCCTGTATCCATAAGTTTTACATCATCGCATATTCCTTCTATAGTTTTTCCACTCATTAATGCATGTATTTTTAATAAATTACTAACACCTGGTCGATTTTCTACATCAAATGTTACTTCAGATGTAAAATCTGTTAAAGCTTTTTTGACTTTTTCCAAAATTTGATCTGGATTATCTGTTAAATAAATAGCTCCTCTTTGATCAGGATCAGATTTTGACATTTTTTTTGTTGGATTTCGAAGTGATAATATACGAGCTGCTTGTTCATCTTCTATAATTGCATGACAATGAGGAAAAGTTGTACCATATTTAAAATTGAATACTCTGGCTAAATGTTGTGTCAACTGAATATGTTGTATTTGATCTTCCCCAACTGGAACATGAGTTGCTCTACAATATTAAATAAAAACTTTAATATAATTATATTTGAATTAATTTCAAACTTACTTGAAAAGCATAATATCAGCTGCTTGCAATACTGGATATAAATATAACCCCAAAGGAATTTCTTTTAAATTTTTTGTTTTTTCTTTGTATTGTGGTAAATGAGCCAAGCGTGCCATAGTGGACAAACAAGAAAATATCCAATTTAATTCTACATGCTGTTTAACAGTTGATTGAACATACAAAGTTGATAATTTAGGATCTATACCGCAAGCTAACATTGTTGCAGTTAAATTTAATATATTTTGTCTAAGAACTGGAGGTTCAATTGGTAGTGTTATTGAATGCATATCAACAATACAAAATGTTACATCTTCTTTTAAATCTTGTAATTCTTTCCACTTTGTAATTGCGCCTAAGTAATTACCGATGTGAATAGCACCGGTGGGTTGAATACCTGAAAATATTTTCTTAGGCCATATTCTGTCATTAACTTTGAGTTTTTCAAAAGTTTCTGTAGGCGACTAAAAAATTGTGAAAACATAGTACATTTGGTATGTAGCAACAATTATTTTTAATATATACCTTCAAGTGACTAAATTTACTAGTTGTGGTACTTAAGTTTTTTTGAAATCTAAAGTTGTTATTAAAAATTTTTAAATAAAAATTAGTGTATTCACTAAAAATATTTACAGCTCTCATTTCCACTTAACTTTTTATTTTTGTTTAATAAAATTATTTAATAACAAATAATCTAACCTCTCTTAATAAAAATGTCAAATAAAATTCAAAACTTCTTCATTTGCAGATTTACAGAAATTCAATCAAAATCAGAATGACACCTGATGGATTTTATTTGAAGGAGGAAAGCAAAAAGGAATATTGAACAGCTGTACGTATAAAATTTTTTAAATGGAAGTAAACTAAACATTTATCTTGTATTAAATTGCAATTAACAAAAAAAAAACATTTTTCTTGTATTTAAATTGCAAAAGAATTAGAAGCGATTCCGAAAACATTTATCAAAAATATAAAACCGAAATGTTTGCTTTAAAACAAATGCTGTTTTTTTTCTTGTTTAAAAAAATAATAATAATACATGTATACGGTAAATAAAAATATTAATGTCTGTTGCTTGCATTAAAAATTTTACAAACTTGCAACCTATCCGTTCGAGTATTAGGATTTTCTAAAAATATGGAATGTATAGATTATAATTAGAATGACACTTTTGTTTCCTGTTACTCCTCGTGGGAGCATTGCGCATATGTCGATTGTGTTGTGGTCAGTTAGTTATATATTTTCCATATATAGAATATAGATATGTCATATCCATATGTGATTGTATGTCATTATAGTTATCGCATGATATTGCCTAACATACATAGCTATCAAAATGAAGAAGTTTAATTTCTAATTCTACGTACATATATTTTACAGTGTGTATAAATATACAATCAAATTTGTTGATGTTCAACACAGAATTCATTATTACGCTTCCATGTAAAGTGTTAATTACTAAATAGTCTCTATTTCCAAAAAAAATTCTTCGTAAAGATTATAAATACACTTGATAAACATTATACCTGTCGTAACATAACATAACAGAATACAGAAAAATTTATTTTGTCCGTATAAAAACGAAAACTTAAAAGATATGTAGTGGAAACCCAAGGTAATTTAATAGAAATTTTTTTGAAATCTGCAAATTACATTTTTTTGACAATTCAAATAAGTTAGTTATATTTCGCCGAAACAGGTTTTGTTTGCTGCTCGAAAAAAAAATGATAAAAATTATTAACTTCGATTATTAATAATTTTACCGCAAAAAAAGCAATGATAATCGTCCCGCTCAATACTTAGTATTTAAATAAACTTAATAAAAACAAAAATACGGATATTATATTGGAAATGAGTGATCAAGATGAAAATGCTGGACAGCATCCACCAATTGGGATTGGAGCAACACCACGAAGGCATGATTTAGCTAATTTGAATTTAAAATATTTTAATAGCCAATCTTGTAGTTCTCTTGGTAGTGGAATATATAGTTCGGGATCTTCTATATCGCCATCAACAAGTTCAAGTAGTAGCCAAGGCTCTGCAAAAACAGCGGTTTCTGATTGTTTAGGTGCCTGGTTAAATTATCTTCAAGTAAGAATAAATTAATTTTTTAATATAAATGATATAAAAAAAAATATATTAAAAACTTTTCAGGTTTTAAATAACTTATGTGCTGCTGGATTTCGACTAGCACAATCAATATCTTCATTAGAACAATGGGGTCATCCACCATCAGCTGAGACATGTGTATTAGCACAGGGGCCCTCAAATTTTAATAATCCATCGTCCAGTCAGTTATCAGCACATTTTACAAGTGCTTGGGAAGATTTACAAAGGTATATATATTAGTAGAATTTCAAAATACGTAACGTAAATTCCTTATTAAAATTGAAAATTGTTTATTGACATTTTAGAGCTACAGCTGTTGCTACTAGTACAGTTAAGTCACATATTGTAAGTGTTTTACAAGATTTTATTACAACTTCAATGGCACCTACAACAGCTCCAGTAACGGTAGAACAAGAAATTGAGCAACAAAGAGTGCGTGATCACAATCAACAAATCGTTTTGGAAAATGCTCAAACAATGATCAAGTAAGAAAACTTATACATATATGAAATATATATACATCTAAATAAAATAAATAATTTTAGTATTCAACACCAATTTTGTGCAGCTAGTTATGATTCGTTTTCATCTTTAACTTGCTGTTTTGTATGTCAAGTGCCTCTTGGATTTTCTCATGATCCCGAATGTACAATGGTCCAACAGAAGCAAGGGTAAATGTTGAAAATTATTTTTTATTCAAAGAAAAAATTACTTTATAATCATTCTAGAATTAATATTGAACAACGATCTCAAACTCCTTCGCCACATTTTGGTGGTGTAATACAACAACAGCAACAGCAGCAACAACAAGCACAAAAGACTGAACAATTTAGATTACCATCTGCACCAGTAATTGACGCACGAAATTTAATTTTTGGTTCTGGTTCAACACAAGCATCCTCTGAACATGTTTATGGCGTAAGTGGAATAGAACAAACGCGTGGTCCTTCACCACAAGAAATACGAGGTCCAAGTCCAATTCAAGGTTTCCTAGAAAATGTACGTGGTCCATTACCAAATCCCGGACATTTAATTGGTATGAAGACACCATTTTATCGTGGTTCTCGTTCTCCACTTAATTTCCCACTGTTTCCATTGACGGGACAACGACGATGGTCTGAAGCGGCAGCCGGTGAAGTACGACAACACTCAATTGATGTTGAAAGCCAAATGAGAAGATGGTCAATGCCCTGGGAAGCGAGTAAAAGTGATAAAAATACTGTAACATGGCACCAAACGCGTGTAATGCCCATATCTAAATTAGCAATACCAACTACCTCGAAAACAAGTTCAGAACGTAGTCAAAGCACAACACCAGGTATTTGATTTTGATTTAATATGTTCTATTTTTAATAATGTTTATGTAATTATTGTACATAATTTTAGATTCTTTATTTCAACCCTCTGTCACTAGTCAAGATGGCTTAGCAGAAGCAATACAATTACTATCATGTCGACCACAAAGAAGTTACTCATTACAACAACAACAATCTTTGCCAACCCAACAACTACCACCATTAGGTCCTCCTTTTATTGAGGAGCCTGTAACTATATATTATTTTATTTCATTTTTCAATTATCATTAATTAAACTTAATTTTAGGCTCCGTATGAAATTTGGTCAACTGAAAATCAGGATCGTCTTCCAAGTATAAAATTTCCTTCAAGATTTCAAGAACGGGATGAAAATCCTCCATAGGCATAACATTTTTATATATATTTTTTTATATATAAATTTTAATACATAGTCAAAGAAAATTATGAAAAAAAAAATTAAATAAATAATTTTTTAAAAATAGTAATTAATATCGAATGACAATGAATACAGATTAAAACAAAAATAATTCGGTGTACGTATGTAATGACTGTTTCTGCTTTTAACGATAAAAAAAAAATGTTCGTGTTAACTTTTTAATATTTTTTATCTACTATGTAAATTTCTTATTTGTATAAATTAACATATCTAATAATTATATTAATAATATATACTCGTAGTTATGAAAATACGTTTATAAAAATTAATTTAGTAAGATATTCTTAAAATTTTTGGCTGAAAAATGTCATAGAATGCCTTTCCTTTGCTGAAATATATACATATTCGTATATGTATATATATACATATATTAAATATATGGTAATTTACTTTATTCTTTTAAATAAGATTTAATAATTAACAAGAAAATTATGTTGTAGATAAATATTTGACTTTTAAACTCTTTATTTAAAAATTTTGAAAATCACTTTAATTCTATTTATGAGACAATTGTGTAACTATATTTTATTTAAATTTTTTCTATATATATATGTATATATATATATATTTGTCTATTTTTTTTAAATTTAATTCATCATGCAATGTTGTAGTTTATAAATTTAAAAATTCATTATTTTGTTTTAGAATTTAAAAATTTATATAATATAAGCGTGATATAATATGTAAGATAAAGCATTTTAGATAATGAAATTAATAAAGAACTGTAATTATATTTTAAAATATTCTCATTTTAAATTTACTAAAAATTTTTTTTGTTTTAACTTAAAGTAAATACTTAAAATATAAGATAATTAAATAATTAAAAAAAAAAAAATTACTCGTAATGCTGTATAACGATAGACATTTTCATTGTATAGGCATTTAAAAAAAATTGTCTTTTATACTCGTTTAAATTAAAAAATAAAAATTTAAAAAACATATTGAAACAACTTTTATTTGTAACGAACAATTTGTTTCTTTTTGTGGCAAAGTATTCAGAAAGAAAACAGTTTTTGTATGTTTCTCAATTATTACAACTAAGTATATGAGTATATGTATAAAGTTTAACAAAACTCGATTCGTTCGAACTTGGAACTTGGTTCGAACCTTTATTAGAACAAAAATTCATAAATCACAATACTTCTTCAACTTAGACAGTCAGTACTTTCGTAATATTAAATTCATTCATCACTAAAAATGAACGGAAAGAAATAAGGTTATCTTTTTAAAAAAACGAACATTTTAAAGATTTTGAAAAAACCTCTTACAAAAACAATAAATTTGATCGAAAAATATCGTCTTAAAATATGTAAATTTATAAGGGATATAAATAAAATAGTTAATTTGCGATGTTATCACATAAAATTTGAATTGAAAGTGAAAATTTCTACATTATAAGTAGAAAAAATAAGTTTGCAACATCGTCTAATATTGAATTCTTTTGCTGTTGCATAAAATTGCAACAACGTTTAATAGGATCCATTTAATGCCTGTCATATGTTAAATAAGCTTTAAAAGTATAATTCATATTACAAAAACGTCAATACAAATTCAGAAAGAAAACAAAAAAAAATTAAATAAAATTTGCCGCGTCAAATTTAGAAATTCGAATGTTCAACATTTTTACGTCGCGTATATCGATGAATTCATTAAAATTTACGTATGTACATGAAAATATTTTGACAGACGTTATACGTCGTACGCTCTTAGGCTTTTAGGTTGAGTAATGAGTACTAAGGGATCATTATTTATTTACATAGACTTTATAGATTAATAAGTCTATGTTTATCTATCAAAAGCGACAGTGACGGTAATAGTAGATTTCATCTTGATGGACGGCGTCCGGACAAATTTTTTAACCCATCAAAAACTCATATTTTACTAACCCATATACAAAATAATTTCTCCGGACAATTTACTTCATCCAATTTCTTAGTTAAATATTTTTAACTTTTGGCTGAAGTAAAAGAAAAGGATAGATATATAAATATTTGATAAATATATATTGTTATCTCGATTTATGTATGCATAACGCATTCACATACAGAACTTCAAATGTTTTTCAAAAAAAACATATATGTAATTTTTTTGTTTTTTAGTATAAGATTATTTTGTTTCTAACAAATTATTTATATTTTAAGATAAAAGCAAAGTGCTATGTTTTATTTTTTCGAATGTTATTATCCATTATTACTCTTAACAAAATAAAAATAAAATCCGAGCATGTAAACAATTTTTTAAACGTCAAAACATAATAAATGGTAGTCAGTCCTTCGCGCTTTGAAAGGAAAGGAAATCTCTTGAATGTTTCAATTTTGTGTAAAATAAAATTGTCGGAACGTTCGTCATGGCTCATGAATAGGAAATCCGCCTTAACGGTACATCTCGAAATAAACATTGCATATTATTTTTTGAATTAAATATTTCATTGCAATGCAATCCTAAAGTTAAATTAAAAATGTCTGAATATTTTTAAATATTATAACGATAAGAATTTTAGCACTATAATTTTTGAAATTTTTAAAATCGCAAATTTACTTAGTTACTCGATTTGTTAGTACGTTTGTACTAAAAAAATACATTTCCAAACGTCAAATTATTTATTGTTTTTCTTTTAGCTTTTTTCAATAAAATGACGTTTAAAGAGAAAAAAGAGTGAAAGAAATTAGAATTTATTGTGTAAATGTAAATTTAAATGTAATATACATGAATGGATACGGAGTAAATCGATATAAAAAAAAATTAATTATTAAATAAAAATAATAAGCAATTAAAATAAAAAAAGAATACATAATTAAAATATATATTATGTTATTGAAAAATTTCAAAATTATTTTAATATAAGCTTGGTTCTTTGTGATTAAAAAAAAAAAAAAAAAAATTCAGAAAAAAAATGAAAGTTGGTTCATGTGAAAAAAAATAATTGTGATTTTCTGTCTCGAAATTTATTGTTGCGTTTTTTGGTTTGGATCCATTTCTTTTGCATACAAAAAAAAAAGATAAAAAAATAGTGTTCAAGTAAAAGTATATTAAAAGAATATAAGTTAAATAAATTATATGATATAATTATAAATTAATTGTTTTTATAAAATAAATGCAAATTATATGTATAAATATATATCGAAAATTTTATAATTGTTAATTTTAAGCAAAAAAATAAAATGTTATGGTTATGACTAAGAAAATTTATAACAATTTATAATCAACTATCAATAAACTAAAAAAGTATACGTATGTCGTAATGTTTTTTTTGGTGAAATGTCGCTTAACTTTATTTTTATTGCTATCAGCGACGTCATCACTATCAACAACAACAAATTTAGATAATTTAAATCCAGGAACAACATTAAATATTAATAATAATAATAATAATAACAATGAAGGTTACAAAACACAAAATATTCCACATAAAAAATGTAATGATACAATAAATCCAGGTCATCGTATTCAAATACAATTTACGACAAAAGTTGTACAAAATGAGTATATTGTTGCATTTAATAATTATTATAAATCAGTTGCAAGAGAAAATTATTTAAAAGCTGCTCTTAACCATTCAAATGTAAGTGTGTTTCTTTTATTTTATATCATATTAATTATTTTTTTTAATGATTCTACTTTAAGGTATACCTAGTAGATAGTGGACGTTCCAAAATCCTATTGAGTTCAATTTACAATTTCCATATTTTTTGTGTTTTATAAATTTTTATCAAACGATTATCAAAAATATATATATATATATATGTGTATACACATAGTATAAATGATTATCAAAATTATATATATATATATATATATATCTAATTATTGTCGATTTCTGCAATTCATAAAACTTTTCAAATTCAAGCTCTTGTTTACAGTGATTGAGATAAAATCGTAAATTTATTCATTTCATAATTTTATATTTAAAATCTTTTAAGGAAAAAAATTCAATCATTTTTATTAAAACAATGTGGTTCTAATCCTGATCAATTTGAATCTATTTTTTTTTTTGTTTAAACAACTAATTAAACAACAATCAATTGAGCTTTTAAAGTTAAAATATTTTTTTTTAATAAAATTTCTATTCAAAATTAAGAAATATTTTTGTTTGTACAAGTGAAAACTTTATATTATGTATGTATGTAAATACTTTGTCTTAAATGAAATTGCGCCATTTCCTGTTCTAAAATTTTTATATCTATTAAGAGAGTCTTATCAACAATATTGTGAAAAGAAGAACATTATAATATGTATTTGTTTTAATCTACATACTATAGAATTTTAAAATTCTAAAGAATTGAGGATAATTTGCATGAACATGCTGTTAAATATAAATTCTTATAGAAGAAAGGAAATATAAAATAGAGTGTAAAGGAATATCCCTCATTACTAAAAGATTGGATTTCTAAACGTACATGTTTTATGATTTTTCGTTAAAACAATTATTGTTATGTGCTAGTTTATTTCAGTTTTGCTAGAGATGTGTTCAGTTGTTACTGATCGAGATAATTCTTTTTTATCAGGATCTTAGAATCAATAGATGATTAGATATAGGAAGTTAGAGTTCTAATCTAAATATCAAAATATTCAAAATATTCTGAGCTTGGTTACAACCATTTGAATTATCGAATAATTTTTTTATTGAATGAAAAACTTTTAGTGATAATTAGAAGCTATTATTTTGTACACTTTTTTAGTCAATTTAAAAATTTTAAAATGACAGATTTATTTTTTTAATTTCTGTGATAAACTATGGGTGAAATAAAAAAATAAACACTGCGGAACTGTTTAAAACTACAGGATATGCTAAATATAAACAGAATTCAGAAATTTTCACTGCCACAGTGTTTTATTTTTTGATTTCATCCTATGCTGTCACATCTTAACCTTCCGAAAATTCAATTTACTGTGATGATATTCAAATATAATACTTATTATTTATGAATTATGTACATAGACATACATACATATACATACACTTAAATGCTATATTTAAATTTCTCAAAAAAATTAAAATTATAACTATTTCAGCTCTATTCTTTATTGCAAATGGAAAATGAGTTTTATAATATTTACTTGTCTTGTAGCAATTTTGTACTTCAGATACAATTTTTCTTTTATTAGTTTATTTAATGACTAATCTTTATTGAAAGTATACATATAAAATTTTGATAAGAATTTTTTAAAGAATGAGTTAAAATAATATAATTGGTAAATTAAGTATTTATTTTAATCTTTTAATAATAAAAAAAAAAATTAGAGTGGTGGTTGAGAAGTCATTGAATTTATAACATAAAAAAAATGCTAACTCATTTTTTTATGCAAGGACAAAATTTATAATGAAATTAACAGAATAAAAAATCTTTCAGATTAGGATTACATTGATTTTAATTTACAAGGTTAAAGCAGTTACATATATATATCTATCTCAATATCTCTATTCGTTTGCAATCTACAGAAAAATATATAGCAACTTGACACAATTTTTTGTATGCATAATTTCAATTTTAAATAAAAAAAATTGAATTTTTAATATAAAAAAGTTGAAATTTATAAAAATATATTGACAGCATTTTTGTATTCAAAATAAATATCTTATGAGTTTTTTTTTTGTTTTAGACGCATATGCTAAGTTTAAATTTTGATTAAACATTTTTTTATTTACCCTATCGGTTGGGTATTTGTCTATCAACAAAATTTACTTACATATCTATAATCTAATATTTTGAAATATGGATCTACAATATGTAATTTTCCATACAAATGTTAAATAAATAAAAATACTTTTGTATTGTTTCTCATCATTGAAAAAACTTCAAAGGAAAAATCCATTAACAAGAAATTTCCTTGTATGTAAATAACAACAATACAGAAAATAAATTTGATAAACAGAGAAAATATATATATATATATTTTTTTTTGTTTACGTAATTTAAAACAATAAAATTTATTTATAGCTACAAAAATATCAGTTAATTGAATTTACTTAATTCATGATGATTTTTATTTACTTTAAATATCAAATGATTTTTTTTTTTTTCTCTTTTCACATTTTTAAGAGAAAATAAGCTTTTTGAAATCAAATTTTAAATACAAAAAAAAAAAAAAAAAAAAAATATGTTTATATATAAAAATTTATCTTGGGCACATGCAAGCTCTACCACCATCAACAGAAAGTAATTCTCCAGTTGTAAATGATGCTTCATCTGAAGCTAAAAATCCAATTGCAGCTGCAACTTCTTCTGTTGTACCGACACGACCAAGAGCATGAGTTATTTTAGATTTTTCTAAGAAAGCTGCATAAGCTTCATCAGTCATTCCACCACGTTTATGACATTCTGTTACAATAACACCAGGATTAACAGAATTAACTCGTACACCCATTGGTGCCAAATCCAATGCTGTACATTTAGTAAATTGATCAAGTGCGGCTTTTGTCATACAATATGTTAATGTATTTGGAAATGATCTGGTTCCAGTAACACTCGATACATTTACAATATTACCTTTTGTTTCAATTAAATATGGTGCAGCTATTTTTGTCAATTCAAAAATCGATCTTACATTTGTATTTAACATTCGATCGTATTGTTCTAAGTCAGCTGTTAAAATTGAACCAGTTTCTAAAATTCCAGCACTATTCACTAGCACATTTAATTTTCCAAAATGTTTTATTGTTTCAGCAATTATACGTTTTGCATCAACATTCACATCAGCTTGTATTTGTAAGATTTCAACATTTGAATTAGATTTTTTACAATTGTCAGCTGTTAATTGTAAATTTTCTTTATTACGACCAACTATAGCTAATTTAGCATCTTTTTTAGATAAATATTCTGCAGTTCCTGCACCAATACCAGAACTTGCACCAGTTATTAAAACAACTTTATCTTTAAAACTCATGTTTTAATTGAAATTTTTATTTATACTGTACTTGATTTTTTTTTGTTTTTTAATGAATTTTGCAATAATAAGAAAATATTGATTTGTTTTTTTGCTATTATTAATACAAATAAAAGACGTTTCACATCACAAAAACCACATGACATGAACAACAACAAAAAATAAATAAATAAAAAGAAGCAAGAACTATAAAAAAAAACAAAGTAATTTTCTCTTTTTTTCCTGTATTAAAATAAAAATTAAAAATTAAAACGAAAAGATAATTAGAGTTCAATGCTGCCAACCTTTATATTTTTTGTTTGAAAAATTTAGTACTTTTTTCTAATGAATTTTTTAGTACATGTTCAGTTCAAATAGAAAATTTTTACATAAAATAAAATAGTTGAGTCGAGGAAAATTATTGTACATGTGTATGTAATTTACACTGTGTAGTAATATGATATGAAATTTCTTCAATCGAAATATATAAATTTGCAACAAAGTTATTAGTGAAAGGAAATCCGGTTTTTTTTCCCGACTTTAATCAAATTATAGGATTATATGTAATGATTAATGAATATGTAAATAAAAAGTAAATTTCCTGGTTATCAGATAAATACATACCTACATATATCTCGCAAGAGTTCAAGTTTTCCACAACGTTTTGTTTTTTAAAAAGGCCTTATCATTTTGATTAAAACAGAAACTCGTCGTTTTGCGGTATTTATTTATTTTGACAGTAGATTTGTTTGTTTACTTTTCTTTGAAAAAATTTGCAAATGAGAGGAAAAAACACGTGATTATAAAATTCTGCGAAAATAGTTAAAATGTTCTCTTTAAAATGTCAAAAATAATTTGGTTTTTAGGTTATGAGATATTTTTAAATTTGAATTAGTTATGTATAATTGACTTTTTTGAAAGCAATTGATATTTTAAAAAAATTTTGACCTGAGATAGTTTATCATTGAAACTACAAACTGCTTTAATTGTTAGATCAAAATTTTTTGATATTGAACAAAAATTAAAAAAGTTTTTTTATTTTTGAATTTTTGTTCCTTAACGGAAAATTATTATAGTTGTTTTTTGTGTCTCCGAATCTGAAACAAAAAAAAAAAAGAAAAAAAAATCCTATGCTTAACTAATAAAAGTCAATTCTTATGTTTCGATTCTTTTTTATATGATTGTGAATGAATTCTATCTGACGTGGGCGAAATGTATCATGTAAAAGTAGTTATATATACTTAGTGGTGTACAAATATATGCTGTAAACAGAATCGTACATATAGCAGATCAATATCAATTAATTGTTTATGAAAGCATATTTTTATACAGGGTGGTTTGTACAGTGGTCTTGACTAGTAAAACTTCATGTGAAAGATGTAAACATTTAAAGCATGTGGTAGGTGACACCATGGAAAACAACAAATTGTATAACAGGCGACGGAAGTCTATTTTTAACCTTTATCGAGCTAAACATGCTTGATTTTTGCTTTTTCTGTTTTGAACTTATGAGGCATATTCACATTACTTATTTTTTTAACGACCTAATGCTAGATTGTTAACAAATATTCTTGATGAAAAGCTAATCAAATTTGCTTATAAGAACAGCAGTATAAAACTTAAATAATGTGTTTTTATTTTTGACATTATCTGACAGGTTTATTCACTGAATTTGACAGTCCTCTTCACAAGATAAAAATTAAACTTAACTCAAATTATACAATAAATTTTAAATTAAATAGTTACGTATTAATTTTCAAAATCGGAACAAAATCCGCTGATCTTACCGCTGATCCGCTTACAAAACGATGTAGCAGTGTTGCCATAACTTGTGCCATTATGCCATTTACGAATAAATTGTATGCCATCTGTGTACCACTTTAGTACATGCATTTTAGGCTATTATAACACACAAATTCAAACATTATTTAATTTTTCAATATCACATTATTTATTAATTAAAAAAATAAATATTTCGCATAATTTATTTAGAAAAAAAAAATAGTTTAGATTATTATATTTTACATTTAATACTTATGTCATTTATAATTGAATTCTAAATTAAAATCTTATGTATTTCAAATTATATTATTTCATAGTCCAGATTTGCAATTTCAAAAATTTCATTAAATTCAGTTTCTGAGATTACAATATATCTTCTTTAATTTTTTCTTTATAAATATATAACTATTATTTGTACTAATAGTTGATGATAATATTTTTTTTATCTATTATATATGACTTTTACAACATTTTTTAATTGATTGAAGTCAAGTTTTTATAATCAAAAGCGAATTGAGCATTTTTAGACCAATTCGATTTCTAATCTAGCATTAGCTAGTTAGATGATAAAATGACAAGAAATACTTATGCTTTAAAGTGAAAAAAACAGACAATAAAAATTCAAACATCAGGTATAACTCGGTCCGATTTATAAATAGATATTTCCCCCCATATATTTCACTAGTCATATTTTACTAGTCAAGAACATAACAACCTGTACAATATCATTGTATCATTTATGTATGTTAATTGCCAATTAATTATTACATTGTATACATATACATTTGTTTTTATAATAATTTCATTTCAGCATGCCTCCAAATGAATATGATATATTCATTAAGTATATATATGTAAAATTTCAAGACTTTTTTAATTTAATAACTTTTACTAACGTTATAATAATTGTAATATTACTTATATACCCATCGATAAATCTTGTGTACGCTATATTAAGTAAATTGTGTAAATGATTTTTGTTAGGAAATTAAATGATATCAAATAGCCAATATGTACATATAATATGTAGATACATACTTATTAATTTTAAAAAATTAGGAAGTGCGTATTAAAGATTCCTACTGCATACTATTTATGAAAAAATTGATAAAAATTGGCAGATGGAACTCAATATGAGAATTGTGAACTTTTATCATGTTTAACGATCAAAATATTTTTTCTTTTGTAACTAAATAGATACCTTCTTATCTAAATCTATTTTATCAAAAATAATTATTTTGTGAATATTTTCCACCTTCAAAAGTAATTTCGACGTTGTCTAATGTTGTCCAACACGCCGAAATGTATAAAATTTATTTCATTAAAGCTTTATCAAAAACTATTTAGATTATATACGAATGCCAATGACTAACTGGCTTTATTTATGAATAAATAATTTCTAAAAAATATTCTAGAAGTTGAATAATTATAACAGAAATTCGAACACAGGTGGGGGGGTCCAATTCAAAATCTGTAGTCAGTTTGAATTTGTTTGAATTTGTACTTCAATAACTTTATGATGACTTGAATGCAATGCTTTTATTATTAATCTGTTCTTTTCCATTGGTAACTGTATCATTACTTTTTCAATTTTATCATTTAAGTCTGGAAAACTGATAAGTAGATATGAATTACCTTCACTATATATTATTGCTCGAATATTAGTTTTAAGCTTCTAAATTTTAATGTTGTGTCACAAAGAAGATGACATTTTTTTTTTTTTTGTATCTTCTTGATAGTAACTTAGGTAGAATCACCTTTTCGTGCTTAATTAAGTACGGTACTGCAATTTTACACTACAATATCTACAATAATTTGAGTTTTTATTTTAACAAATTACTGGCTTATCTACTCATTAAATGTGGAAAACTACTGCTATTGTCAGGAACTAAGCCTTCTTAAATAGAATAGTTTCATTTTATTTAATTTGTTACCAGATTATATATACTCTCAATTATTTTTTTGTCATTTATTTTATCCCAATGACAAGTACTGGACCAGGTCGAAAAACCCATAAAGCATTTTTTTACTTCATCGGGAATCGAACCTGGGACCTTTCGGTTGAAAGGCAAGTGCTCTACCTACTGCGCCACCCAGCGTGTTGCGTGCAGCGTGAATTTCATCAATTTCTGTACTGGCATTGTTTGAACAATCAGAATTTTGGAATGGATTGGTAAAAGACGTGTTTGTTCTAAGATATATTCCGAATATTCGTATTCGTGTTCGTATTCGCGAATGTTCGACAAATTTCGATTTTCGTATTCGTATTCGTATTTGTCAAAATATACACGAATGCATACTCGAATACTTTTTTCGAAAAAATTTAAAAACATAGCAAAAAAATTTGAAAACGAACAAGAAAACTGTTTAAAAATAAATTGACTGAAAAATTTTGTTTTATTATAACCTATACTTATCGGTAAATCTTTGGCATAGGTCGTTCTTTAATTTTAAAGTAAAGATTTGTAGTATAGCTTCGTTGAATTACGATGCAGAGATTTCATTTTCCAAAAATTTTATAAGCGATTTGATTAAAGGTATAACAAAATAAATACTTGTTCTGGACTGCACAACTCTTGAGTAATTTGACACATTCATTGAATAAGCACTCCATTCATCGGCATTAAGCTTTGATTTACTGCAAATACAAAAAATACAAACACAAGGAATCTACAATTTTAGTAATTTTTTGCATCATATAAAGGATTGTATTCCACCTGGCTGTATGTTCTTGAATAAATTTTAGTACTGGTTGCTCTAACCGTTCTTGAATTTTTTTTACTTCGTTCATTGCCTTTATTGAATGATGGGAATGACTTGCGATTTTTTTTACATTTTTTCAATAAAGTGATAATACTTAGATTCATAAGTAATACTTTCAAACCAGCTCTGATAACAAATTGTAAACAATGGACAGTGCAATCAATATCCTTTCAATTCGACATATATATACATTGTCCGTTTCATATTGGAATCATCATCTCTCACAATGTAATTCATTTTACTCTTTGGAATATACCAAAAAAATTAGCATTTCTTTGAATTTATTTGAAATATAAAACCCAGTCTATGATGTTCTTTTACTAATTCAGCCGGAAGTATAAAATCTGTAGTCATACTGTACTTGTTAGATTCAAGAGAGACATAGAAATGTAAATTTTGTTCAAACATAGTTACTTATGTATAAAAAAAATTGTTATCGCATAAAAATAAGGTATTTTATTGGTATTTATCAACTATTCGTATTCGTATTCGCGAATATTTGAACTCACTCGTATTCGTATTCGCGAATATTTGAACTCACTTGTATTCGTATTCGCGAATACCAATTTTCCTATATTCGGTACATTGTACTGTGTACATCCCTAGTTTGTTCATTTGTTTAATTTTATTTTATTGACTCTTGTATATAAGAATAAGTTCTAGTTACTAAAAATAGTTGGTTAAGATTCTCCTCAAGGTCTAATACCAATAGACGACTAAAAATGGTTAAATTTCACTTTAATATTAACTAGTGAATATGAGTATGTAGTTAGGTAGGTAGTAGTGGCTGCCGACAGTACGGCGACGCACTTAGACCGGTGAGGTCCATTGTGATACGATCTATTTAGGGTCCATATACGATACGAGTATGTATTTAGTAATAAAAAAATTGATAATGATAATTAATAGGTTCTCTTCAGCTTTCATAAAAGATATTTTTTCCTACGTATAAGTTATTTGTAATAGTTAACTATACCCTTTTGAAGATTTTATAAATAAATAATAGTTAGAGATACGTTAACAATGATACAAAGAAAATCATAGTTATGTTTTTGAAATGATTTCGAAAATAAAATTTATTGATTCGAAAACTAAAATTTTACTAACTGGGGTACCTAACTTAAAATACCATATTAAAAATTATATTTAAGATTATTTTAATCAACAAATTAATATTTACTTAAGATAAGTGTATACGTAACTTATTTATATAGTAAGTCAGTTATTATTATAAATATTTAATTTTCAAAATATAAATATAAAAATTTTTATGATATAATAATTAATCTGTGTTTTAATTAGTTGTCATTGAGCTGTTGTACAGGTGACATTGTTTAATTAATTAATATTTAAATATTGTTATTTAATTTATAATTAACTAACTACTACTTAACTAGAGTAAAATGAATTTTGAAAATAAAGTAATTTTAATAACTGGTGCTAGTTCTGGAATTGGAGCAGGTACAGCTGAATATTTTGCTAAATTCAATGTAAATTTATCACTTATTGGAAGAAATATTGAAAATCTGAATAGAACTGCAACAAATTGTAAAAAAATTAATAATAATTGTAAAATATTATTGGTTGAAGGTGATGTTACCAAAGATTGTAATAAAATAATTGATAAAACAATAAAACATTATGGAAAACTTGATATTCTTATAAATAATGCTGGTATTTTAGCATATGGAAGTCTTTTAGAGAGTACTCTTGAACAATATGATTCAATAATGGGAACTAATGTTCGAGGTGTATTTGAATTAACAAAATTAGCTTTACCACATTTGATTAAAACAAAAGGAAATATTATTAATGTATCAAGTCTTGCTGGCTTAAGATCATTTCCAAATGCATTATCTTATTGTATTTCTAAAGCAGCTTTAGATCAATTTACACGTTGTATAGCTTTAGAATTAGCACCAATGGGTGTTCGAGTTAATTCTGTTAATCCAGCTGTAATTATAACAGATATTCATAGACGTGGTGCTGGTATGGATGAAGAAACATATAAAAAATACCTGGAAGATTGTAAAACAGTTCATCCTCTTGGTAGAGTTGGACATGTTGAAGATGTTGCAGCTGCTATTGCATTTTTAGCAAATGATGAAGCTAGTTTTATAACTGGTACTACATTACCAGTTGATAGTGGTAGAGCTCTTGTATGTCCACGTTAAATATTGTTAATAATATTGTTAATTTAAAAAAAAAAAAAAAAGAGATTTTAACTAAAAACATTTTAATAAAAAAATATAAAATTATTTAAATCGTTTGCTTATTACAAAAAGTTTAAGGTGCCTATTATGTATTTCGATCGACTTTCATCGAATCGTTGATCGTTATCGTTAGAGTTATTCGATTGTATACGTTAGTGCCATTATGTATTTCGATGAAAACTTTATCGAAAGTGTTTTAAAATGCTGCCATTGTAAAATTCAAATCTACGATGAAAATGACATATATGTTTGATTCTTTGACTGTCAAATTCAAATTATTATACGAAAAAAAAAAACAAAACAATAATGTTATATTTGAAATTTTTAAGTTGAAAATAAGTTGAAAGTATTTAAATAAAATATAATTATAAAATTATAAGTTTTTATAAATAAAATGATTTGAGCAGAGTTAAATTTTTTAATTTCTGATAGTGCTGAAAAACGCTATCAAATTGCAGAATTAAAAAACAAGCGAACATATATTCGGAATTATTCTAATCCACTAGATTTGGAAGATTATACGTATGTTATTTAAACATGAATTTGATGAGTTTTTATCTACATTATTAAAACTATTAAATTAGGGCAAAAATTGAAATAGTCAATAAGTAACACGTCGATTCCAAATATAATTAAATTGGTTAGTGTATTAAAATTCTGTGCGGTTTGTACCAAGCAAATGATTTTCAACGTAGGAAATGATTTTCATGTCGGACTAGCACAGCTAATTTTTTTTTTGTTCTTAAAGAAGTTTTACATGTATAATTGCAGTTTATAATTATGTGCAAAATGGATCAAATTCCATTATGTACTAGAAGAAAAAAGTCAGGCAAACATTATTTTTATGATTAAAGCAGAATTACTGAAATAATTGGAGTAGTAGATGGAAAGCTTATTCAAATTAAATCACCGAAGCAAAACGTACAACATTTATGTTATAGCTTTCTACTATTATTTTTTACCATTAATGCAATTCTGATAAGTTTATACTTTATTGTAATTAGTTTATATTTCAATCAAAAATTATTATGAAGAATAAAGTAAAATGCCTACTCTCATTTCAACTTTTAAATTTATTTTTATTTCAAAAAATATCATAAATATAAAACAAAACACCAAGTTTCCAATATAAATAAAAGATATTTGTATCTCTTTTATTTTATCCTTTCAATTCAAAATTGAAATAATTTGTACAAAATCTCTCTTACAATGTCTCTTTAGTGGTAAAATTTTACATCGATAAACTTTATCGATTTCGTCGACAATTTCTGAACGATATCGTAATACATAATGGCAATTTTGCATTTTGACATTTCGTTCGATCAAATCGTAATCGTTATCGAAATACATAATAGGCACCTAAATGAAATTAAAAAAAAATATTTCTGTATTATATAATTGAAACGCTTAAATATTGTACGAGTAGAATAAAAAAAAAAAAAAAAAAAAATTAGACAAACCGAATTTTAATAAAATTAAAAAAATAAATTTTATTATTTTAAGGCAAAGTACCAGCCTATTAACGGCATGTTAAAAGTTTTTTATACTTAATTTTATCTGTTATTAATTTTATTTTAATCTACATTTAAAGTAAAAATTAGGTTTTATTACAGATTGAACATTTAAGGCCATAGTTATTATTTGTAATACAAATTATTAATTAAAAGATAATATTTTTTAATATTCATTAAATTTCAATAAATTGGTCAAAAATGTCCTATTGCCGGCACATGAAATTTCAAAAAATCTTATTATCGGCGATTCCGTATTCCTATTTCCGTCGTAAAGGATTTATTGAAAATTAAAAGCCATTATTTATAATAATTAATTCTTTATTGTTTTAATTTAATACTAAAGTCATTAATTAGGATTTTAATCTAAAAAAAAACAATAAATAAATAAGTAATTTTATACAATATAAACTAGTCTAATAAACTCATGGACGAATTCTGATTATCTGATTCCGTCTGTTTTTATATTGCCAGTATATATAAAGTAAGTTTTCAAAATAATTGAGTAGAAAAGTGCATTTTCGTAGTAAGGTAACATGTGGTTTATAAAATACTTTTAAAGATGTCTGTGACTACCTTCTAATTATTTTTAGAAATATTTTTTTTTAGTTATTTTTGCATTACAAATTAAAAAGAAAAATCCCTGTTGACATAAAATCTCGGATTACAAATAAACTATTTAGTTGTACAATTCAAATTTTTTAACAAGAGATGAACAATAATATTATTAATATTATTTATTATATATTATCATTAATATTATAATACATTTCAGCGATAAAAACCAAAATTACAACGAGTGGTCGGAATCAGAAGGGTGGACGAAGAACGTTACTTTTGCGTTATATTCTTATAAAATTTCTGAAGTCATCCATCCATCCTTCCATCAACCAAAATCCAAATCTTTCGGCATTTTTCCTAATATTTGTGCTGACCAATCTCTTAAATGAGTATAAAATCATTGGAGGGGTAATTTTACCATCAACACTTGTCATTATAAGATTAGATTTTTAATTCATTTATTCATATTATATTAAAATACAATACTTAAAAATATACATTTACTAAATAAAAATAATAAGAATAAATATAGGATCATTCGGATATTCATTAGAATATGTGATGAATGAAACTGCAAGCAAAAATACAAGCATTAAAAATATAAAATATTGTTGGGTACATACATAGTAAAGTAGAAAATTAAAGCTAAATATGAAAAAACTAAAATATCTTAAAATTAAAATTATATAATGAAAAAAATAAAATTTAAAATAAAATTTCATAAAATTTAAAGCAAAATTTAAATAATAAACGAGAGTAAGCAGAATTAAATACAAAATTATAACAAGAATAAAAAGTAAATTAATAACTAGAAGACTGAAAGAAAATTAAAAAAATTATAGTTAGAAAAAAAACTAAATTAAAGTTAAAACTAAATAGTATTAAAAACAGATTCAATTTGAAGGTGATCCAGTTCAAAAAGCCAAAATCGAAGATTTTTGCAAAATGAAACAGGTGATCTGTCCGATCTTAAAGAATAAGGTAATTGAGCTGTTCTATTGTATAGAACAGCTCAATTACCTTATTGAGCTGTTCTATTGCTGAGCTATTCTATTGTATATACTTGCTTCGAACCCTGCTTCAAACAAAACACAATTTTCCTTTGAGCACATAAAAATAGTTCGCAATTAAAAATTCGTGCCGGATTCTTATTTAAGTCTATAAACAAATTTTGCTCTATTAAATTATTTCAATGTTTGCAAACCAATTTCTAATTGCGCGCACACCCAGTCAAAGAAGAGCGGTTTTTTGATAAATTTTGTGGAATTCTTTGAGTTAGCTCTGGGTTATAATGTACACCTTAAGGTACTTAAATACATTTTTATTTAAATTTTCTTTCTTAACGGTGTACATTTTAACATTATATATATTCCGGGTGTTCTAGATCATGCGTATCAGCTTTTTAAGAGCCGTTGTTTTAAAATTAAAAAATAAACTATCGATTGGTGATATTTTCAATTCAAAGTAATTTGCCGGTAATAGGCAATACCATAATAATAGGCGGTTTTTTCTTAATTATAAATAGGTTCAGATTATCCTAACATGAAAGATAGGCATAAGGTAAGAGCACCATCTACCGTCAGTTTAGTAGCTTCATTAGATAAATGACATTGTATTTAAAAAAGTTTCACTAGAAATGGATTTTTCTAATTATTATTTAAAAATATTAACAATTATCTGTTTAATTATGAAAAAAAAAAACAATTAAAAAATATAACATGTAACATAAATAAAAATTGTTTTTTAAATTATTGTTCGGTATCCATTTACCGACACATAAATTTTTGCCGCACCCAAATACCGACAGCAGTTGATCCAACTACCGACAAGCTGATATTCATAATGTTTTATGCATATTTCAAATAAAATAAATTTTTTTTACATATAGTTAGTTTTAATTAATTACTATCCAACATCACATGACTGTAACATATGAGTAGCATTGGGAAACAGAGCCACCAAAATACTGCCGTTTTTCACAAAATTCATCAAAAAAAAATTTACCTATATTTATAGGAGCAGTAATACATTTCTTTTCATCGTTCCCAATTTGAGTGTTCATCCGTTTTGAACCATTTTTTCACTAGAATTTATTATTTCTTAGGCTGCCTAGAAGAAATCTGTCTTGTCGCAATTAAATTCTTGAAGTATCCAAAGGAACATCTAGCAAATTTCCTTTTGTCAAGGTTTCTTTAACATCACTAAATCATTTCCGAATATTTTTCTCGGTTAAATTCGCCCGAGATGCAGGCAAATCTGTGGTACTATGTGGCCTACCTGAACTAAAAGCATTCGGTTTCTTTAGTTTCTTGACTAACTCAGCTACTGAGTCAAAAAATTGAATTTTTGTTATGGGAACCCCCAGTTAGCCAATTTGTCTGTTAAAATACTTTGCGGTCTAGGTTTCACATTAGAGTAAAACCGCTTTGATATTTTATCGTATAGATAGTCATAAGTGGAATGGAAAATAATTTACTGGCCTTCAATATGCTGATTCCCTGATTTACAGCTTCAATAGATTTATTTAGATTTTCTTTTGAGTATTGTAACTTTTTCGCGGATACATCTTTAATTATTCTGCAAAACCGAAAACAAAATAAAAGCAAAAAAAAAAAAAATTAGAGTACCATTATACCGACAGTTGCTCCTTCTACCGACATACGTAGTATACTTGGCTTTTTCGACATAAGTCAATTTATTTGCAAAAAAACTTTGAAGTCCACATTTTTAACTGATCAGTTTTTAATCATTATTCATTGAAAAAATTTAAAATAATTAAAAAATAACAATAAAAAACGTTGTTTAATACTAGTCTGGTTCCATTCACCGACATCTGGGTGAACCTACTACCGACAGCCCAATTCAATTTTCATTGTAGTGGCTTACCTGACAGCATTAGGTTTCGGTAATTCGACTTATTATAAACTTAAATAAATAAATTTTAAATCAAAGTGATATTGGTAGCACAAATAGACATAATAATTGATTAAAAGTCAATTATATAAAACCCTATTAAAAACAATTTTGTCGGTAGATGGAGAAAATAAAAAGTCACTATATTCAATTACCGACAAAATTTAAAACACATTTTTATCATTAATGTTACATAAATTTTGTTTTAATTTGAACAAAAAATTAATTAAAAATATAATAATGTACACTAATAATAAGTTATTGTATTGATTGCTTAATTAATTAAATTTATTTATTTATTTATTTTAACAGTTGATCCTACAGATAAATCTGTAGGCCAACTTTATAGTTCCTTTTCCCTTTCGAAATATGGGCATTTTTTTTATTAAACTATATTAATTATTTGGTATATATTTTTGTATATTATACATTTATATTATTATTTTTTATTATTTATATTATATCTTTATTAATTATTAAATTATATTTGAACCGATGTGGTTGTATAGAAAATTACATTTTTCAGCAATTTTCACCATTTGAAAAATTGTTCGGTTCTCACGGGGTTTGAACCCGTCCTCCTTCGGTCGTTACATTACTACACTAGAGTGCTTTACCACTCGGCTACCGAGGCCACATTAATTAAATGTTGAAACAAATTTAAATATTTTTACCTTTTCTTAAAAAAATCTTTAGTAAGAAAAAATATTGCTTCATCACTTGACCGCATGAACATGTTTGATATTTTTTAATTATATTTTATTCATAATATGTAAAATGACCAGATCAAACATGCTCAGAATTGTTTACTTTTGAAGAAAAAAAAGTAATTTTTTTTTTAAAAACCTTAATTTTTCTTTGTTTTTATAAAAAGAAATGAGTTTCGTCGGTAGATTGGTACTGTCGGTAAATGGTGTCTCTACTTTAGCATGAAAATAAATTTTAAATACAAAAACTTTTTATTTTATTTTATATAATTTTTCTTTATTATTATAATATTAATTATTTAATTAAAGTAAATAGGTATATATATATACATTTAAGATATCAGTGGATCTCGCACTAAATTACAATAAGTTCCACCTTCCAATTGTAATAATAAAGCTTTCTTTTCCAATTTCATTTCTTTTAGAGTATGTTCAGATTCTTCAATTTTATGATTTTTTAAGAAATATACCAAACCAATTTTTGAATTTAATAAACCAATACGTTCTCCAATACAATTTCTGGGTCCAACACCAAACGGTATACTTGAATATGGATTAATTTTATCTCTATTTGCTATTGAAAATCTTTCTGGATCAAAAACATTAGGATTTTCAAAATACTATATACACATATAAAGAAAAATGATAGAAACAAAAAACAAAAAACAAAAATTAAAAAAGATATGTAGTTAGTATGTAGATTGTAGTTAGTATGTAATAAAATATTAAACTGAATTCTTACTCTTTCATCTCGTTGCAATGAATATATTGGAATATAAACTGGTGTACCATTTGGTATTGATGAATTTGAAAATGGTTCTAATGAATAATTTTTACCCTCTGCATTAAAATATTTTCTATCCAAAAATGGTAATACTGGATATAATCTTAATGTTTCTTGTACAACCATATTTAAATAATCCATATTTTGTATTATGTCATATGTTAATTCACCATTATTTTCCACAAGAACTTTTTTAATTTCTTGACGTAAACGTTTTTGAATTTCAGGATGTTTTGCAATTTCATATAATGCAAATGACATTGTTGTTGAACTTGTTTCAAATCCAGCTATAAAAAATGTAGCTGCTTGAGATATTAATGCCATTTCATCTAAAATTTTATCTGGATTTGTTTCAGATTTTTGTTGTTCACGTAATAATAATAAAGATTCAATTAAATCATGTCTAGTTGATTTTAATCTTTCACGTTCACCTATTATATGCCTAAATGTTTTTGTTAAAAAAATCGATGCTTTTTTTGTAAATGCCTTTTAAATGGAGAATTGGGAAGAGAACAAAAATAATGTTTAATATAAATATAAATTTAAAAAAAAAATAATTTTACTTATGAATTACTTACTAATAAATAACTATAATATTTACTAGAATTACTTAATAATTTTACTTAATCTATTACAAAAAAGTTGAAGCCCATCTTTAAGCTTATCATCACAATAAAGCTGTGAACACAATTGCAACCACCGACCACCGACTACCAACGAAATTCGCTTCGCTTAACTATTTTTCGTCAAATGAAACACAATTGTAGCGAAACGAAAAATAAAAATAAATAAACAAAACAAAAAAGCAAATGACGGAATTTCAAAGTAAAAAAATCATTTTGAATAATTTATTTATTTATTTGTAGCATCATCAGATCCAAATACATTGCTAATAAATCTATAATTATATATGTATCTATTCAAAAATTATAAAAATAAATAAGAACAAAAATATTCTAATGACTTCAGAATAATTTGTTTTGTTTTTATTTTTTGATGTTTAAGAAGGTTGTCAGAAATGTCAAATCCGAATACCAGCGAAAAAAATAGAAAATATCCTTATTTCGATGACAAAGAAAATGTGGTTGAGCGATTGTAGTTGGAATTGTGAGCAGATACATAAGAGCGTATGTATTTTAATTTTTTCGTCGCCAATTTTTCGTCGGTAGTTGCAATTGTGTTTACCGCTTAAAAAATGTTGTATAGTTAGGTAATTAATTACTATTCATAAAAAAGTAAGTAAAAGTAATTAGGTACTATTCATAAAGGAACTAGATATATATATATATATATATATATGTATAATATAATTTCTGCTTATATCTTAACTTACTGATTTGATTTTATATCACAATCTACTGAGTTTTAAAATTATTATATCAGTACTAAAACGGATTTAAAATACAAACAAGACCAACTTTTTTCCAATAGAGTAGTACATTGAACAAATCACTACTATTCATAACATAATTAACAATAAATAATAATAAAAAAAAAATAATAATAATTATTTATATATAGTTATATTATATGTCATACAATCTAACAAACTATCTATCAATCATTTATTTTTTTTTAATTTCTGGTTAACTAATTGAGTTAATAACAATTATCAATTCTCTCATACTTATACTTAAGTATATATATGTGAGTATGTCCTTATGAGTTTGAACAGACTCTTAGAACAATCATTAGTACTACTTATTAAATTAAATCGTCATTTAATAAAATTTTGTTTATAAATAGTTTAATTAGTTATTGTTATTACATAAGACATTTCAATAAACAAATGTCGTAAATCAAATTATTTAATAATTAAGTAGCTAGTATACTACTCTATTGCAAAAAAATTGGCCCATCTTTAAAATTATCATCCCAATAAAAAATATTGTGCAGGTAATTACATACTAAGTATCTATAAAAGATTTAATTTATAGAAAAAGTGGGAAAAAAATGATATGCCAATACTGAAACGGATTGCAAAAACAAACAAGCTATGGGCCAACTTTTTTGCAATAAAATAGTACATAAGTAGTTATGATAAAGAAAAGTAATTTACTCTCACCTTACAACTAATTAATGAAACCAGATCTGGTAAAAAGAACATTGATGAAAATTCAAAACTACGCCATCTGGTAAAATTAAAAATTTCTCTTCCATTTTTTAAGAAATCTGCATCTGGATTTGATATACTATGTGCATCAACACCAAAAGCAATGCTAGCAATAACATCAATTGTAAATAATTGTGATATATTTTTAACTTCTTGTTCTGTTTTTGATTCATTATCTGTCAATTTACAAATATGTTTGTCAAGTTCTTTTCCAACCTTTTTTAATAAATATAAAAAAAAAGTAATTTAAAAAAAATATATAAGTAGTATAAATTTCAGGTTTAAATGAAAAAAATGTATATATGTATGTAGTATGTATGTTTGTAATTTATGTATTTAATGAATGTATGTATTTATGGATTGATTGAATGTATGCATTGCATTTATATATGTATAGAATGTATGTATGTAATATATGTATGTATTTATGTATGGATGAATGTAATGTATGTATGCAATGTATGTTATGTATGTATGTAATATATGCATTTATATATGCATGCAATGTACATGTATGTATTTATGGATGCAATGTATTTATGTATGCATGATTGTAGGTATGTATTGAATGTATGTATGTTATATATGTATGTATGTCATGTATGTTTAATGTATGTTATGTATGTATTTATGTATGTATACAATGTATGTATTTATGTATGTATGATTGTAGGCATGTATGTATGTGATGTAAGTATGATTGCATATATTGTATGTAATGTATATGTTTGTTTTATGTACGTATGAATGTATGTATGTTATGTATGTATACGTATTTATGTATGTTTGACTGCATGTATGTATTTAAAAAAAAATTGTTTAGAAATGTGAAAATGTACGTATCGACTGTGAAACACACAAAATCTATTCGGAGCTTTAATTTAAAATGAAAACGAAAAGACTAGGTTCCAAATTAGATAATCTTTCGAATTCGAAAAAATCGGGTATATACAGTCTGTTTGATTTATAAGGGATATCTATAAATTTATTATAGATATGAAACTTAATCGTAAAATAAAATAAAAAGTCCAAGTGTTAAGAAAATCACTACAAGTTTTTGTAAAAGAAGATGGCTATTAGTTCAATAGAGGCTTAGGAAATTGGTATATTTTTTACTCCCGTTGGAAGTATAAAGCTTCGAAAAGTTTGATATTGTGGTTCTGAGACCGTGGCTCTCTTTCAGTAATCATTAGTCCACTGTTGCCATTCTATTTAGTGTCATTTGTGCCACCTATCTTCTAGAAGTAGAAGAGACTAATTTGATTTATCATTTGATTGATTTGGATCTTGTCTGTCACTTAAGGTATCAATGGATCTCTCAATAAATTACAATAAGTTCCACATTCTGTTTTTGTAATAATAAAAGCTTTCGTTTCCGATTTCATTTCTTTTAGAGTATGTTCAGACACTTCGTTTTTGATTTGTCTTAACACGAACCAATCAATTAAAATATTAAGATCAACCTTTTATAACACAGTCGCACACTAACGAAATTTTAATAATAAAATGGTAGTTAATTTAAAAAAATGAAAAAAATGTATTAAATAAAATTACTTACATCATTTGCCAATATAAACATTTGTTTAATTTTTCCACTTGTAAAAACTGGTGTCATTTTATTTCGTATAACTTTCCATATCGGATTTTTTCCAAAAAATAAATTATAATTACCCAATAGATCCTTGTGTGGATCAGCTGATGAAAATCTATAAATAAGAATTAACTATTATAATTTAAAAACAAAAAAATAAAATTAAAAAATAATTTTGTAAATTGTAATTATTTATTCAATTTTTCAATTTCATTCGTTTCAGATTAACATTTTTGTTTGCATACCCGGAAAAGGGTTCTAAATTTTGGTTGTACATTTATATACAGTCAAAATAATAAAATTAAATTAATTTAAATCTTTGTTTGCATTATTTGAATCCAAAATGGTCTTCATTCCTTTTTGAATTACTTTGTTATCATACTGGTCTAAACTGTAAATATTTTTATATATATATAAGTTCCCATATAGTACAAGACAAATATTAGGTATAGTTATAACAGCTTATAACATATTTTACTAGTTATGTCATAGTAGGTATATATTGGAAAGGAAAGGTTGTGATTTGTTAGTGTAAAAGTTCTCTTATAAGTATCTCAAAAAATAAAAAAAATATTTATCGGTTGGATCTTTCAAAACGGTACAAAAACATTTTCATTTGTTATAAATAATATGGTCCGAAAACAAGACATTTTGAAAATTTCTAAGAATTGGAGTTATTTTTTGAGGAGTTTTTTATAAGAAGAATTAAATATACAGGCTATGATGAGAAATTTTTGTAAATAAATGTTTTAGATATTTCAAAATTAGAGTCCTATAACTTGCAGAACTAAAACCAAACAGATAATGCTCAAGCGAATTCAAACAAACATACAAAAATGTGAGCATGAACAAATCAAACAAAAATAATATTTTCAATCAGTTTTGTTTCTGCTCAGCAATTTTGCATTCATTCAAGGTGTACGTTTGTTTGGTTTGTTTAGTTTGGTTTGTGAACATTCAAACTGTTCGAACCGATTGCTGAGCTCAAACATATATATATGAAAATATTATATTATGTACATATTGAATATCTAAATGTTACATAACTATGTAAACGTAGTTTAAATAGATTACTACATGTAAACATAGTTGATATTATTACAATATGTCAAAGTAGTTTTTAATTGAGACAGTTGTGACAATAAAGAATATGATATAACAGTAAATACATACATATTACACAATTCAGTTCTTTCTCGCATTATTTTCTTTAAATAAAATTTAAAATTTTATTTTTTTTTAAATATGTTAAAAAATATTAAGAGATAATAGACGAATGGAGTTTATAATATTATATTATATAGTTAAATAAAAACAAAATGTAGAAATGATGTTTGGCATATGAGATGAAAGTGTATCGAATATTGTTGCTTGTAAGCTTTGTATAGTGTAGTTATTTAAATTTTAATTCAAATGTAGGTTATTTGTATGACTTTTTAAAATGTACAGTGTATTTCAATTCAAAATCAAACATGTGAAGAGAATATCAATTTTTATTGTAAAACTTTTACTATGAAGTAAAAGTTGTTAGACACTACACATGTTATTTTTGTTTATAGGCAACTTTAAGATATAATTTTATTTATATAGGCAACTTTAAGAAGACTTATTTGCTGTAAAAATAGTTTAAGTAATAAAATGAAAGAAGTAAAAACAATCAGTTTGGAAGATAAAATTAAAATTAAAACAAAAAATCAAACATCAAACAAGATGATTTCAATCAAGCACTTTAGTGCTCACAAACATGTTTGAACAGTTCAAACACTTAGTGTGCTCACGAATCACGAATTATTGCTTTGTTGTGTTTTTGTTAACCAACAATCAAGCATGAAAAATAATGTGTTCAAATAAAATAAATTCAAACTTAAATGAACATGCTTAGTTGAAGATCTGTTGCTTGTATTTTCACTCATTTGTTTCTTTTTTTTTTTGTAAAATTTTTGAAACTTCAAAAAATTTGACAATAATAAGTTTTACAATATTTAATTTGTATGTCAAAAATATTTTACAATGTCACAAATTCCGAATTGTATAAATTAGATTTTTGAAACGTAGGAAAAAATAAAACGTTTATAAAAAAAAAATCAATGCCCCCAAAACGTGATTTATTCATTTTCTCAATTATAATTTTATGTTATCAATTTTTATATTATTAAGTTAAGTAATTTTTGATTCACAAAATTTGTAAGATAAATTGTTCAAAACTATTATATTCGAAAACACAATTTTTACGAAAATATTGTTAAATTTTTATTTTTTTTATATTATGTAAAATCTTTATATTTATCTATGTAAAAATCTGTGCCTTCAAAATAATTTCACTTCACTTTGCCATTGTCACAACATCAAATAATTTGCGTTCCAAAACATAAAATAAAACTTTGTAGTAATTTGTATTGTAATGGTTTCAAAATGCAATTTGCAATTTAAATTCGTTCGTTTGAAGGTGGTTTAAAAATATTTTTTTTAAATATGGAACTCGCTAAATACATTGTTTTAAAATTTAATTAAAATTTACATTGTTGTTAGAAATTTGCTTGATTGATTGATAATATTGATTGATATATTAGCTAGCTATGCATGTACATATTAAAATAATTTAAAATGGACTTTGTTTTGAATTCACGCTAGTTAACTTTGATTTATTATTTTTCCATCGAATAACAATGAAAAATTGTTGGCACTGAATAGAATTTTATTTCATAAAATTTTATTAAAATTCTTAAATTAAATTATTTATTAAAAAAATTTAATATTAATTAATTCATATTCATGTATATATACCTATCTTGAAAATAATTAAAATCTTTAATTAAAATTTTTTTTATTAATTCATGATCTTTTATAACTAGAGCTGGTCTATGAAATACATTTATTCCAACAATTGGTTCATTTTTTGTATTTGGATCTCTATAGATTTCTTCAAATGCAATTGCAGGACATTTTTTATATAAAAATATATCAAAAAATGTTTTGAATGTTATTATATATGGTATATTTTTATTTTTCCAATAATTTGAAGAATAACGATAATATAAATAAAATATTGAAATAATCAATATTAAAAATGAAATTATTGTAAAACTATCCATTTTGATATATAACTATGTATGCATTAAATCAAATTGATTTAATTCAAAGTTTTTTTTTTTTTTTTTTATTCTAATTATTTATTTAATTTATTATTCACTTCACTAAATACACTTTACAAATAAAAATTTTTGCAAAAATGTTATCACTTTTATAATAAATTTAATTAATAAAATTTTTTTTTTTCATATATGATTCCTTGATTTGTATATTATATATATATACATATAACAATATATATATGTATATTATTTGTATAGAATAGATAGTTAATAGTTATTTTTGAAATATTTGTTTGAATTTAAAACACGCGTACTGTTATATAAGTACCTATTTAAATCAAAAATAAATATAAATAATTAATACTTATTTAGTTTCTTTCTGCAAAATATTTAAATATATATATTTTTAGGTAATAAATCTTCTCAGGTATATAGAATGCGAATAGAATAGAATTTATAAATTCTATCTAAGTATTTCATTCGATTTTATCTGATAGTTAAGTAAGAAATTTTACTTTAAATTCACGAAATAATTATTAGTATATATAATGTATAACATAAGAGTATATAATGTATAATATAAAAGTATATAATATATAACATAAAAGTATATAATGTATAACATACAAGTATATAATGTATAACATAAAAGTATATAATGTATAACATACAAGTATATAATGTATAACATAAAAGTATATAATGTATAACATACAAGTATATAATGTATAACATAAAAGTATATAATATATAACATAAAAGTATATAATGTATAACATACAAGTATATAATGTATAACATAAAAGTATATAATGTATAACATACAAGTATATAATGTATAACATAAAAGTATATAATGTATAACATACAAGTATATAATGTATAACATAAAAGTATATAATGTATAACATAAAAGTATATAATGTCCAATTAAACAATAATAAGTCTAAAATATGTCAATAGGTCAATAATAGGTTGCTGTCAAATTTTTGTTGTTATTTCAAATGTCAAACAAATATTTCGCATTTAAATAAAAAGCAGGCCTTACTTAACCTGCAAACTTATTTCTATATAGTTTTTACTTACAAAAAGAGTTAAACATTTAAGGAGCTAAGCTAATTATTTAATATAATTTTTTTCAACAAAAACATTCAATAAATAATCTTCACAAAAAATTTCAGAAAATTTCAAATTAATTCAAATAAAAAAAAAATCTCATAACCTAAAAATCAGTTAATTTTTGACATAAAAAAATTTTGTAAAAATGTATGCAAATTTTGCGTATGTTTACTTTTTTTTTTTTGCAAATGAGATTATTTCCATTGTTCTCGCAGAATTTTTTGATCACGTGATTTTTCTTCTTATTTGCAAATTTTTGCTAATAAAAGTAAACATACAGACCTAATGTTATTTTTATTTTTAGACCTATTTTCTTAAAATACTAACCATTCCATTTTGTAATGTCATCAAAGAAAATTAATTATGTGTGAACATACATATACGTGGGAGCAAGTGAAAACATAAATATTACATTTCTCCAACGTTTTGGTTTGCTCTAATGTCATTCCTTTTTTAGTCTGGATTTAAAGATTCTTTTGGTTGAACAATTTTTTTTTTTATCCACTCCAGTTACTTTGGTGAGTCATTGGTTAATGGTCGTGAATACAGCAACCATATATTATAACAGTTTTATATTTCGTTTTTCAAACTCTATAGCTAATTAGCTGAGCTTAAGTCTACAAAGAATGTTCTAATCGAAAATAATAAGAGAATGTTCACATATGGCTTGTTCATTGCCTATGATTTTAATCCTAAAAGGAGGAACAAAAGTAAAAATTTATGTAAATTTTGCAGATGTTTGCACTAGATGGAACCACATTGAAATATCAGATATTTAGGTGTAAAAAAATCCAAGGTATATTCAATAAATAGAAAACACAAATTAAGAGCAATCATTTTAAAAATTTACCTTAAAAAATAAGACATATCTGTTTGATGACAGGATGAATCAAAAAAATTTAGTGAATGAATTTAAAACAAATATAATGTTTGTGCTGTAATTTTCATGCAAGGTGCTCGCATTTTCAATGATCAATATCTAGCTGATAACTGAGAAGGAAGGGGAGTGGGTCTATTTGGATTAGTTCAGATATTGTGGAATATTATTTTTTACATTTTAAATTAAATCTATTTAATTTTATGCTTATAAAGTGACAATCCTGCTTACAAGAACGTTTTAAAATCATTAACAATTATATTTGTTTAGTAAACTGTTCTAGAACGTCCAAGAGTAAAAAAAAAAAACACTTTTTTTTGTTGTTTATTAGTTTCCGTTAATTGAACTTTTTTGTCCAAAAGTGTTCTGATCGGTTTCAGATTAGATTGTGCAAAACAGTTCTAAATTGATATTTTTTGTTCTGAATTTTTTTAGAACAGTTTTTGACAACTTTGTTTTTGTTGTTGTTTTTTCTTTAAATTTTGACAGCTCTCAACACAAAGAAATTTGATAGTAAACAAAACTTAGAACAAAAAAGATCAAAAAGAGTGTTTAGCAGATTTTTCTATTTTCAGTAGTTCAGTAAAGTGTTTGACAGTTAATTGTCATTATCCAAAATTGTTCTGTCAGATTATGTTCTAAATCTACTGAACAAACTTATTATTCCAGGTCTATTCAATTTATTATGCTATAAAATTCAATATTATTATTTTTTTTTTATGAATAAATCATCATACAAAATTGGAGTCCTCATTGGGTCAAAACAAGTCAAAACAGTCATTCGTATTGAATTCGGTTTATGTACAATATAATTATTATTATTACTGTTAACTTTTTTCATTTGGGTATATTTTCTTTTCTTGCTCAATAGGATTCCCTTTTATGATTACTTTTATTTATATTATTCTTTATAATCTTATCAATTAAATTGTTGATTTTTATTTTTAATTAAATAATAATGTAATTTATGTATGTAATATAACTATGTAATGTACAAGCACAGTTGTGAAAAAAAAACAATGAATAGAAATAGAATTTTTTAGTTTTTTTGTATGCTTGTTTTTTTTTACTTTTCTAATTAAGTATTTAGTTCCATATATCTAGAAAAAGTTAACCAAAAATGGATTAAGTATGTATATTATCAATTTTAGTGCAGTCTGATTTAGTTTTAGTGAGGTTGATTTTATGGCTATACATACTTAATTGATTTAAATTGTTTTGTTTTATATTTTTAATAATTTGTTTTATTTTAATCAATATTTTTTTTTTTTTTACAAAAATAAAATAATTTTTTTTTTCTCTAAAACTAATAATTTATTGGACATCCCCACGTGATTCTAAAAAATAGGTTTTCTTCTGAGAAGCGAATTAATTTTTCTACAATATAGGCTTTTTCATAAACGTAGTATGACGTGACAATTACATTATATATATGCCTGACTTTTAATCATATATAATTTTAGTTTATGACTGTCACACTACACTACAATTTATTGACGTTTATGAACACGCATTTTAAAATTTATTTAAAATATTTCAATAACATTGGTGTCAATTTTGTTTACAATTTCAAATTAATGATGCAAATTTAAAATAAATAATTAATACATTTATGAACACATGACGAGATTAATGTATTACATTATGCGTTTGTAAAAAGGCCTAATGCATCACATCACAAAAACTTTGGGTAGTCTTAAGCTGAATATTAATTGACCAATATTTAAAATCTTAAAAATTTTTTCGGCTCCTTTAGTTTTTTTATATTGAAGTTAAATCTAAAATTTTAATTTTGATATTTTATTTTTATTCTGTCATACAATTTTTATTGCATATCAGCCGGCTGATATTTTTCTTTAATAAAATATATTTTTCAAATATCGGGCATAGTTTCTTTAAATGAATCTATGCCCGATATTTGAAAAATTCTATGCCCGATATTTAAATGAATAATATCGGGCATAGTTTCTTTTTTTTCAAATATCGGGCATAGTTTCTTTCTCACTTTTTTTTAAATAATTTTTTGAATAAATTCATATTTATATATATATATACTTAAAAATAAAATAATTTTTTTCAACATATGACTGATGGCCTAACAATGTTTTTTGTGTATAAAAGAAATTTCCCAAAATAGTAATTTAGGAAATTCTTTGCAGCAATATATTTTTAATATAAAAATTCAATTACCTCATCTCCCTTTTTAGAGCCAACAAAATATTTAAATACTTAAAATGCTGCCCAGTTAAAATCCAACTTTATTTCTTTTCCAACATCTATACAAGTATAGAACCGTAATAATATTCGAATCAGTTAAGTTTTGAATCGAAAACTCCAAACATCATTACAAAACTTCAGATGTAAAGATGAAAACTGGAGCTTCCAATTTCTACATTACCATTTTGAAACATAAGCCGTCATTTACCTACATGTCCTGTGGACGGCTTGCATTTAATGGGTTTGCACCGAAAGCCAACGTTTCCACATCCCGCTTTTTTAGTTGTTTTTTTTCACTTTTTTTTTATTCAACAGCGGCTATAGTTACTGTTATGTCCGTGCACTTAAGGTCGGTACTGTTGCCAACAGTTATATTCTGTATTTACATTAGTAATAGTGTAAAGTAAATGGTATAGAAGTAATCGGTAGTATGTAGGTATGATAATGATTAGTTTTGAGTTAGTTGGTAATTGAGATTAGAATAAAGAAGACTAATAGAAGAATGTGTGTTTGCTTTATTTATTTAGAAACATAAGAGTTACATACGATAAATTAAAATAAATATTCTAGGTATAAATACTTTTAAAGCGAGATTTTTATTAAGAGCGGGATTTTAAAAAGTGGGCTTTTGAAAAAGTGGGATTTGGAAAAGTCGGCATTCGTCCCGCACCGGCATTTAATGCCTCCTTTATAACCATATATATCGCACTAAACTAAATGAAATTATTATACTTCATGCTTTATAAAGAGTGTTTCGTATTCCAATTGATCGTTTGTAACACGGTTCTACAAGCTTTAGATTTTAATAAACTGTTCCGTCAACTTTGTATAGTCTTGCGAGATTGACTTGATCTTTTAATTCGCTGATATTTTTTTTTTTTTAAATTGTCAGTTTACTTTTATTATCCCGATATCGCAATAATTTCGCTTGTTAATATTTTTTTTAGCACAATCATGCTTATTTTTAGCAGATCATAATTTTTTTGATATAACTGATATGTATATATACATATATATGTATCTATACATAAATATAAAATTATTTCATTAATATATTTTCCATGATAATTTAATTAAAAATTGTACTCTTGTAAATGACTTTCAATTGGGTAATTTGAGATTAACTACAAATAAATTCAAACTACGAACAATTATGACTATTGTTTGGCATACTATAAAGGTAATAAAATCATCGAAGTACTTTATCATAAGTACTTATTATGATTGGGCAAAAAATTTTGGATAATTTATAATGAGATTAGAATACAGAAAATTATTTTTTTAGAGAGAATATTGAAACAAAGACTTGTAATTTGCTTTGATTTGCTTTTTTAATTATAATGTCAGGAACTTTAAAATAAAATTTAGAAAACTATTTCGTTCATATATGATATAAGTAGGGTGACATCGAAAATGCAGTATTAGGTTTTTAAAACTATACAATCTATTATGTATCATAAAGAATTACAGAGCAATGTAGATAGTTATAAAATGCTTGCAAATACTGCCTTAACTATGTATGTAAACATTTTGAAGAATTAATTATGTTGTTTATAATACGTTACGGAACATACTAGATTGCAGTTCAAACTCTAAAACTACATTTTCGATATCACGGGTACATCAGTAATGTATTAATGCATATTTGCGATTACAAGTTGAGCTTGTTTGTCACATTATAAAGGGTACACTACCTTCCTGAATGGACAAATCGCGTCTAGTAGTTACTGCTGATTTATTAAATAATTTGAAACAAGCTTTAACTTTATTTAAGTTGTTATTACTTAGTTACTAAATCATGTATATCTTATCTAGTTTTATGTGAATTTTATATATATAAAATACTTATTTTAATTTAATTTTATTATTTCCAATTAATTTAATTTTATTATTTCCACTGCACATAAATGTACAGTCAAAATTTAGGATACTTTTCCATCAGGTAGGAAGTGGCTAGGGTTTCCAGTACCGAAGAGTTTCTTTAAAAACGGTATTTCGGTACTGATGTCAATACCGAAACCGGGTATTTTCGGATAAATTATATATTAAAAATATTTTAGTCTAAAAAAGCTTATTTTATTCAAGTCAGTGATAAGAAAAACATAATAGGCTTTTTAAAAGCATAAATTATTTATACTGTCATCCGAAAGCATCGACCGAATTTTGGTTAATAACAGCCCTGCTACACTGAAAAGGCTCTTTCTGCTTCAACACTGGTAGGTCGCACAGTTTTTAAATAACATTCAATTATATTTAGATACTTACCCTTGCAACCTTCCTCTTCGTAATATTTTACTTCTACTCGAATAACTTTTAGAAGCTCTTGGTTTTGATTTTATTTTTTGGCAGACATTAATTTGCTCTCATTCCGACCTTTCCTTTAATTTTTGCTGAAGAACTTCTTTTAATGACAATCTGTTTTCTCTCTTCCTCGACTATAATTTCTGAATTAGTTATCACTAAAACGTTGTCCGCATTTGATTCTTTTAAGTCTGGTGAACGCGCGTGCACAATCTTTCCAATAGATAAGAAAATAATTTGGGACTACAACGCTGTTTTTGAAGTTAAATTAAATATTTCATAATCTTCTCGTTCATTGTTAATATTTTAAGGATGCTGCAGGAAACTGAAAAGATCTGCATATTTGAAGCTGCGTTCTATAATCCTACGTGTTAAGGTGATTTTAAAATCATTATTGAACAAATTTTAGTTGCTTAGAAAGTTCATCAAACATAAACTCCAATGCAATGTCGACCTTATACAAATCAGCATTTCGACAGCATAAACTTTCTACAGCTAGCTTAATAGGAGTAAACGCTGTTAATTTACGAAAAATTAAGTCAAACTCTTTTTTTGAAACTGCGATGTCCATTTGTAAATCAATTAAAGCTTTTTGAATAGAGCTTTTAAATTTATAGAATCGTTCAAGCATTCACAAAAGACTACTCCACCTGATTCTACAATCTAAAATTAACTTCAATTCTTTTCCATATTCTTCTTTGACATGTTTTTGTAAATACATGTTATTTTTTGTTCGAGATTGCCGAAATATTGTTACAACTCTTCTTACTTTCACAATCAAGGGTTCAATATGCTCGTTTAAAGTTAGGTCAACTTGTTCTTCACAAAAATCATCTCTTGACAATGCTGTTGATTTGAAAAAATAGGTTGCTGCAATTCAAATTCAAAATATTTTGAATTTTGGTGCACAATAAAAGTAGAAAATTAAACTTTTTTTAATGAATGGTCTGGTGTAAAATTCATCTTTATTCAATTCAATTTTACAAATTTATTAGTCAATACCGAAATACCGGTTTTCTTAGTTCGGTAGTGTCGGTATTTCGGTTTTAATATTCTTCGGTAATACCGGTAATGGAAACCCTAATGATGTGGCCCATCTCTCTATTACTTTATCCTAAATCTACTTTTTCTAAAAGATTAGGATTCTTTGATATTGTTGCCATAAATTATTCACCTTTTCTTATTTCATAAATAATATAATTTTAATTTTTTTTCCTTAAATACAAAATAATTGGAATATTTTTTTTTTAAAAGATTGATTGATATTGTCTATGATGTTTTTAATTATATTTTAACGATGACTGAAATTCTAAAATATCCCATTTAATAATTTGCATGTTTTTTTGTATATTTTTTTTTGTTTTATTTTTATTTTTTTTTGTTTTTTTTTTTTTGATTTTACAACTACATATTAGTTAAATCTGGTTTTAGTAAATAATAAAATTAGGTATATAATCTATATTTATGAATAGATTTATATGTAATTTAAAAAGTTTATAACTACAATTTAAGTAAAAATGATTTGATGAAATTGAAAATCATCGTTAGACACAATGATAGTTATATTTACATGCTGCCTTACAATCTTACTTTTAGCATGATGTGTTGCGTGATTTTTATTTAAATGTTTAATACCCAATTAACATTACGATACGATATAGATTCGTTTTTGGCAATATTATTTTCGACATTGGGTCTATATAGTTAGTACACGTTTCATATCGTCTTACCTAAAAACCAAACCTGTAAAGTATTGAATAAATTGATAATTAAGTACAGTTTAAGTACTTTAATTTTAATTTTATTTATTTATTTATTTTACTCAAATGAGCCCAATCACTCGTACAGAATATTTTGTTTTACAAATTATAATTCAGTGCAATTAAAAACAAAATGAAAACCAATGAAAAAATATAGTATTAGAATTAAGGTAAGTGGATATAATACTGACAGTGTACGCGACAAATTCAACTTTAAATTAAGTTTTTTTTTATAAATTATAATTATTTTCCAAAAAAAATAGTTTTATCAGAAAATTTAGATATTTAGGAGTAATTTGGTTAAGACATAAATTAAATTTAAAACATTTTTAATTCATGATTTTATAAAATTAGCAACAAGAAATTTTTGTCCCTAATACTGACATGCGTAAAAATTGTTGAGTCTATTACTGACAGTTTTGGTTCCTAATACTGACATATGCATAGTGATGCAGTTTCTAATAGCGTTATAGATAATAAATATAGATGACAAATAAAACGACTAAGTATTTACGTATATCTTAAATGTATTAAATGAATATTAAAATATATTTGATGAAATAAAATCAAAAGTGTAGCTCTTAATTCTGGCAACTGGTCTTAGGCAACTGGTAATTCACAGGAATTGGTGTAATTTACACGTTAGGTGACGCAGTAGGTAGAGCGCCTGCTTTTCAACCGAAAGGTCCCAGGTTCGATTCCCGACGAAGCAAAAAAATGCTTTATTGGTTTTTCGACCTGGTCTAGTACCTTTTGTCATTGGAACATTATAAATGACAAAAAATAATTGAGAGTATAATCTGGTAAAAAATTAAATACAATGAAACTATTCTATTTAAGAAGGCTTAGTTCCTGGCAATAGCAATAGTTTTTCACATTTAATGAGTAGAGCCAGTAATTTGTTAAATAAATACTCGAAATATTGTATAGATATTGTAGTGTAAAATTGCAGTACCGTACCTAATTAAGCACGAAAAGGTGATTCTACCTAAGTTACTGTCAAGAGTGTAAAAAGAAGGATCAGAGCTGAAAATAAATATACACCGCATGTTCGAAAATAATATTGTGGTTTCGTTAGCTTCATTTCTTAGAACTTTTTCTGAGAAATGTGGAATAAGAATAATGGATAAAATTTTCTAAGAATAATGGAAAATTCATTAATATTTTTCTATCGTTTTCCAGTTTCCATTTATGAACAGCTTTCTTCCATTCTAACTTAAGAGGACGAAAAATACCAACAACAACAAGTGAGTGCAAAAGGTGAGTTGCACTGGGGTAAAGAGCAATCAATGTTCTTTTCTCCTTGCAAAAGTCACTTAACGCTAATGATAAGTGAGAAACATGCATCTAAGAATAGAATTACAGGAAATTGAGCACCATTTAAATAAGGATAAAAATTCATTTGCTATGTATTCATAAAATACTTCGCCAGTCATCCATCAAGTATCGGAAAACCCCATTCCTCTTTAGGCATTTTTCTTTTCGTAACGCAAAGGGAATTCTTTTATATTTGTAGACAACCATTGGCGGTGAAATATCCCCAGCAGCATTCCGTACAACAAGTGTTGTAAGACACTACTTTTCGTCATTGTTCGTCATCACGGCTTTTTCACTTTTATACGCTAACACAAAATGTTCTTTGCTTTACTGACATATATTTGTATACAATACTGACACCCAACTTTAAGGCCTATTATTGTAATGAACTAATCCTAAAACTTACAGTCATATTTAAATCCACATATATTTAACTGATTTTACATTAATTAAATTATACAGAAAGTATTTAAAATCATATTAAACAGTTTAAATTTTACAAAAATAATTTCAAAATCTAAAACCTTAATACTGACATATTAAGAGTCTAATACTGAGCTAATATGTGGACATAATTTTGACAGTCTTTATGTTTCTTAATTTATGTGATAATTATTATGAAATACCCATGTCAGAATTAGGACAATAAAATAATACAATAAATATCTGATGAAAGTAAAAAGAATTTCAAAAAAATATTAAATATTTAATTTGTAATAAGCTTTTAATAATTAATATTCCTTTTCCCAATACTGATATATGTGTCAGTATTAAGAACAGTATGTATATTCGCTTGCTCCTAATTCTGACAAAACTATTTGAATTAAAACTAATAATTAATTTCACTTTTTTAATATAAATACATTTCAGTAATTCAAACTGAATAACAAAACAATGTATTTCTTTAAAGATTAGTTATTAATTTAAACTTACATAGAAAATATTACAAAATAAAGGAGTTTTAAAATTTAAGCATAAATTTTAACGAATCTTTGCAACAACACGTATTACCACGACCACTATTTTGTACACTATCGGGCTGATTTAAACAAAATATGAATCTTGAATATTTGAATTTAATTTTTAAAAAAATAAACGGTTGTTTTATATGAATAATTTTCTTAATAAATGAAAATATCGCTTCATATGTCAGTATTACATTCACTGTCAGTATTATAGCCACTTACCTTAGATAAAATATAATAAAATATTACAATCACTTACGCTATACTTTGATAAAATTCATAATTTTTATTTTAAACTAGCGGACCCGGTGCGCTTTGCTACACCCAGTTGAAAAAAAAATCGTATTATACGCAGTAATACCTACATGGTAGTGAATTAAAGTAAACTTTGTTTGTTAAATCAAAAATTGTACAAATTCATTCTAATTCTTTATTTAAAACACATAATAATATCATTAAAAAATCTAAAGATTTTTTGGTTGGCACTCAGTGAAACATAATTTTTAGAAATTAATAAAAAATTTATTTATTTATTAATATTTAATTAAATTAAATAAAACACTTGATTACACACATTAATTATGACACCTTCATACGAAGAAGTTAAACAAGCTAACTTGAAAAACGGCAAGTCTGATATGAAAGTTGTGTATGAAAAAGTTGTAGGGGATGATGAAGCCCATCAACACAATTATAAAAAAAAAACAAATTAGCGAATTTTTTCGAGATAATCAACGTTTTTTACAAAATTTTCAGTTTTTAAAAACAAAATTTTAAGTTTATGCAGTGAATATTCAAAAACGGTAAGTCTGATACTCATTCAACATATACCGTTAATTAGGTGTATTAATTCTAAAAAAAAGCTATGAAAAAGATGTTGCTCTAGTTTCAATTTCTTCTGAGCTGTAGTTGATATTCTTTAGACATAATTTTTCTAATCCGATTTTCTTTAACCCTCTGTAGCCCAGGTAAATTTAAAGACAGACCCCTCTTCTAGAACAATTTTTTTCCTAAAATACTCCAAGAAATCACCCCTTAAAAACTTTTTGCTCTAAACCAGGACCACCCTGTATATAAATTAAAGAATGCAACAGCTCCTCAAGAAGATAAGCTAACAGCTGAGCTTCTAAAAAAAGGTGGAAAATTTCTGCATAAAAAGGTACATAGCTTAATATGTACAATATGGGTGCAAAAAAATATTCCGGAGAAGTGGAAGGTTGGATTAATCTGTCCAATTCACAAAAAAGGAGACAAAAGGACATGCAGCAACTACAGGGGGATAACGTTATTAAGCTGTGCTTACAAAATATTATCCAATATCATATACTCCAAATTGGTCTACTTTGCTGAAGAAACCCTGGGAGAGTACCAATTGGCGGATTCCAAAGCCAAAGATCAACGATTGACCAGATATTCGTCATGAAACAAAGCATAGAGAAATGTTATGAGCACGACATAGATCTTCACATGCTTTTCATAGATTTTCATAAATAGAGCATTATTTAAACAGCTCTAAGACATTTGGGAATACTTCAGAAATTATCAAATCTAGTCATAATGACAATGCATGAATCAAATGCTAAAATTGTAATACAAAACCAAATAAGCCCATGAATTTAAAATAGAAAGGGGAGTACGACAAGGAGATGCCTTATCCGCACTATTATTCAACTTAATACTATACATTACGCCATAGGGAAATTAAAAAAGAAAGGCAGTATATTCAATATGATAATCCAAATAGTATAGCATATGCGGATGACATAGTAATCATATGGGAAAAAATTACAGATATATGGCAGAAGTATTTGTAGACCTAGAAGCGGAGACGCAAAAATAGGCTTAAAAATCAACAAAGACAAGACAAAATTTCTAAAAATAATTCCGAAGGTTTACCAGCACGTGAACATCCTACGTATAAAATTGACCATGTGAGAAACAGTTATTTTTAAGATTTAACCAACATACTTGTAGGCATTGAACTTGCGATTTATTTATTGTCATTGTCATAGCTAAGCGAATTGGAAATTGATTACGTTTAATACAGTCAGCAATTTTGTTCAAGTCATGGTTAATCATATTCACCATGATTTGCCTTCTATTGCTAACTCCGACGTTTCAAGCATTGATTCTGCGGAGGAAATCAAAGGAAGCCACCAGAGTGCTGTCATCTGCATAGCTGTGAATTGGATTGAAGGTTGATTGAAGTAGATCATTGATGAAAATCAAGAAGAGAGTGGGGGAGAGGACTGATCCTTGCGGAACACGGGCATTTATGTGAATTTTGTCAGACGTGAAACCGTCAACTAAGACACGAATCGAGCGATTCGAAAGGAAGCCTTCAAGCCATTTAGAAAATACAGAACCTAGACCAAAGGCTTGGCATTTAACAATTAAAGCCGCGTGCCATACTCGATCGAAAGCTTTGGAAATATCTAAAGCAACAATGTCAGCTTCTCCAGAATTGTGTAGACTGATATTGAGTTTTTCACAAAGGCATGTCATCATGTCACCGGTAGATCGGTGCCGTCTAAAACCATATTGTCTGTCAGATATGTCAGCCTTTGCTCTCAAGATATTTCGAAAGTTTCTCAATTGATTAAGCTTTCCATTACTTTGGAAAAAATCGAAGTAATAACCATTGGTCTATAGTTTGTGGGATCACTTTTGTCACCTTTTTTGGGAATTGGATGAACGTGCGCAACTTTCCATTGACTGGGATATTGACCAGTTGAAAAGGACAGGTGGAATAAGTTGCATAGAGGTTTCGAAATGGCGAAGGCAGTTTTTTTAAGTACCATTACAGGAATTCCATCCGGGCCGGCAGACTTGTTTACATTAATATTACTGCCCAACTGGGAAATGATATACCTATACACTCATGCATGATTATTCGTTTTTTTTATTGAATTTTATATAAAGTACGTTTGCAAAGATAAACAATATGTTCGGGTTTTTAAACCAATTTAACTTTTCTTCCTGTGTATGCAGTTGCAAAATATCAAAATAAATACTCATCTCAACAAAAAATATTTTCTAAGCTCTGCGACAAACTTAACACGAAAATAATAGAAATAATTAAAAATTATGTATACGTAGGTCTAGGTACTTGCATTTACTTTAAAAAGACATTCGCTTCGATTTGTAAACGGGATTTCATTTCATTTACTTGAGATTCTTCAGAACCGTACAGGAGCGATGTAGAACTTATGATGTATCATGCATGTAATTTCATTCAGTTTCGGTATTTTTTTATTGAGTGATTCTAAAGTACTTCCGGAGTCTCCTTTTTTCTTGTTGGCTAGATATAGGTACATAGTTAGTTACAGGTTTTTACTAATAGCTACAATCATAAATTATATAATATTGTATATATATAATTAAGTACTTATATTTTATAGTATTAGTAAGAATATATGTATATATATCATTTCGGGTACAATAGATAATATAAATATACGATATTATGTATGTATTAATAAATTTAAGTATTGGCTTGAATCAAATTCCTCAAGCATGAAAATTATGATAAATTTAACAAAAATTTAATTAATTATATATAATAATATACCAAACTCCTTACATTTAATTAACTTTTAAATTAAAATCATTAACAACTAATTGTATTATTATTATTTTTTTTTAGATTTATAATTGGAAAATATTACCACGTTCAAATCCAGCCAGTGATTATCCCAGTGATTTTGATGTAATTTTATTAGAAGAAGATTCTAGTTTATCCGGCTTAGAAGCTTTAAAATCTCATCCAGCTGTTAAAAGTGTAACACCACAACGTATGGTACATCGTACCTTAAAATATGTTCCTATACAAAAAGATAATAATAATAATAATAATATTCACAATAATATAAATGATTATGATAATGAACCAGATGAATCAGATGATTCACAACAACAACAACAGCTTTTAGAAGATGAAAAATTTCTATATGAATTAATTGAAAAAATTGCTCATGATGCAGAAAAGAATACAGAATCATTAAAAAATATACAAAGAAATTTACATCAAAGTTCAACAACAGAACCTCCAAATTCTGCATCAAATCATCAAAATAATTCAAGTAATGTGAATCAAACAAAAGATGAATCACTTAAACATATTAATAGACGTTTGTTACGTGCAATTCCACGTCAAATAACTTCAATGCTTAGAGCAGATGTTCTTTGGTCATTAGGTATTACTGGTAAAGGTGTTAAAACAGCAGTTTTCGATACAGGCTTATCAAAAAATCATCCACATTTTAAAAAAATTAAAGAACGTACAAATTGGACAAATGAAAAATCATTGGATGATGGTGTTAGTCATGGTACATTTGTTGCTGGTGTTATAGCTAGTTCAAAAGAATGTTTAGGATTTGCTCCTGATGCTGAATTACACATATATAGAGTGTTTACAAATAATCAAGTATCTTATACATCATGGTTTTTGGATGCATTTAATTATGCTATTTTAAAGAAAATTAACATATTAAATTTGAGTATAGGTGGACCAGATTTTCTTGATCATCCTTTTGTTGATAAGGTTTTAGAATTAACAGCTAATAAAGTAATAATGATATCAGCTATTGGTAATGATGGTCCTCTATATGGAACTTTAAATAATCCAGGTGATCAGAGTGATGTTATTGGTGTTGGTGGAATGAATTTTGAAGAAAATATTGCCAAATTTAGTTCAAGAGGAATGACTACATGGGAATTACCATTAGGTTATGGTAGATTGAAACCAGATATTGTTACATATGGAAGTCAAGTTAAAGGAAGTAATATTCGAGGTGGATGTAGATCACTATCAGGAACATCAGTTGCTTCGCCAGTAGTTGCTGGTGCAGGTAACTCTATTTTTTTTTTATATAATTAAAATTTCATTTAAAATTTAAATTTTTTTTTTTTTTTACAAAAGTTACATTGATTGCAAGTGGAGTTCTTCATAAATTGGACTTAATAAATCCATCATCAATGAAACAAGCTTTGATTGAAGGAGCTACAAGATTAACTGATAACAATATGTTTGAACAAGGTCACGGCAAGTTAAACATTTTAAGAAGTATGAAAATTCTTTCGACATATAGTCCTAAAGCAACATTAAGTCCTCCATATCTGGATTTTACAGAGGATTATATGTGGCCATACAGTACGCAATCATTATATTATACAAGTATTCCAATAATTGCCAATGTAACCATTTTAAATGGTATGGGTGTAACTGGACATGTAATTAATAAACCAACATGGCATCCTTATATTAAACAAAATGGTCATTTGTTAAATATATCGATAACTTATTCAGAATTTTTATGGCCATGGTCTGGATGGATGGCGGTTCATATAGGTAAATTTTTTTTTTAAATTTCAATTTTTTTTTTCAATTATTATGTTTTGTTACAGCGGTAAATGAAAATGCTGCTAATTTTGAAGGTTTAGCACAAGGTCATATTACACTTACGGTTCAAAGTAATTCTGGACCTGATGAAACCGAAGCCCGAAATAGTACTGTAAGCTTTCCAATACGTGTTAAAATAATACCAAAACCACCACGTCACAAAAGAATTTTATGGGATCAATATCATAGTTTGCGTTATCCACCAGGATATTTACCAAGAGATAATTTAAAAATTAAATCAGATCCTTTGGATTGGAGAGCTGATCATATTCATACTAATTTTAAAGATATGTACACTCATTTACGAAATTCGGGTTATTATGTAGAAGTTCTAGGACAACCGTATACATGTTTTAATGCCTCCAATTATGGCACATTATTAATTGTAGACCCTGAAGAAGAATATTTTGATGAAGAAATTGTCAAATTAAAAAATGATGTTTATAATTTAAATCTTAGTGTTGTGGTATTTGCTGATTGGTATAATACAACCGTAATGAAAAAAATAAAATTTTTCGATGAAAATACAAGACAGTGGTGGATGCCAGATACTGGTGGTTCAAATATTCCAGCTTTAAATGAATTACTTAGAGAATTCGGTATAGCATTTGGTGATTTTGTTGGAGAAGGATATTATGCTTTGGGAGATCATAGCATGTATTATGCTAGTGGTGCTAATATTATTCGATTTCCTAAAAATAATGGAAGTATACTACTAGAAGCTGATTTGCATGATCAAGGATTGGAAGTAAACATTAATATAAATTAAATATATACATTTTTGGTTATGCCAAATTATTTATTTGCTTTTTTATATTTTTAGATTTTAAAAACGAATGAACAAAAAGCTAGATATAAAACATCTGTTCCAATTTTGGGTTTAGTTCAACTTGACAGAGATTTATATAAGGCACATACTTTAGAACATGAACAAAATGGATACAATGAAAATGTAATTGATCAACCTGATATAGATGCAGAAGAACAAGATATGAATAAAAATCCTATATTGAATAAAAGAACATTATTGGAGGACACAAATACTGATATTGAAAATAAAACGAATGATCAAAGAATGTTGAAATTCGATAATAACGAAATAATAAAGAATTTAGAAAAATTTGACGATTTAACAAATGATTTAGAGGCGAATAATTTGGATACAGGTGCTGGAGAAGATGATAGTGAAAATGAACAAAGAAAAAATTTAAATGTGTTACAACAAGAAAATGAATTAGAAACTAATGATATCAATGAAGGGAATAACAATTTCAATGATATTAAAAATAAAAATTTAAAACAATTGATTATAATTGAAAGTAAAAAATTAATTCAACAAAAACGTGAAGGACGTATAGCAATTTTTGGTGATTCAAATTGTTTAGATTCAACACATTTAGAAAAACCATGTTATTGGTTATTAGATGCTTTATTAGAATTTACAATGACTAGTCATACATCAAATTTATTACATGATTTAAATCGAATTAATCAATTACCATTACAATCTGATGGTAGCGTTCGCGGAAAACCTTTGCCATCTAGAATGCCTGGTAGTAATTTAAATCAATATTCAAAAGTATTAGATCCACAAAATTCTCAGCATAAACGTATTTTACCAAAATGTTTGAATTTAAAATGGGAGCAACCAATATTTTTGAATTTAACAGCTCCACATGATTTAAAATTACAAAATGATATGTTATTAAATGAAAATATGATAAATAATGGTTTAGGTGGTGGTGGTGCGGCTGGATCACATCATCCACATAATGGTGAAGATGGTGAAAATAATTCGAATTTATTAAGGAAATTAGAAAGTCAAAAAGGTGAGGTACGTAATGGTTCAGGGTTTAATTTATTTTTTTTTTTTTTTATGTTAACTTAATAAATTTTCTGAATTTCCCATTATAATTATTATTTTAAATCATTTTTATGTTACATTGCATTCAAAAATCATAATTTGCTTAATTCATAAACTATTTAAGTTAATAGTTATTAATTAAAACCGAACCATTACAATCATATTTCATATTATATAAATAATTTCATAACTTATATCATAATTTTTTTATTAATTATTTTTTTTTGTTTATATTTTTTTAAATTAGTTTAATAAAAAATATTTTTTTTTTTTATTTTTTTTAGGTATATTAATACAAGAAGATATTGACCTAGGTGCTATGGCTGTAGCTGCTGCTGCTGCCGCTGTTGCCGCCGCCGCCGTTGCTGGTCCATCGTCAGCTCAATTAGGTACCATAAATGAAGAGTCTATTAATAATGGTCATGTTAAACAAACACCTCATCATACGATATATGTTGATGAAAATAGTTTTTTAGAAAATAATATCAAAAAGGGAGTTCCAAATATTCACACTATTAAAGTGATCAATAGTAGAATACATTCATCAGATGAAGAAACTCTTAGTTATTCATTAATTACTTTAGTTTTATTAACATTAATAGTATTTATAGTTTTTATAAATTGGTTTAAACGACGAAGAATATTAAATTTAGGTTCTAATAATAGTAATACAAATTGTGGTAATAACACTAACACATCAACTAGCCATCGTAATAGTCGTTCGCGTCGATACTCATCATTAAGATCATTGTGGTTTTAAATTTTTTTTTTTTTTTAATTTTAATTAATTAAATTATAGTTATATAAGCAAAGAATTTTATTCTGGGATTTTTTTTTTGTTCATGCACCAATAATTAATTTAAAACAAAAAATTAAATTCAAATCTCGAAAATTATTTTAGAATATATTTTTTTGGCTAAGGGTGATTTTATTAAATTTTAATTGTTTTTAAAATTCATTACTAAATCCGATCGTATACGATTATTCAGTTTTTAGTCATCTTATTTTCTTTAAAATTATTTCAATTAAAATATTTATCAACTTTATATTAACTTAAATCGAAAAATGCACAAGGAAAAAAAAAAACGCCCAGAATTTTATTATAAGGTATGTGATGTTTTTAAATTGTAAAAATTAAAAAAAAAAATAATTAAAAATATTTTATATAAAATTAATGGTCTCCCTTGAATGTATGTGTGTACTGTATACCCTTAATATATTTTAATAGACGAAATATAAATATTAAAATAATTAAAATTTTCTTCATATCAAATTTGTAATGTATCTATATATATATATGTAACCAATTAGTATAACTATTTTAATTATAATTTAAATGCAAATATTTTCTAAAAAAATTTGAATAATCCAATAATTATTTATTCAAACTTTTTGAAACACCTTTGTTTTATACAAAATTTTTTTTAGTAACTCAGTTTTTAAAATTCGAAAAAATTATTTGAAGAAATTCATTTTATAATATTCATGAATATTAATTCAGAAAAATATTATTTAAATTTATTAATTGAAAAACAAAAAAATAGCTGCTTATCAAATTTTTTAAAATTTTCTAAATGAATTTTTTTTTATTTACGAAATGGAATTACCATTGAATCGGTTTTATTTAAAAATTTGAACTATTAAATCAATTTAAGCGATTTAATAATTTGAATAATAATTTTGATTGGCATTAAATATTCTAAATTTTATAACACCCGAAATGATAATTAATAATAATTAGATTGTTATCAAATTTTATAAAAAATATTTAATTTTAATATTTCGATTTTGCCTAAATTTGATTTAATTTTTGTAATAAAATAATAATGATATTATAATGTCTGTATAAGCATCTATAATATATTAAAAATAATATAAAAAACTTTACACAAATCTTTTTATACTAAATTAAATTTAATTTTATAATATTAAAAAAAAAAAAGCATAAACAAACAACTGAAATTATAATTAATATTATGTTGTAAGGTTAATTATTATATAAATTTTTTTATATTAAAAACTAAAAATCAAAAAAATGGATAAATTGTTTTAGATTAAGTTATTAGATTTAATAATAGTAAATTTAAACTAATATAAATAAATACTATATAAATGGAAAATATTTTTCTTTTTATTTGTATTTCCAAATTTAATAGGATGGAGTTATGACTTCTTTGCTTTAGAATTTTTTTCTCCATATTTGGACCTGTAAAGACTATATTTTATATAATTGGAAACTACTATAAGTTTGCCTCAATCTAAATCTTTCTCTCTTTTATAAAATTTGTTTTAAATTTTGTTTCATATTTTATTTTTAATACTAAAAATTAAAATTTATAGCCAAAATATTCGCCTTCTCTTTTAGAATATTAAATTGATAAGAAAAAATAAATAAAAATATTTTCATAAGTTCATTACTTTTATTAAATAATTAAAAATTAGTAACCTTCAATAAAACTAATTGCTTACATCTTTCATATACAAAATATTGTGGAAAATCTAATTTAACATTTTCCATTTTCCATGATTTTTTTGCAGTTTTTTGTAAAAAATATTCATAACAAGGTGGATACAAATCTAAATCTGATGTTGTAAATACATAACGTTTCTCCAAGGCAATATAAATTGTTTTCTTTTTTTTATAACACTTCTCGTCCAATAATTTATCCAATACATTAATGAAACAATCTGTTAAATCATCATCGTATATTACTACAAAATATAAAATAATTATTATAATTTAATTAATAGTTTTCCTACAAAAAAAAACTGTTTACCATCTGCTGCTAAAATAATGTCACAATCTTGTACATGCTTTTCTAAGTTCTCTGTAAATTTCTCAATTTTAAAATCTAATTCCATTACTTTAACATTAGATTTAATTAATTTGTTATTTTTATTGACATTAGTTTGTATTAATTCTAATATTCCTCCAATATTGATATCTATAATTTTATTAGAAATCTTATGTTATTATTATTCTTTATGTCAAAGTATATAGTATGTACGTACCTGTGCATATAACTGAATTAGCATAAATAGCAGCTGCAATACTAGTAAGACCAACTCCTGCCCCTAATTCCAAAATATTTTTGTTAGCAATATCATCACGACAATAAAATAAAAAGTCAGCTAAAAGTAAAGCACCTCTCCATACTTGTAAACCAACTAATTGTAAAACTGTTGACCGAGAGTGCTCTTAAAAATCAAAATAAAATCAAATTTTTATAATACATATAGGTATAAGTATAGAATTGTATTTATGCCAAATATTTATTTACCAATTTCAATTACTCCTTCCCTTTTCCTATTCACTTCTATATCACCATCAGTATCTTCTATGCCTTTTCTTTCAAGTGGGTAATGAAATCTAAATTTGGATAAAACATCTAAAATATTTAAAACAAAAATTTTTAATTATATTAGTTTTTTTTTTATAAATTTTAACTAACTTCCATTTTCTGCTTTAGTTGGCTCAAAATTCGTTTCAGTATAAATTTCAGACGTAACAGTCAAGTCCATGATTAGAAGTGTAAGGAGCAACAAATTCAACTACCAAAAACTAACAAAATGTTTAATTAATTTTTTACTAAATACATGTTGATCTTCACAAATTATTTTGGAATATTGCCAAAAAATAATTTAATAAATGTGTCAAGTTCATTTATTTTAAGGTATCAAAATTGTTGCCGGTAGGTAGGTAACGTAAACATAATAAAAAAGGAAGTGTTCAAATACAAACTCTAAAACGAAAAGATCAAATTATACGATTTTAATTTTTTTAACTATTAATATAAATATATTCAAAGTAAACTTTTAATACTTTAGAAAAATTTATTTACAATTAAAATACACATCAAATCGTTGTTCAATTTATAAACAAAACAATCATTACCATAGTGTTAGAGAGAAAGAGAGACAGACTAGAAAGAAGAGGAAGCGAGACTGCGAGAGTAAGGAAATGTCAAATGTTTATATTTTCCCTGACAGACATTTAATTTACAGCTTCCACTTCCACTAATTTTACCATAATTTTGCAATAGATACGGACACGGACGATAAAAATACGGTATGCATGCACTGCAGGCAGACTATAGATAAATAGATATGAAAATTGTTAAAATTTTTCGTATTTTTCTAATTACAGTATTACCATACCATTTCATTTGACAAAATCGTTTGAATAAAAAAAATTTGCATAAAATATATGTTTTTATTTTAATAAATTATTTAATTTTACAAATATATTTAAAAAAAAAAGAAAACAATAAAAAAATAATTATGCTTTAATTTAAATATGTTGTATAATTTAAAAAAATATTTGTACATATTCGATCTAAGTTTTTGGTATATAAACAAAAAACAAAATTACGCTAAATGTCAAGAAAAAATACACATTGTGGAACGAGGTTTGCAAAGGTTTATTTTTGTCCGTATATGTTATTGTTTTTGTTTTTATTTTGACCATATGACATCAAAAAGGCAATAATTGTTATTTAAATATTTAAGAAAACTTATTATAAATAAAATTAAGTAAAAAAGAAAATATTAATAAACTAATTATAAAACAAAATGGTTAAATGTTTTGTGTTAAGCTGTAAAAATTATTCTGAAAAAAAAAATTTGAAAAAGTTAAAATATTTTCATTTTCCGAAAGATCAAGCAGTTTTAAACAAATGGATAGCTGCATGTGGTCGAAAAGATTATTTTAATCCAAAAGGAGCTAGAATTTGTGCAGAACATTTTACAAGCGATGATTGGAGACTTCAAGACATATATTTAAATATACCTGAAAATGAGAGAAAATTAAAAGAAGGTGCAATACCAACCAAAAATTTACATTTTGAAGAAAGGTAAAATATTTTTTAATATTTATTTTTTTTTTGTAAAAATAGAAAGTATAATAAATTGGTCAGAAATATTGATAATAATAAATTAATGATTTATATGATTTTTTAGAATTGAAAACATAAACAATGATAAGACTCAAATTTTAATGGATATAGAAACGATTAATGACAAAAGTACACAGACAGGGTTGGTACCTGAGAAATTTCCGTTTTTTTTTTTTTTTTTTTTTTTCAAATTTTGTAATTAATAATTTAAATTTACAATTTAAGATTGAACTTTGAAAGTGAAAGTGAATCAATGCTTGTTAAACAGTTAGAAAAAGAAAATATGGTTCTAAAAAAAAATTACGAAATAACTGCGAATAGGCTTCAAAATGCTAAGAAGATATTAAATTGTATTTTAACAAAAAGTCAAGTAAGAAAAATTATGAATCCTAATATGAGAATAAGATGGACATCTGAGGATATATCATCTGCTGTTTCCTTATATTCTGCTGGTCCGCAAGCTTATACATTATTACGAAGAAGAAATTTTCCATTGCCTGCTGCATCAACATTAAGAAGATGGTCAGGAAAAATAAAACTTAAACCAGGAATATTGGATTGTGTATTGAATTTAATAGCTAATTCTGTATATGAAAATAATGACAAGCTTTGCGTATTATGCTATGGTAAAATTAAAATGAAATCCAATGAAAATAATAAATTAAATGACATGTTTATAGAATCTAAAAGTGATGTATTAGTAGTGATGATTCGAGGTTTGATAAAAAATTGGAAACAAATAATATACTACGATTTTAATAGTGATATGCAAAAAGAAATTTTGAATGAAATAATTCGAAAAATCGAAGAAATAAATTTTACCGTTGTAGCTGTAGTTGCAAATATGACAAGTTTAAATTTAGCTATTTGGAAAGAATTGGAAATTTCCGAAGAAAAACCATATATTATAAATCCTGCAAATACATGTAAAAAAATTTATTTTTTTGCAAATGCTACTCATCTTATCAAATCGATTAGAAATCATTTCTTGGATAACGGTTTTTATATTAATAATAAATTAATAAATTCAAAACCTATAGAAGAATTATTGAATCTGAATTCATCATATTTTAATATTTCTCATAGAGTAACGAAGGAACATTTAATTGTTAACAAAACAGCTCGTCAGAATGTTAAAATTGCAACTCAGATTTTCTCTAATTCAATTTCAGAATCTATTAAAAAATGTACAAATTACATCGAATGTAACAATTCATTGGAAACTTCAGATTTTATAAAAATAACAAACGATTGGTTTGATATTTTTAATTCAAAACGTCTCAATATTGATTTTGGAAATATGAGACAAGCTTATGGATGGAATTTAAAAGAACAAGATTCAATTCTTTTACAGATGAGTAACAATATGAGAAATCTTAGAGTTAATAAATTGGATGACACTAATTCTTCATCGTTATTTCCATTCCAAGAAGGAATTTTATTAAATAATTCATCCCTTAAACAATTATATGTGTATTTGAATTTGAATTATAACATTACTCAAATAACAACAAATAGTTTAAATCGAAATGAATTAGAAAAAATGTTTGATGCAATAAGATTTAAGGGAGGTCTTATTGGTAATCCGACAGTTTTAGAATTTACATACAGATTACGATCTTATATTTTATGCAACATTAGTAAATTATAAATATATACATACAGGGGTAGTTAAATTAATAGCAAATATAATGTGTTTCCAAAAATTTTTACACAATTAGACATATTAGTCAACAATCCCAAAGTTTAAACACAAAAATTAGTAACCATTTTTATAGTAAACATTTTTTTAATTAGATTGGGATAATTATTATCAATAAAATAATATCGAAGAAAATTGAATATGTATAAAAATAAATAAAATAATTTTAAATATGCATTTTATTTCTGTTTTCTTGCCTTTTGAAAATTTACTTCAAAATGCTTGTTGTTTTCAAGGGGTTAAATTTTTTCAGTTCACATTTTAAAATGTCATTTAAATTTTACAAGTACCCAAATTTAGTAAAGGCACAAAAATAATTACTTTATGGTGGGAGTAAAAAAAGTCAATCAGAATTAAAATATTTATGAGTTAAATGAGTTTTAAGGGAAAAAATTGTGTATTCAATTGCAAATTGAAAATAAAATTATTCTGACATTGAAAAAATTAAAGTATGATATGATATGCAATATGCATTCAATAAACTATAGTGTAAGTGGCACTTAAGAGTTTAAGACAATTGTTTACATTTTAAAACTGACAAATGTCAATAAGAATAAAGTTGGTAAGTTTTTAAATTTAAAATAGAAAATTAAAAATGCAATCCAATAATTTTTGTGATTATGAGGACAATTATCCACGAATAGCTCCTAATCCAACATCAATAGCATCACAGGTAAGATAAAGATAAGCAAATATTGATTTTAATTTTATAAAAAAAAAATTGAATTGTAGCAAATCTGTATGCAACCAAATTCGTCTGTTCCTGAAGTTTCGCTAATTTTTGGGAATAAAACAGATGCAGTTAAAAACAATTATGGTGGTAATTTAGATACACATAGACAAATTTCAAATGATTCTCCCTATTCTTTAAACTATAAGGGACCAATTCCGCCTAAGTCTTCTGTACCAGAACTCTCAATTATATTAGGCAACAATGATACAAAAGAAAATGATAGCTACGCAAGTAACACAATTCAGATGAAATCCAATACAAATAATGGTCAATGTTCTCTGCCAATGAAAACATTTTCAATGTTTCAAAAAGAATTTGCTAAAAAGCTTGCATGTAATATAGATTCGTCAAAAAATAGTTCAAATGAAAATATTGCTATAACTCCTAGAGTATTAAAGAAATCGACAGATACTTTAATGAATTCAACAGATAAAGATGATACAAATAAAAAGAACATAGAATCAACTCCAAAAGAATTAGAAACGAAACATATTGATTCTAGTTATGAAAATAAAACAGATTCGGATGTAAATGTTGATTCTGTTAGAGATGAGTGTAAGTGCAAATGTTTAGATTCGGAAGATATTTCGAAAAAGATTGATTTATTAAGTAACCAAATGAACATAATGTGTGATGAAATAAAAAAATTGAAAAATAATTTTGGAACTTTTCAATTAGAATTTAAATCAGAAATCACTGAATCTTTTGGTGAAATTTTTAAACAATTAAGTTCTATGAAACACGAAAATTCTAAAAATTTTGAAAAACAAAATATTGGAGAAATTGAACAGAGTGAAATCGAATCAGTCACGTATGAGAGAAAAATTCCAATCGATAATAATGATAATTATGTTAATCAAGAAAACAATAGTATTTCTCCTAAAGTAAATGGAAATATTTTGCAACAATCAGAAAGGGTGGAAATCGATTTAAGGTAATTTTTATAGAATACACTTTTTTTAAATTTCTATAAAGTAATTTTTCAGAATTCCAAGAAAACAAAACATAAATGTTAGATCTATTAAAATGCCTTTAATTAATAAGATTTTGGATCCATTACCTGAGAATTCACCATTGGTAATTTCTTCTGACAAAAGCTTCATAATGCATAGATTAGCTGAGAAATATTTAATATACAATGATTACAATGATAATTGCGCACAACTACAAAACAATGGAAATTTAGATAATCAGAAAAATAAACATATTAATGAATTATCATTTGCATCTTATGATTATATGAGGAAGTATAATTTAATACCAGAAAATAATAGTAACGCTAATAAAAATCAAAACAATATTATGCTTTTTGAAAACATGGAGAAAAATCCTAAATATATGTAGTTCATATTTTAAATATTAAATTTTTTAGTCGTTAATTATTGTATATAATTACTAATTTTATGTTATGTAATAAAATAAAATAAAAGTAAATAAATGTAAGAAAAATAATTCAAATTTTTGATTTTATTTCAAATTTATCTGTTCTAAAAAATAAGCGACATCTATCATTAGTAATATAAATTAAAGGCCAATTGCTCAAAATATATTTTCTTTAAATTTACCATTAAATATTTGTAATAAAAAAGTTGGAAATATTTTCTTGTGCTATTACAATCAGAAAGTAGAAAGCTGTATGAAATTTCTTTATAATAAATTAAAATACTAAAATAATTAAAATTTTGAATGTTTTTTTTTTCTAATTAAAATGTGTTAACAAATTATTTACATATGGTCACTGTATAAACTTTGTGTTGAAATGTCATTTTTAACTTAAGTTTTAGTACTTCCGACTGTCATTTCTTTCTTTTGGTTGTTTTCATATTAAGTTGTTGATGTAAGTTTTTTATCCTGGAAAATCTCTATTCATCTATTTAAATATAATAATTTTTTTTAAATGTACTCTTAAGATTAAAATCATTTAACATATCGTAATTAAATTAAATTAAAATATTCGAGAAATGTTGAGACAACTGTGCTAATTTTAGTTGTCAACACTTAAAAATTTTGATGTGATGTTTTAACTTTCTTATTTTTAATTTTAGAAAAACAACAGATCGAGATGAAGTTCAATAAACTAGTTACATCTTCACGTAGGAAGAATCGTAAGCGTCATTTTACAGCTCCTTCACATATACGCCGGCGACTAATGTCAGCCCCTTTGTCAAAAGAATTAAGACAAAAATACAATGTACGCTCAATGCCAATTCGTAAAGATGATGAAGTTCAGGTTGTACGTGGACATTTCAAGGGTAACCAAGTTGGCAAGGTAGTACAATGTTACCGTAAGAAATTTGTAGTATACATTGAAAAAATTCAACGGGAAAACGCCAATGGTACCAATGTTTATGTTGGTATTCATCCATCAAAATGTCTAATTGTTAAATTAAAATTAGATAAAGATCGCAAGAAGATCTTAGATAGAAGAGGTAAGGGACGTTTGGCAGCACTTGGAAAAGATAAGGGTAAATATACAGAGGAAACAACCACAGCTGCCCAACCAATGGAAACAGCTTAAACTAATTGTCCCCAAGTTCTGTTCGTATGATTTTATTAAGAAAACCAACAAAATACAAAAAATTTAAGAAAAAAGTTAAATGTGTTTAAATTGTATAGATTTACTAAAAACCATAATATTTAAATCATTAGAGATTACAATGATATTAGATTATTTTCATTAAGGTGTAGAGTGAAATTTGAAATGGGATTTGTTGTTAAAGTTTGAAAATTAGGTTTAGTAGCAAACAATTCATTTGTATTTGAATGTGCCAATTTCTATATTCTGCCAATCGCAAAAAGGAGTTTATATTTAAAAAGAAAATTTAAATATTTAAAATAAGAGAATTTCAGAAATATTTTGTGTAAAAGCTATGCCTCTATACTTGCTACTGCTACGAAGGGTATTATGCACATTGAGGGAACAACAAATTTATTTTCAATGAAAAGTGAAAGATGCAAATTATTGAGAAATCTCTTTTTAAGAAGATTTAGATTATTTAATTGAATTGGGTTTTGAAAATAGGTCAGAAATGGTTCAACAACATTTTGAGAAGAAAATTGAGAGCTTAAACCCTGGATAAAATAATACATAAATTTTATTTTCACGTTTCATTTTTATTAGCTTTGATTTCAGGTTTACATTTTTTTCTGATAATATCATTATATCCTTCACGATTTCTAGCAATTTCAATTGCTAAAAATTGTATCCTCGTAACCAATATGGAATTATTTGGAGAAAATTCTTTTGAGGCATCACTTCTTAATAATGTTCCATAGGAGAAATCTTCAAGTTTATTAAATTTTTCAATAAATGATCTCCATTTCAATTTTTCTTCTGGAGATTTTAAATCATCATCAGTCAATTTACCAATCTTCAAATCTGGAAAGTCTTGTCTAAATGTAGTATAAATAATATCATCATATGGACTTAGTTTTAAAGTTTTTGTATCAACACAACTTATTAGCTAAAAAATTTGAGTAACTGTTAAAAATTTTTTTTAAAAAAAATATATAAAATTATTATGTACATTAAAGTGAATTTCGGCATGCTCCATTGCTTTCACAGCCCATAATTCTTCTACGACATTATCATTGCCGAATTCCTCAGCCGGTCTTGATAATACATCCTAAACAAAAAAAAAGTTATTTAAAGCCATTTTTTTTTTTTTAATAAAATTATATGAATAATCTTACCATTATTCAAATATGTTTGAGTCTAGTATAGTAGTAGTTAGTTAAATTATGTAAAAGAAATATATGAATTTAAAATATTCTGCAATATTTTGATTTGTTCATTCACACCATTTACTTTGTTTTCCTTGTTTTTACTTTTAATTTTAACCATATTTTAAACAATACCACATTGGGAGTTGGAGTTGTCAATTTAGTACAAATAATTCAAATGTACGCTTGTAATTGTACTTATTTTCTTAGTACATAAAAATAAAATTTTAGATTCAAATTCTATTACAAACTACACTAATATTTTATCGATTTATAATTAATTAGTGCTCAATTTACTTTACAAGTCGACTCGTCTTAATATTTATTTAATTTAAAGTTTTTTTTTAATGTACGAATGTTTTAAGGAATACGGTAAGGTAATACTTAATATATCAGCAGCATAGTGATGTAAAAAAAACATGATAGTTTCTTATAATAGTTTCACATAAGCTTCAAGTACGCTTTAACATCATGTATACGCTAGTTTCTCGAAATCAGTTTCACTCAACTCAATCACAAAAATTTACTTACTTGGCTTGAAAATTTTAATCAAATACGCAACTTGAGAACTTGAGTTGACATTTAATATCAAACATTTACGAAGTTTTGTTAATATTAAAAAATGAATTTAAAAAATAGAAAATTTAAAAAATTTTAATTGTTTTGTTTAATCTTTAAATTTATATAAAGATTTACAAAATTTAGGCATAGAAATTTATGTCACCAAAAATACATATGCCAAACTCAAGTTACTTTCAAGCTGGTCAATCAAATACATAGCTTGAGATTTCAAGAAGAATTCAAGTTAAGTACTCAAACTATCATCTATACGTAGTAATAAATGTATTATTAAATCTATGGTGTTCAGTTACAGTTTGAATTATTAAAATTAAACTTATTTGATTTTTTTTAGCGAATGAAAGAGTACTTTACAATTAAGTACTTGTTTTTATAGTCAAATATAAAGTTAAATTACTTTTCAAATCTTATCATATAGAAAAATGAAACATATCGCGACATCTCGTATGAAATTTTGACAATTAAAAAAAGTCAAAGCTGGTGACAAACAGAAATTTGTAAATTTTGCTTAGAGAGTTTAAATAAAAAAATTAATAAAAATGGTTTTGGAAAGTACCATGATATGGTAAGAAATTAATAAAAGAATAATGGACAAAATCTTATACAAATTGTATGACTTATTACGAACAAATTACAATAATAAAAAAAACATTATTATTCTTATAAATTTAGTTAATGACTGGCAAATTTTTATTTGATTTCATTTTATAATTTCTTTTTAGTTTTGACAATAGTGATTATCAGAGAAATGGTGATTATTTTCCAACACGATTAAATGCCCAAAAAGATGGAATAAATTTAGTTTGTTTAACAAAAGTTCGTTCAAATCCGGAAAACAATGTCGGTCTCCTAACCTTAGCAAAGTAAGTAACCCATAAAAATTTAACAAAATCAAAAATGTATTTAAACAATGCTTTAGTTAATTGGTTTTTTATATATTTTATTTTATTGCAGCACTGTAGAAGTATTGGCAACTCTAACTAGTGATGTTGGTAGAATTTTTTCAAAAATGCACTTAGTACAGCCAAAAGGTGACATTAATTTATTAACTGGAATTAGAATTGCCCATGTAAGTAATCGATTCAAACAATGAAATTATTAATGCTTTTAAAAAAAAAATTTAAATTTGCAAAATTTATGTTAATTTAATATAAATAATTTTTTTTTATTTATTTTTAGCTTGTTCTTAAACATAGACAAGGAAAAAATCATAAAATGCGAATTGTAGTTTTTGTTGGTTCTCCAGTTATTAATGAAGAAAATGATTTAGTAAAATTGGCTAAACGTTTAAAGAAGGAAAAAGTTAATGTAGATATTGTTTGTTTTGGAGATCATGATCATAATAATGATATATTAAATGGATTTATAAATGCTCTGAATGGAAAAGATGGTACTGGCTCACATTTGGTTAGTGTTCCTCGTGGTTCTGTTTTATCAGATGCATTATTATCATCACCTATTATACAAGGTGAAGATGGTTTAGGTGGAGCTGGATTAAGTGGTGCTGGATTTGAATTTGGTGTTGATCCAAATGAAGATCCTGAATTAGCATTAGCTTTACGTGTATCAATGGAAGAGCAACGTCATCGTCAAGAAGAAGAACAAAGACGTGCTTTAGCAGCTTCGAATACAGGTGGTGCACCAACAGAGAGCACACCTGAGAGTGTTGCTGCTGTAACAGTTGCAACTGCTGAACCAAATTCTGAAGAAGCTATGTTGCAAAGAGCTCTGGCATTATCTACTGAAACACCAGTAATATTTAAAATTTTCATAATTTAAAATTGTTTTTTTTTTTTTTTGTTAATGTTGATTGATTTTAGGCTGAAGATAATATGCCAGATTTTGCTAATATGACTGAAGAAGAACAAATTGCATTTGCAATGCAAATGTCTATGCAAGATGCACGTAGGTTTTCGTTTTTTTTTTTTCAATATTCAATAATATAGAAATGTTTGTTTTTTTTTTTTACAAATATTATTATTGTAGAAGACACTGTAACTAATCCAGCAAAACGGCCAAAAACAGAAGAAAGTGCTCCAATGGAAGTAGATGAAGATTATTCAGAAGTTATTGGTGATCCAGCTTTTCTTCAGAGTGTTTTAGAAAATCTTCCTGGCGTTGATCCACAATCGGAAACAATACGTGATGCTGTTGGATCTTTGAATAAAGATAAAGAAAAAGATAAGAAAGATAAGTAATCTGGTGAATCTGGCAGCAAAACAAATATTTTTCATCATAAAAATCTGCCTGTTATTTAGTTATGATCATTAAAAATTATCTTTAGTAACAGAAAATAAAAATTTTCCATGCTGAGCTTATCTTTGTCTCAAAAAGAATGAACTATTAATATTGTATTATTATTATTTGAAAAATTTCGAATTAAATAATTTTCATACAAAAGAAGAATGGTAATAATTTATTAAATGGAATTTTTGCAAGAATCATTTATTTATTTAGTATATCATTTATATATTTGGAGGGACCCTTGAAATTTTTTTTTTCCTGTTCTAGAACTTTATAAAAAGTTTTAGAGCAATAAAATTAATAAATGCTGTTGTAGGTAAAGTATTTATAAAAATGCAGTAAAAAGCCTTTTGTTGATGTTGTAAAAATGGAAATCGATTAAAATTTTATAACGAATTGGTGAAATGAATCTACATAGTGACAGTATAAAATAACATTTATTTTCTTGGTGTACGTACAGAATATAGAATGTTTTAAATAGCTATTAGAGAAGGTGCAGGAGCCTTTAGGAAAACTTTAATTTTGGATCAAATTCATTAAACAAAATTACAATACTATTATTATTATATTAAAAAAATTAATTTTGCCTGAAATTGTAGCACAGGTTGGAATCATAAGCAAGTTTAAAAATTTTAAGATGCACCATATGATTAATATAAAGAGATTATTAAACTGTAGGGATACACATTGTAACGAATTTAATTTTTACATCTATTTGATAGATGTTTTGTTGATTGCTTCAGGTAAATTTAAGTAAAGAGTTCAAGAACAGACACAAATATTCCCTGGAGATCATTAGTTACATTGGTTACATAATCAAATAAAATTCTACCAAAAAATAATTTGATATTAACGTATGCATACTATTTATATATATTTATATAGTTATACGATGGTTACATGCGTAGTATTAGTATTTTGATGATACACATTATCATGAGGTGAAATAAATAAAATAAAACGTTGATATATTAAAAATTTTAAGAATTTTTTTGAGAATATGTACTTATGTATTCCTATAGCTTTAAATTGTTGTTGTGTGGTATACAGAGTACCCAAAGTGCTGCACAAAGCTTTAACATCAATAAACATGTTTACAATGCAGTGATACAATTACTATGTACGTGCAAGATGTGCGTTTCAAAAGTTCGTCTATAAAAAATGTTGATTTTCCTTTTCTAAAATAAAAGGCTACATACATTGGAAGTTAATTTGGAGACTATAATCTTGACACTGTAAAATTTTTTTGGTTAAATAAACCGTTATTTTTGAACCTGAAATAACTAAAATTAGATGAGCAATGAAATTAAACAAAATGAAACAATATCAAATCAATTCTATTTTGAACTACATACTTCAGTTTTGAGCTGAAAACAATTTATTATTAGAATAGTCAATTAACACTGATGGAAAGACCATAAAATTCGATCTGTTCTTTGATGAATGTGTGCAGTAAAACAAATTTACCATTTACCAAAGTTCAATCAAATTTACAGATATAAAAAAAAATGAATTTGAAATTTCTCAGGTTAATGCCATGCTCAAAACTTTTTATTGCAAATACACCTACACATTACTTAAAACTCTACTTTATTTGAATTTATTATTAATTTGGTTCTGTTCTGGTTATTTGTTTTACCGGAACAAACTGGTTGCATTTAACTTTTTTCTTTATAATTGCATCTACATAGTATCATATAAACCTATCTTTTATGATTTCCAGGACTTTCTGTATTGTTAAGACAAAAGAGTGATGAGTACATATTTTATTATTTTTCTAAGAAAATTCAAAAACTATTCTTTTTCAGAGATAGCTAAAGAAACAAACAAATTTTCAGATCTCAAATAACGATGATTATGATTTTTTTCAATGATGATGATGATGGATGATGATGATTATATGTATTTATAATTCTAATAGTATGCTTTATGGATTTTATTATTTAAATTACTTTTTATACTTTTACGAATAATGTTTCTCTATTTGTTTAAAGAGTTTCAAATTAGCATTGAAATAGTTTTTTTTCATGAATCGTTAGATTCCTGAACCCCTGAACACTTACACACACATTCATATATACATATGCATATCATTCATATTGTAGTATCCTTGATTTTTTTCATCCTTATAGTTTTTGGTTTTGTTTTCACATTTATATTTTGTTATTTTGTCTTCATTTCTAATAAATTGTAAGTTCTTTCCGTGTGTATCTGGAAGATTAATGTAAATAGATACATATGTATACGTAGTAACTGTAACTATCATACTTTTGGTTTTTGTTGCTTCTTTTAGTTTCAATTGCAAAGTTCTGAGTTTTTTCTTGATATTATTTCGCAATTTTTTAATCTTTTAACTTTTGTACATACCTACCTACATACATACATGTTCGTATCGTACATTGCTTTTGATATTTGTTTTTGTTTGTACGAATTTAGAATGCAAGAATTTAGAATGGAAGTTAACTACTCATAGATTAAGGATAATGGAACGCCGGTGAAATGATTTCAGCTATTGAAGTTTTTTTTATTATTCATATTTTCCTACATTCTAGTTTGTGGTAGCGGTAGGTTGTAGGTACATATCTAGATCTACATACTTACATGTACATTAAAATTAAGATTAAAAAAGAACCACTTTATCTTTTGTTTTTGTTAGTATTTTGATTGAAGGAGTTAAAAAATTATTAGATTTATTCTGAACCTAAAGAAGTCAATATAAATTTATGGATTTTAAAATAAAAAAAATTCGAAAAAAATTTAAAAACTTAAAACTTTTTTTGTTGAGTTTTGAGTGATGAATTGATTAAGTATTAAAGATGTTTTTGTGATTTTATTGTTATGAATCAGTATAATCAGTAATATCGCATAATTTTAATAGGGAATAAAATATTTTTGGGCAGTTATTAATATTATTAAATTATAGGTTACAATAAATGTAGTTTTTATTGATGTTGGTTGGTTGGTTAGTTAAATGGGTGGGGTAGTATTCATCAGTAGTAGCTACCCGTTGTACTCCCTCTCAACGATTTCACTCTTGACTTTCATCAGACTGCGTCGTTGAGCCAGGTTACACTTTTAATAGACCAAATTATTTTATTAGGTTTCTTATATCCTACCTCTGGCAAATTTTGCCAGTACCCTTCTAGGATTCTTGCCGTCATTGTCCTTTGGACAAACGCAGAGTACATATGGATCACTGTTTACTCTTCTTCTCCGCACCCCTTACAGAGGTTACTCACCACAAAACCCTAGTATTGCAGCATGTTTCCTGAGTAGTATGTGCCCTGGTGGATATCTTTGTGGAGAGTCGCAGGTTGGCTCTCTTTTTTCCACGTTGGGGTTTCCCCAAAAATCTTCTGGTATGGATAGCTCTCGCGGAGTTTCTTCATTCATTCAATACCGTTACACGTTCCCATTCTTGTGTGTTTTTACGGCTTTTACGGCCTGAATTGTTATACCTACGGATAACACCTTCTGGTCCCCGTTTCTTGCATATTATTTGCGAGTTGATCTGCTTTGATATTGCCCTCTATACCTGCATGACCTGGGATTCATTGAAGTAATATTTCGTTGGATTCCGCTAGAGAGTTTAGCATTATTTTAAGTTTTGCTACTGTTTTCGATTTTGTTATTTCAATGTGTTTCCCCTTGACTATCTGAATAAAGCACAATGCTTCTATTCCTTTATTTAGAATTAATTCCGTTGCCGTTTTTATAGCTATGACTTCACATTGCAAAATAGTAGCCATTCTTACAACTTTTTCTGATATCCCGATTCATAATTCATCGCAGAAGATTCCTATCCCACAGCTTTCGCCTTTTTTCGCTCCATTTGTGTGCATATCATTAGTTGACCATTTTGACCCACGTGTGGGGTCGCTCAGTTTTCATTTTGAGTTATTCTTATCTTGAAACTATTATCTGGGTTTTACTCTACAATATTGTAGTCTCAGGCTCCCTCTTTAGTAAGAAGTGTCTTTACGTCTTTGCTAATATTTAGTTCCAAGATTTTTTCATGTGATGTTTTTCTTTGCGATGTTTTCTATTCACCTGCCATATGTAGTCGTATAGACGCATTCAGTGCCATATATATATAGTGACATATGTCTTACATATATGTATGTATTTCTATTTTCGGGATATTCAGCATAGTTTCTTACGATTCTGTCGCTGTTGTTTTTGTAATGCCAGTGATGCCTTGACAGTATTGGGGTTAAATCTGCATAAGGGTTCTTATGTGTTTCTTTTTGTACAAGGCTGTTCACCAGACAATCGATCTGTTTGTGACCATTGGATTTATCACACTTATCACACAGGGTGAAAAATACCTCTATGATATTTATGCAGAACTTCTGCAGTTTTCAATGCTACTTTTCCGTTCTTGTATCCTTGTAGGTGTTCATTCCATTTTAGCTTTGTATCTAAAATTATTCCTAGGTACTTTCTTTACCTTCTGTGTGTGAAATTTAGTCTTTACTCTATTTTCCTATTGAAGAGGCACAATTCCGTTTTACTAGGATTAAGTTTTAGACCATTTGTCTGGGTCCAATTGTGAACCAAATTAATTGACTGTTTCTAGGTTTAACCCCAGGGTTCCCTTCTTTTCTTCCAGTTATTAATACAACCAGGTCTTTATTGTTATTAATCTGTCATTTGGAAGTTAGAAATTTTATTGCTTCTTTCTAAAAGTTTAGTACTTGCGTTTGGATTACGCTAAAAAATCAAAACTAATTTGAACGGATTGGCAAAAAAAGTTAAATTGTTGTTGGATTTTTTGGCGAAACAATCCAAAATGCATGACCTGCTTTCCGTTTTTTTTTTGTTGCTTTTTTTACGATTTTTTACATACAAGAAAAATTTGGTTTTTATACTTCTGTTTTTTTCTCGTATTTCTGTTAATTTTCTACATACTAGTAGTTCCACTGTGCAATTGCACAGAAGTGTTTCAAAAATAATATATTCATACATAAATGTAGAATAAGCAGAAAATGTAGGTATAATGTATAGTATAGAAAATAACAATATTAGAATATTTTAAATAAAAGTTTACTGTGATTTTTGTGGATGATCTAAATAAACTCTTAGACAAGTTTAGTCTTTGTATATTCATACATAGATTGTAGAAGTAAACAAATTATATGTTATCTATAAGCAAACAGTTCAATTACTTCATATGTAGGACACAATAGCAGACCATACACCACAAATTCTTACTCGCGCGCACACTTGTACGCGAAAGTGTGAGTTTTTCCTGGAATCTGCGTGGCGTGTTGTTTGTTTACCCATACACTGTACACTCTTTCCTGCGCGAATACTGTTCGTTTTAAAGCTTTAAGTTCATGCATACAAATTGTTATTGTAATTAAAATTTTGGAGTGGCGTGTGGTAAAATTTGAACACTCCAAATTCAAATCGAACAGTTTTCTGGTTATTTTAATCATGCGTGCAAGTAAAGGTACTGTAATTTTTGCTTTAATTTATTTAAAATATATAAAATTTAAAAATACAAAAAAAAAACGTAAAATTTGGCCAAAACAGTGGTTCAAAAATAGAAAAAATTAATAAAATAGTGACGTGAAATTACTTAAGGAGTTAAGACAAAATAATCCAGAAGATTTATATTATTATTTGAGAATGGATGCCGAAATATTTGATACTCTTTAAATTTGGTCAAACCGTATATCACAAAAAAAAATACAAAAACGACATACATAGAAAAAATCAAATTGCAAAAATTAACTGTAAAAACAAAAAACGTAAGCTCCACGCCTACATGATTGAGCACGGTTAATCTTGCATGTGTATGGTAGTAAAACTGTACAGTTTTAAGTACAGAATACGCGCACGCAATCTTCTCCATATGTTTACTCATACACAAACGTTCTTTCGCGCACGCATTAGGAATTTACACGATAACTTTCGCGCAAGCATTTGTGTGTATGGCTTGTTAATATCAAAAGTAAGCAATTGGTAATTTTTTGTTGAATTATTATTATTTCATCATCATCATCAATACCCTGTAACCCCATCCGTGGGGCATAAGGCGAAAATAAAATCTTTCCATCGGGTTTTTTCTGCGGCTAACGTCTTCAATTGTGGGTATGTTCTTTGCTGGGTACTTGCTTCGGCTAAGACAGTTTTGCTCCATGTTTTGTTCGGCCTTTTGACGCGACGTGTAACCTGAGGGTTCCGTTTGAAACATTGTTTCGCGATACTGTTATCAGGTTTCTTCAGAGTATGCCCGATACAACGCCATACACTCTCTGTCGAATTTATTGTTTAACAAAAGTATTTGTTCGAAGGATAACGCTCTATCTATGAAATCATGTCGACGAATGTATAGTTAAAAATGTAGAAAAAATCAAGTAAATGGACAGAAGGGCTTAAATTGTATATTGAAAATATTCTTATACATAATAATGATAAAATTTTCCAACTGACTCTTCTTATTATATTTCTTTCAAAATACTATACATACATACGTATACATTCATACATACATACATGAGTGTTGTAAACCGTTTTTTTTTTAATAATATTATTTTTGAATATTGAGTAGATAATAATTATTAATTACATTACATAATTTAACTTGTTTTTTGACCTACTCTATTCGTGATTTCAATTAACTGCACTTTCATTGCAATGGAATCAAAATATTGATCAAAGTAGAGAATCTCTAAATTCAGTTTCTTCTACATATATTTAATAAATTTAAATAATTGAAATTTAGGATTTAGAATTGACACTAAAATACATATGTACGTACTAAATTTTCACATTTTTGATAGATTTGATTCTTACATAATTGAATTTTAAGATTTCAAATTTATCTATCCTCCTCCTCCTCACTATAAAAAATATTTTTGTTGATATAAAATCAAATGGGAAAAGTTTAAAAACTACAGAGCAACATATTTTACGTGAATTGAATATAAAAATAAATTTTATATCGTCTATGAATGTGTGTGTAGTACTACTTCTTTCTCTCTCGTATAGAACTTTGTGTAAATGTACAAAGTTTAGAAAAGTGCAAAGTTATTTTTAAGCTTATTTAAAGAAAGGATTTTGGAACATATAGTTTTAATTTTTTTTGTTTTTAATTTTGTATGTATGTAAAGTGTAATGTAAGAACATAAAAAGGATATGATAGAAAATAACTTTAGAAATTATTTTATTTTCGGTTTTTCTCGTTATTTTGATGTCCTGCTGATGTAAACTGGAATTAGAACTGAAAAGATGAATATTTTTAAGAGATGCATATCTATATTCACTTGTGTATTACTGTACACTCTTCATAGTTATTCTGGTGATAAAAAATGTATATACATATATATATATATATATATATATATAATATGTATATATATTTTACAATTACATACATATTTATTTTATGTTTTGTTCTACAATGTCCTCTTTAGATCGAATCAAAAATTGCATGCAAATTTAAACGAGATTCTATTTTCTTCACATTGATGTATACAATTATTTATATATATATATAACAATGTACATATTTGTGTACATGATTATAAATGTGAAAATAAATTTATATTATTATTTTTTTTGTTTCATATTTAATAAAAAAATTTCTATGTTTGGTCATAACTTCAATGCCGTGATTGGATAAGAACATTGAAGTCTAACTGCTGCAAATCGCTGTGTTAATAGTAAAAATCATCAGTTGAAGATTGTGGTTATCTAAGGTGAAGGTAAGAAATACAGCTTTTTTACAAGAGGGCTGAATTACGTCATCTAAACTAAAACTAAGCCCAATTTCTGACAATTATATTTAATTTACACCTTACTTGCCAAAACATTTATTTGTTAGACCTTTATTAGCATTCTCATCACTGGTTTTGCAATTAGCCATATGCTATAATGACACTATACTACAGCTTTAGACCAGGGTTGCCAGTTTTTCTAAATGGCATATCGGGATTTTAAAATTTTATTCCTTGAGCATTTTCAGTATTTAGAAAAACTTTAAATTCTCTGCAGCTCATTTTATAGTTCTCCTTCACCATCAATTCGGCTTCTAAATTTTGAATAAGTAATTTATTCCTCTCTTTACGCCAAGCGGTAGTCATCAAACTGAATATTCTTTCAGATGTGGCATTCGAATGGGGAATTGAAAAAATGAAACTAATGATTTTATATACATATATTTTCAGTATTCTCGTTTAATTTAAAAAAAATCAATCCATTTTTCGTTAGTAGATAGATTAGCATTTTTGCCAAGTACATTACGAGAAAAAAGTACGATTTTATCGGTTCAAAATTAGCGATTAGTCTCTCAACAGCTGGAAGAAGACTAAGCCATCTAGTTGGTACGTGGCATAATATTTCAGTCCATTCGATTTCTGCCCATTCAAAGATTTGTTTCAATATGGTTGTTCTCTTTGTAGATGAACTGAACTCATTATAAATTTTCATCACAATTGAATCTATGTCAATTTTGAGTTGATTTGTCGCCTTTTTACAAGTATTATGCAGGATATGGCTGTTACATCCAACCGGTATTATGTTACTATTTATTTTTTTTAGTTCCGTAAGAACACTTTGGTTTTTCCCAAAATTTACTGCCGCATTATCAGCACAAAACGACGAAACATTTTTCATATTCAGGCCATTCTGTTCAATTTTTATTTTGATTGACTCATCAATATTCCGAGATAATTCATTATCTAAAGCATAAAATGCAAGTAGTACATTTTGTACTCCTTTTTGCTTAGTAAAGTATCTCAGAATAATAGGAAAAGTTTTAATATTTCCTTTGTTTGAGGCATCAGTACAAAAAGAAAATGGAACGTTGCCACTTAAATGTTCTAAAATAAATTTTATTGATTTTGGCGCGAGCACATTAGAAACGATTTTAGACATTTTTGTCCTACCGAATCTATATTTTTGTGCTATATTTGAATCACCGAACATCAAATATTTATAAAATTAGAATTGGAATATGTATTCATTTGAGGTTAAACTGAAAAACGATTTTTTTTTAATTATGAAAATCATTTTTTTTTCTGTTAAAAACAAATTTAGTGGGTGATTTTTGGACAATCGGGAATTAGCGATTACATATCGGAAATCGGGAATAGAGTTTCAATATCGGGAAATTCCCGCCGAAATCGGGACACCTGGCAACCCTGCTTTAGACATATGTAGAATCAATATTGATTCAGTTTTTAAATAATCTTCGTCTACTTTTCAATCACCTGCAAATTGCAATAATATTAATTAAATTTTCAATTTATATCCAATTATATTTTTTTCTGATGTTTTCAATAAAAACATTTCATTTGATCATAATTTAGATGTTGGTCCTGATGAAGTAAACTTCTTCAAAAATGTATTAAGGGTATTTCTGAATAGTTATTGATAATTTTTACTAGGTTTGAGTTTTTTTTTGTATAGATAAATGGAAATAACTACATGTGTATGTCCTTATTTTCAAATCTAGCTCGAAATTTTGAAAACTATAGATCTATATAGTAATAGAAATATTTGCTATGCCGAAAATGTTTAAAGTTATTGTTACAGATAAAATATACTTTTTAGTTAAAAGCTTCCACAATTAATATAATTTTTTGAAAGATCGATTAAAACTAATTTATTTGGTGTTTCTTAATTGAAGTGAGCGGCAGGGGTCTTCAAGTTGATATTATTTCACCGCAATTTCCAAGGCTTTGATAAATGAAATGAACTTTTCTGAAAACTTGAAGCAATAAATATCTTTGAGACTATGTTAATACAGCCTCACTTACTTGATCTTAAACTTTCGGTAAAAATATCAAAATTTGAATAATCATCATTCATAGTAAAGCCTGGTATATCACCCACAAGAAACCCATATTGTGTTCTTTATTTTTATCTTGTTTATGAATGATAGTAGTTATAATATTTATAATTTCGCTGATAAAATTAAATTCTTTGCAGTTATTAAATCTTTAGATGACTGTTTATTTCAGGCTTCAAAAAATGATCTTGATTACTTTTCCATAAATGCAAGCTTATAAATTGTTACAAAACTAATAACAATAACCGTCAAATTTAACTATAATTTAAAAGGCAGTTCAATATACCGGGTGTTCCAGAGTATGCGTATCAGCTTTTTAAGAGGGGAAGGAGCCGTTATTTTAACTTCTGGAAAGGCCGCAAATCGGTTTTTATAAGACCAAATTGGCTGAATGAAATTAAATGATTTAGATGTGACAATAAGCTTAATCTTTTAATTCTCCTATTCATTTTATAATATCCAAAACTTTTAGTCCAGTCCATACACATTTAAAAAGTTTATATATTACCGTTAGTTCAGCTGCATTTGTGAACACAAAGTACAATTTAATTATTTTTTTGTTTGTTTAGTAAGTGAAATAAAATGTACTTAGCAATAAATATATTAGCACAAATATTATTTAAGCGTTGAAACCGTGTTTGTAGCCTAATCGGTTTCGCCACGATATCACAACTAATTTTTTTTTTTTTTTTGCATATATTTCCAAGTCAATGAGATGAATATACTCTAACTACAATTTTATACATTGATTTGGCATACACATAATTACATACAATAGTTTTTTCTTTAGAATTTTTTTTGATATATCATCATTGTCCTGCAACCCCATCCATGGGACATAGGGCGGAAGTAAATTCTTTCCTACTTCCTTCGGCTAAGACAATTGTTTTCCACGTTTTTCTCGGCCTTCCGACGCGACGTGTACCCTGAGGATTCTATTCGAAACATTGTTTTGCGATGTTGTTAGGATTTTATTCGAAACATTGTTTTGCGATGTTGTTGTCAAGTTTCTTCAAAGTATTCCCGATCCAACGCCATTTCTTCTGTCGGATTTCCACGTCTATTTGTGTTTGTTTCGTATTGTGCCACAGCATTCTGTTGGAAATGGTTTGTGGCCAACGCGGATGTTTAGGATGCGCCGGAGACATATATTGATGTACGCTTGGAGTTTCCTGGTGATGTTTACTGAAACTTTCCATGTTTTGCAAGCTGTACGGAGAACAGATTTTACACTAGCGTTGAATATTCTTATTTTTGTGCGCAGAGATAGGTTGCCTGCCATATTTTTGAAAGCATCCCGAAAGCAGTACGGACTTTACTGATGCAGGCTTCAATATCCAATTGAACGTACTCACCTCTTCGATTCGCATTTCTTCATGGCGGATCGAATGTTGTGATGTGCGATTTGTGTGCATGATTTTGATTTTAGTTGAATTGACTTTTAGGCTCGCACTTTTTCCAGTGTCATACAGCTTTTGATACATATCGTTCAAACCTCCATTCGTATGTTACAATAAACACACATAGTTGGCGTAATCTAAGTGGCTGATACGTTCAACACCACTGGATGCCGTTGCTCTCGTTTATGTCATCCATTACTAGTAAAAACAATATGGGTGATAAAATACAGTCCTGCCTTACTCCCTGACACACCTCGAAGCAATTTGTCAGCTGTCCTCGATGTAAAACGCGACATCTTGCATCTTTGTAGGATTCTTTAATTATAGCTATAATTTTTTCTGGAATGCCTCGGTTTACTCTATCAAAGGCTTTCTCAAAGGCTACAAGCATGAGATTTAGCGGTGCTTTAAATTAAGTGGATTGTTCAAGAATTATTCGTAATGTGTTGATGTGATCCACACACGAATGGCCACTGCGAAAACATATAGTCTGGAACAAAGGTAACAAAATATCGGCTGATTCATCTGGATCAGCTTTAAGGAATTCGGCGGTTATCTCATCTACTCCTGCTGCTTTGTTGTTTTTTAAAAGAAGAATTGCTGATTTTATGATATACAATCTACTAATTAAAATGTGGAACGCTATATTTGTTGTAGAGTAACTTCACCTTCATAATATAACAAAGTTCAATTTTATTTTTAGTATCAACCAAAACTCTCAACTATCTTTCATCATTTATTTTATTTATCACAACGGAAAAGGGTACTGAACAACGGTAATATTATAACGTTGCAATATTATAACCTTAAAACATTATTTTGCCTTCGTCGGAATCGAGCCTGGGGCCTTTTGTGTAATTTAATATTAAATCCATAATACATGTGTCTTTCTGACAATAACAAAGCAAAATGTTTAGTGGAAAAGTAAAATAAAAATGGAGTATGCAGCAAAGTATGTAGACAAATGCTTCTCAAACTTTTTTATATTGCGGCTCCCTAAACTTGAAAAAAAAAATTCAATCCTCCCCAAAAAATAATACTAATAAAACACTATTTTTCATTATATTTTTTAGCAATATTTTTATTACAACTAATAAAAAACCATCAAAATTATTTCAATTTAATAATATGATATAAAATTAAAAAAAATCTCAAATTTCTTATTTCACCTATTATTTATGTAGTAATATTCTATCACATTACTTAATGAGAGGGATGTGATTGCATATTATAACATAAATAATTAATATCTGGTGAAATTTCAGAAATGCTAATTCGAAGGTTTTGCTCCAAAGCGTGCTTCATTCTTTATTATTAACAATGAAGAAAAAGCTGTTGAGCGCAAAGATGTGTTGTCGCAAAAGGCATTAAATTTAGAATGCTTCTTTTACGATGGACGGGTTTTCTTGCTGTAGCCTTATCCAAAATTCTGTAAGATGATGTGATCTAATATCAATCAATTCTTCTTGAGCCACCAAAGTAATATGATCATATTTCAATGATTTAGCAAATGGCATTCTTATCCAGTTCGTATCCAGCAAAAAATCGTTTAGATTCATCAGTATGATTCAGTAATATTTTTTTAACTGTAGTTGAAATTAATATTTGAAATTAAATTAATTGGTGGTAAGAAACTCACTTAGAAATGGGAACATTTCCATTTTTCTTTCGTTAATAAAATTTGACCATAAACAAAGCTAAAAATGTTGGTATCTCTTCCCTGCAGGGAAAGAGTTAATTCATTAACTTTATCAAAAAAATTTGCTAAATAGGATAAAAGACACATCCACTTTTCATCACTAAAGTACGAAGCAATATTTGGTTTTTTATCTAAAAGATATAGAGAAAGCTCATCTCTAAGTTCTGCAATTCTATTACTTTACCACGTGAAAGCCACCTTATTTCAGTATGATACAATAAAACCAGATGATCCCATCTTTTTACATAAAATATTAAATAAACTCGAGTTTACAGCACGATTTTTTACTTAATAGTTGTAACTTCACTCAAAATTTCAATAAGTTCGCAACACGTTTGGCAAAAAAATAAATATTCTCTATGTATTATGATGCAGTGAGTATGTTGCGCATCTGGCGATACTTTTTGAACTTCTGCTTTGAATCCCGAAATTCTTCCAGTCATTGCTGCAGCACCGCCTGTGCAAACTCCTACATATTTTGACCATTTAAGTTCATTCTCTGAAAAAAACTCATCTACTTTTACAAAAATATCTCTTGTTGTAGTCAAAAGCTCCAGACAAAAAAGTAAATCGTCATGAACTTGGTTGTTATACTGATATCTTACACTAAAACTATTAACTGTGTAATTTGTTATATCAGTGGATTCATCAAGTTGTATTGCGAAGAACTTGCTCTGTTTAATATGAGATATTAATTGAGTTTTAATATATTATTGCCCATGCTATAAATTCTTTTTTTCATAGTATCGTTTGAGATAGGAATTGACTTCAAAGGACTTGCAATTTTATCATTGTGTATAATTTCACTAATTTAATTGCTGCTGGTAATATAAGATCCTCTCCTATGGTATAAGGTTTTTTTTTTGTTTTTGCAATTAATTTTTATATTTTGAAAGCGAACTAGTTTGTCCCTTTTGATCGGCTGCCTTTCCTTGAAAAAATGTAAGTGGCTTATTTTTTTATTTAGGATGCAAAGTACCTAAATGACGTACTAGTTTTCCTGGCCTCATACTGTTGTTTGATAGTTGATTGAAATAAATTACACACATAGGTCTTTCTTGATTATTAATTGTTGTCGAAATAAATTCATATTTCAAATAATCAGAATCATATTTACGAATTTTTACCTGACGTGTCTTATCTTATGCGACTTTTCTTTTATTACTAGTTGTTAATGTTGATGTTGACGGAGAAGTTCCTGCTGGCAAAGTTGAATCTGTTGCAGACGGTTGTTCTACTGATTCCTCTACTTGTTCATTATTTTCTCGCTCTTTATGTAAAATACATAAATATTTCGCGGCACCCTTGTAAAAGCTCTACGGCTCCCTAGGGGGCTGCGGCTCACAGTTTGAGAAATACTGATGTAGACTATATTTTCTATGTACATTGTCATAAATAAAATTTCCAGAATTAATTAATTTGCAATTATATTACTAAAAACCTTTATTTTAATAATAAAATTGAAATATTGAATGTATGGAAAAAAAATAAATAAATAAATAAAACAATCATCATTGGATCATCATTTATAATGCAAATAGAATAGAAAATCAATCATTAAGTTGGAAAATTTCAAATAACAATTAGATTATTGGAAATAAGTATTCAACTTTCTCTTCTAACAAATATACATAAAGTAATTTGTTCGAAAACAAATGTTAATTTTATAAACTACAATAATAAAAAATGTCTTATGATTGACTAAGGACCTCGAATAAGTACCATTTTGCTTCATATCCTATTGTTTTTAAAATATATGTAGTTCACTGTATAGTATATATACATAATAGTGTATACCCACCCAGCTACTTGGCTACATATTATTAGTGAAGTTGTAATTTTTTTTTTTATATAAAAACAAATTTTTATATCCTTAAGGACTAGAAAAGATCGCATGTAATAATGTGAGTCTTCCATTTATATACACATATATAGTTTTTGTTTTTTTTTGTTTTAGTTATCGATAATAAAAATGTTTGAATTCAATGAAGCAAATAAATGATTTTGAATTATTTTTTTTTTTCTGTTCATTCTGTGAAGTTTATAAAGATTTGAATGCTAGATTATCTAAATCGAATTTAGATTTTATTTTGTTTTTGTTTTTTTTTTTTTATTTATTTATTGTTTTTTTTCTTTCTTTTATTTTAGTATGTTTTAAGTTTGTTCAGGAAAAATATTTTTTAGTAAAATTTTTAAGAAATTTTTGATAAAATCCAAGCAAAATTTTTTTTGAAAAGGTCCCCGAAATTGAAAAGTTTTATTTGAAATGGCTGTATTTGTGTATTAGCATAATGAATTTATTAAATGAGTCCAATTGAGAGAGGTATAAATGCCATCATGTCTAAAAAATAAGAAAGTTATACCAATATATAAAAATATAGGTACTTACCTAATTTGAATGACATTTGATAACTTCAGACCCATTTCAATTTCATCGGTATTTGGTAAACTGATTGAGACTGAACTCAATAACAAACAACTGAATCTCAATACCCACGTAACATTTTATTGTTATAAAAAGAAAATTAGTGCTATTAGAATCCTATATGACTTTCGATAATCACTAAGGGTGTTATAACGATGTTTTTATGGGAATAATGTGATTAATATTGCTATAAGAATGTTTTTATAGCAATTACAGGAGTTTTTATAATGCGATGATTTTCAGCAAGTGCTACAGCAATGTTGTTATAAGTCTAAAAGTGCATAATAAAATTATTGTTTTAAAATGGAAAAATAATACCTATCTCATTCTCGCATAACATAAATATTTATTATTTCAAAATACTTCCGTTTCAAAATAAAAACATATACACTAACACATATATGTATACTAATCCTATAACAATATTAGAGCAATTGCTCCGGTACCTTATAAGATTCTCTATTTTAGTGCTATAACGTATTTAAAACGTTTCGCAACAACTGCGGAGCACTAAAATATCAAAACTAATACTGTTATAAGAGTGCGTAAGAGTCTTATAGCAATAAAATTGCTACGTGGGTAGGAATAAATTAATGAGTAATCAACAATATGGATTCAAGAAGAAATCTAGTACACAAGCAGCATTATTTGATGAATAACCACAACTCATTCAGATTTGGATAAAACAAAATATTTTTTGACGTTAAGAAGGCCTTCGAAACAGTACGGATAGATAGAAATACACTAATAAGAATATTATATGAACTTGGAGTGAAATGAACTGGATTTAAGTGGGGTTCAAAAGTTACTTATCGGAAAGAATGCAGTACGCAGAATATGATGGGGTTGAAAAGTGAATCAGTAAAATTTGAATATGGTGTAATACAAGGGAATTCTCTTGGACCCACGTTGTTTTCTTGTTAAATAAATGGCTTAATAAACACTAAACCCAATGGTAAACCATTTATATTCGCTGATGACCTTGTCATAGCTTATGAAGAAAAAACAAACCAAGAATTAAAAGAGCTAATCAGTACTGACATGAATGTAATTTATAAATGGATAGAGCGACATAAACTATCAATAAATACAGCAAAAAAAAATACAGCCCGTGAATAGTTACAAATATCTTGGAATAATATTAGATGATACCAAAACTTGGGAAAAGCATATAAATGAACAAATAAAAAAAGGAAGAAGAATTGCTGCAGGTCTATTTAAATTAATAAATTAAAGGTCGTGGTATCACTAAGAAATAAGAGATCAATTTATTACAGCATATTTCATAGCGCAATTACGTATGGAATTCAAATTTTGGGGAAACACTATGTAAGTGAAAATTTAAACACATTACAGAAAATACAGAATAAAGCAACTGTTTGGTTATAAAATACAAACTTCAATGCAGGAAATTCACACAGAAAGCACAGAATATTACAATTGAATCACGTTAAAAAATGCAAACAGGTCACACAAATACATCTTATGACTCATACTATTTCATACAAAAAATATTAACATTTCATACTTTTCAATAATTAAAATAAATAATATAAAAATAATATAAAAATACATTTTCAATAATAATTCATACGAAAAATATTAACACGAATACGCCAAACCGGATGAATAATGACATACACACATGCTCAACTAGAAATGCGCAACTCAAATCAGAATAGTATCATCAACAAAAGTACTTAACATACATGACACACAATATACAATACAGCATGTGATAAATAATAAATTAATAATGAGTTGTCAGATATGATCAAAGAAACTACACAAAAGTTTTAAAAGCAAATTAATCTGTAGCAAATTCTTTACTTGCCAAGCAATAATAATTTCATTTCAAGCTGATATTATTCGAAAGACTGGAATTAAGATTCCGTCTGACAAATGTAAATGTGTATTCGAGCTGTATACCAAAAATTGTTTAAATCAAAATTCTTGTCTGCCAGGGTTAAAATAATAGCGTATAAAACGCTTATTAGACCAATTTTGACTTACGGTTGCCAAATTTGGTATAATATTGGTATAATATTAGTGGCTCACTTATGGAATTATATAGAAAGTTAGAAAGGAAATTTCTGAGAGGGTGTACAGATATTTACCGTAAGCCAGATACTGAATGTAAACATTTCTTTTCCAATAGAACACTGTATAGCCGGGCAAATATTTCTAGAATTGAGGTTTTTGTTTTGCATTTAATTAGAAAACATTATGTTAAACTAACAACTAATATCCAGAATCCAGCATATCCAGAAAATAAATACATTGAAGAATCATTAAGCTCAGGTTTCATTCCCCCAGAAGTAATTATCTTTCTTGATCGCCATAGATATATTCAATCCAATTATAGCAATATTCCTATTATTTATCACGATTTTAGACGTAGCACCCAAAAACCGATCACTTTCGAGCAAAATGTTAACCCCAATACCCCATTAGCAATTTGGAGATATAACATGAGCCTCTCACCAAAAGACGTAAACCATATTATAAATATTAATAAATTCTTGTGGTTATGCAACTAAGAAATTTGGCAACAAAAACATTTTTTTGTTTTAATTTGTATACTAAATTTTAAATTCAACTAAGCATTACAGTTTTGGTTTAGTAATAGTAGGTCAATTAGTTGTAAGTTAGTTTTTAAATAGTTTGTAAGGTTTTATTAAAAATATGTAAAATTAAAGTCGGTTTTTTTCTAGCCTTTTCCGACTCTTGTTAAAATTTATAATAAAATTGTAGCTCAAGAAAGTGATGGTCAGGTAGAACGTATGTAAAAAATACTAAGATAATTTTAAGTGTAATGTAATAACTTAGAGTAATCGTAATGGGTTCAATAAGTTAGTTTATAAGTCATAATGTGAATCATTTTTTTGTTTGATGTGAGATAGAAATAAATTGGCTATTACAATTAAATATAAATAAAAAAAAAACTGTGCAGGGTTTTTTTCTGATGTTTATGAATACAAAACTATCGATAAAAAAAAAAAAATTTGGGCCAATTTTTGCTTTCATTAAATTCGGAAAACGTTAGAATTTTTTATTTAATAAATTTTAAAATTTATTTAATTTTATAATCACTGACCTGGGCAACTCTGGTATGTAGGGTTTTCGCCTGTTGTAGCTTATTCCTACATAGTGAAATATTCGTTTGAAATGTATAAATAAGTAAATTTCGCACTCGCTATTTAATAGAAGGTTTAAAAGTTTTAAAATAAATTCAAATATTATATTTTTGTATCAAGATTTTGACATTTTGAAATGACATATTGTTGAAGTGTTCTGAATACATTAATAATTTTGAAACATACGTATGAATATTGAAAATATAATTTCTGGACGAATGTTTTTCATTTCAATTTAAATTGAATTTTGAAAGTAAATTTTGTGTATAAAAAACAACAAATATTTATTGTTTTTTTTTTTTTACAAAAATTGCTATAACTATTAAAATTAATATAAAAATTGTTCTTTTTAGAATTACATTAAGTCTGTATGTTTACTTTAATTTGCAAAAATTTGCAAATGAGTGGAAAAATCACGTGATCATAAAATTCTCCGAGAATAATTAAAATGTTCTCTTTTGCAAACAAAAGAAGACATACGCAAAATTTGCATAAATTTCCAAATTTTTTCATGTAAAAAATAATTGATTTTTAGGTTACGAGATTTTTTTAAATTTGAATTAATTTAGTAATTTTCTGAAATTTTTTGTAAAATTATGGAATGTTTTTGTTGAAAAAAATTAAATTAAATAATTTTTCATGGTTTTGGCCTTTTTGTCGCTAAAAAGTTATATATATAAGTTTTCAGGTTAGGTAAACAACTTTTTATTTATTTTAGGTATACTACTTTTTATATGAAAAATATTCTATTGACATTTAAAACAACAACAAAAAATTGACAGTAAATTTTTAAAAATTTTTATAAATTTTTGCAAATACAAATTTCATTTTAAAATGTCAAATAAACGGTGACATCGTCTTTAAAAAAAAACTTCAATCTGATATAATTTGAAAAAAACTAAGTTGTCAATGACTGTAGATACAACATTGGGCTTTTAAACATTTTAAACAAAGCTCTGACGTCACGTTTTAAACATAAAATTCTCTTAAATTTCTCAAAAATTTGTAAAGAGCGTGCAAATAAAATTTTTTACAGGAATTTGGATAAAAATATATAAATTTAGATAAATTTGCGAGTTAACATATTATAAATTAACATAAATAACATTATAGCATTATCTGAACATTCCCAAAAAAGTCATTGTTTTACCTCAGCTGACTTTGACACAAATATTGATGGGAATATTGATGAGAATAGAACCACCATCAAAATTTTCTCATCAATATTTTTTTTTTTTTATGTTCTTGACAGTAACTTATGTAGAATCACCTTTTCGTGCTTAATTAAGTACGGTACTGCAATCAATATAGTTGTGTTCAGTAGATTTAGAACAGAATCGGAAAGAACAGTTTTGGACAATGACAGTTAACTGTCAAACACTTTAGAACCACTTAGAACAGAAAAATCTACTGAACACCTTTTTTTAACTTTTTTTAACTTTTTTGTTCTAATTTTTGATTACTCTCAAATTTCGTTGTTTAACTGTCAAAATTTACAGATAAAAAAAGCAACAACAAAAAAAGTTGTACAAAACTGTTTTCAAAAAAATTCAAAACAAAAAAGATCAATTTAGAATAGTTTCGCACAATCTAATTAACACAGAACAGAACACTTCCGGACAAAAAAGAACAAGTAACGGAAACTAATGAACACAAAAACGTGTTCTTTTTTACTCTAAAACATTTTAGAATGTCTTAGAACAATTTACTGAACACAACAAATATTGACAATATATTGACAAGTATCGGATGAAAACATTGATATGTAATAGGGGTACAGAGTACACTATAATAACATACATTAACATTATCCACTGTCAGTTTCAGTAATTTTCCGATTGTGTTTCGATTTTAGATTCTAAATTACCGATTTCCTGTCAAAACTATTTAACCATATAATTGAAAAATACTAAACATATTTTTTTTTTTTTTTTATTAACCATTATTAAATATTGTTATATTATTTTAAATAATATCCTTAAATATCCTTTTATATTGTAAACTAAATGACCTGTACTATAAAAAACAAAAAAAAAAAAACAAAATGGTAAAACAAACAGGAAAAATTATCAAAATTATCAAATCAAAATTTCACTTTTTACAATTGAATTAACCCTCAAAAAAAATTATTATTTTTTTTCTTTTGTTTCTTGTAATATCCTTAATCTTATTGAATGTCCTTATTATAAAATAAAAATTACCTATTTTTAATATATACAAGTTTGAAACAAAAAAAAAAACAAAACAAAAAAGTTACAAAAAATAAGAAAAGTTAATTTTCTCTTCGAAAAAAAAAAGTTAGAATGGAAATCCTTTTTACAGAAAAGTTTCATTTCACATCAGTGAATATCCTTTATTTTGTTTTTGTTTTTATTTTATTTTTTTTTTTGAAATTTTTGTACTCATAACTTACGATCAATTTTGAGGAAAAAAAAAATTTCAGGGAATTTTTTTTTTTTTGCTTTGTTTTTGTTTTTTTTTTTTGTTGTATTTGCACTATCCTTATTAAAAACAAAAGAACTCGAAAAAAATTACTTTGAACTTTCCAATCATTTATTTTATTCGATTGGAAAATTTTAAATTTTTTGAACAAATACGAAAACACGCATACACTTATAAAAAAGTTTTATGAATAAAACGACGACCCAGACCAATTTACTGTGATAAAATTTTTAAGAACCCAGGATATTTAAAAATATATATGTATATATATATATATATATATACATTTTGTTTTTGTTCTTTTTGTATATTGAATATTTATATGAAATACAATAACTGTCATTTAAAAATGTACACTGTAAAATTATATATTTGACAATGACTGCAGATACCCGTCAACTGTAGTAGAAATGCAGAACAGTCTTAAGCTGGATTCTATCTTACAGTCTTAAGCTGGAGTCAGTCTATTTTCCAATCTTATTTTTTCTATCTATGATTCTATCTTACAGTCTTAAGCATGAGCTGCAGCGGTCTATTTTTTTCTTACATAAAAATTCAATAAGCTATCTCCCTTTTTAGAGCCAATAAAATTTTTTAGATTCTAAATATTGCTCAATGAAAATCAAGCTTTAAGGTGGACCGTTGCAAAGCATTCTCTAAATTTCTATTTGGGAAATTTATTTTATACGCAAAAAAACAACAATTCAACCGTCAAAACGATCTGTTGAAAAAAATTATTTTTTTTTTATATACATTTACTTAAAAAATGCTAAAAACAGTGTTGCCGACATAAAGGAACTATCCCCGATCAATAATATACGTCTTCATCAAAGAATAATATGCCAATTTTTTTCAAAACATCCTCAATTTTTGTGAAAATATCCCCGGTAAATGATATTTTCTGTTCTTGTCGTACGCATTGAGCTCTCATATAAAATAATGTGATATCATGTTATCTCCCTTTTTAGAGCCAATCATTTTTTTAAGATTTTAAATATTGGTCAATGAAAATCCAGTTTTAGTAGCTCATTTTAAATAAATCAAGACATTACATAGAGAGATATGCTCACTTAAATTCTATTTAACCTAGCTCTCATAATAGGGAATCATCAGTCGGTTGAAATTGATTGTAAAACTATTGCAAATAGTCGGTATAATTTAGATGTTCTTCACATCATAAGTTGATCTGTAACAAGAGTCAAAGAGTGCTACCAGAAATTGAAAAGTGAAATTGCGATTGGCGATAAATGATAAAAAAAGTAGGAAATGAAATCGATTTGGAATCGGTAATCAAATAATGGATAAGCATTGAGTGGGTGAATAGATTCAAATAATTTGAATAGGGCCTTCTCTCATTTCTCAAAATCAAGATATGTGCACATCAGAAGATTTAAATTCATTGACCTATTTGTTGTTATTGCTTGTTATAGGGCATCATTACTCGTATTTTTCCTCTCCCCAGCAGGGACTTAGTACTAGAGCCCCAACCTGTTTCATTGGGCAGGTCGATCAGATTTCCGATTTTGATTTCCGCAATAAAATCTATATATTTTTATTTTTTTTTTATTTATTTATTTTATTTTGTACATATACATGAGACGGTAAGTCTCTATAGGGGTATATAAAGTATAATGTGTAGCAAATTCATAATTCTTAAATTAAATTAAATTAATATTGTTGGGGCAAGTCTCACCTAAAGTTCAGATTCTGACTCGAACTAACACTGGCGGGCAACTGTAAGGGAAGTGTTCAAGAGTTTCTGTTTCATTTTCATTTTTGAAGCTATGAAAATATAAAAGGTTAATTTAAAACAAGCATTAAAATAAATAGAAAAAATAAATAAATATAAATAAATTTAATTTGTAGTATCAGCTTCGTACATTACTGACTCTGATAAATTTACTTGGGTATACAAAATACAATGGGGATTGAACGGAATAGCTAGCTTGCCAGCGTGGCTTCTTATCGACCAATGACCCGCATGGATGGATACTGATGGCTATGTACTGATGGCACACACCGTAAATTGCAAAAGATTTCACCCATTGGATATATAATACAGAAATTATTAAAAATCTTCATGTATTTATTTTCCTTGACATCGTAAATGTCTCAACACAAAGTTGAATACAATGTCCATATGATTTTAAATGTCTATAAAAGCTCACAAAAACTTGATAAATTGACTCCATAATCACAATTGTTGTTGACGATGTATTCGCGACTGTTTTAACAGGTAATTGGGTTTACAAACATGTTTTAAAAACCCAATGTTGTATCTACAGTGATTGACAACTTAGTTTTTTTTTTCAAATTATATCAGATTGAAGTTGTTTTTTAAAGACGATGTCACCGTTTATTTGACATTTTCATTTTAATTAATTTAATTGTATTTGAAATTGTATTTTATCTACCTCACAATTTGCACAATTGTTCACATTTTCGATTAAAACCGGAAAATCATCTGATTCGTGATCAGTAACAGTACATAGTACATAACAAAAATTGTCTGTCAAAAAGTTAACTGTCATTGTCCGATTCTGTTCTAAATCTACTGAACACAATTTATATTTCAATAATTCTTATGACAGTTATTTTACTTAAATCTTAACGTTTGAATTGAAATATAAATATACCATGATGATGGTAGAAAATTTAAGGGTAAGGAAGTTTAAAAATGAATATTTGAAGTATCAGGTTTACAGGTTGTTTTTTTCTTTTTGTGTATAGAATGTAGTGTGCCTTTTGTATATGTACAATATATAAACTATACTTAGAACTATGCTATTATATTATTAAGAGTAAACTTTAAAACAAAAAAAATAAATAAATTCGCCACGTTGAAAGGACATTATTATTATTATTATTATTATGATAACGATGGTGAGTTAAAAGGAATGCCACTTGAATTTTCATTAAGGAAATAAAGAAAACAAAAAAAAAATAAATTCTGAATAAAATCTGTTTTCAAATCAAAATTAGAAGGAACAATGTTAGTTGATATCAGATTGGTTGGAAAATGTAAAAAAAAAAAAAAAACAAAAAAAAAATTGCAAATCTTTTTTTTTTTTTTTTTTTTTTTTGAAAGAAAAGTTTTAATTTTCTTTGGGCACAATGGACTCGACGATTTCTTATATAGTATACGCCTTAACAATTTTGATTTTTTGTTTTTAAATTTATTTTATTTTTTTTTTTTTTTTACTTTGTATTAAAATAGAATGAAAGGACGACATTACTGATGAAATTGAATATGGGTACAATATGGAAGTTTATTTCGTTTCTTTTTATTCATTTGCACGCGGTGGCATTCTAAAGCAAAAAAGGAAAAAAAAACTTTGATAAGAATATAAAAGAAAATTAATACAAATATTCTTGTCGTAGTGCACTTAAGGATCACTTAAAAGTCTCGGATAACATTAAAGTTAAATATATATGTACATATTTATTATTATATACATTACAGAGTATAAAATAAAATGAAAAAAAAAAAAAAAATAATTGAAATGAGATTATTATAAAGACGATTGTATTGCATGAAAGAATCTACAAAAGGATTTTAGTACTAAAGAAACACAATAATGGTTAAAGTTGTTTTTCTCAATTCTTATCCTCTCTTGTTTTATTTTTCTTATATTTTTTTTTTTTTTATATTTGTGACTTGATTCTAAGTGGTGTTCTAGATCTCCAATTTAATGTCGTTGTTTCAAATTTAAAGAAGATTAAGTGATCTTGATACAGGGTGGACTGATGACATATTGTATATGTTACTGTATATATAAATGTGTACAGATAGATGGGTATACTATATATAATGTCATGTTAAAAACTATATATTTGATTGTCATGATGAATATTGCATGTAAACATACACAAATAGTAAATATCCTTTAGAAAGAATTTCATGTTTATTTGAAATATTAGTAAAGAAAAAAAAAAACAGAATAAAAATAAAAAACATTGGTCTGAAATGTTTCAACATTTTTTTTTTCTTCAATTTGTTATTTTCTGTCTGTCTGAAGTCAATATTAATAAATTAAAAGATTTTCTAGTAATTAACCCTTTAATTCCAATTATATTCATAGTAATCTATAAAAAAGCAGTTAATTTTTAATGTTGTTGATTCAAGAGATTGGAAATGTAAACGAATAATAATTTACATATATAGAACTATTTCAATAAGTTATCTATATATATATATATAAATGAAATTTTTTATGTCTATGTTTATGTCTGTGCTTATGTATGTCTTTATGTTATTTATAGACTCAAAAACTACTGAATCGATTTGGATGAAATTTTCAGAGTGTATTACTGGAATAGAGAGGAAGGTTAAAGGCTTACCCGCTTTGTTTAATTCCGACGGGTTCAAGCAGCTGCCATATAACTCCCAGCATCTATCACAAATATTTTAAGAATCAAAAGTGTTACAGAGCTGAAAATTTGTATTCAGGTACTGCTTTAAAAATAAACAAATATGTCTTTTACCGTTTCTCAAAAATTTAAGCGGTTCGGGCAGCTGCCATACAACTCCCAGCATCTATCACAAATATTTTAAGAACCAGAAGTGTTACAGAGCTGAAAATTTGTACTCAGGTACTGCTTCAAAATAAACAAACACGTCTTTTACCGTTTCTCAAAATTTTAAGCGGTTCGGGCAGCTGCCATACAACTTCCAACGTCTATCACAAATATTTTAAAAACCAAAAGTGTTACAGAGCTGAAAATTTGTACTCAGGTACTGCTTAAAAAATAAACAAATACGTCTTTTACCGTTTCTCAAAACTTTAAGTGGTTCGGGTAGCTGCCATACAACTCTCAACGTCTATCACAAATATTTTAAGAACCAAAAGTGTTACAGAGCTGAAAATTTGTACTCAGGTAGTACTTCAAAAAAAAACAAATACGTCTTTTACCGTTTCTCAAAGTTTTAAGCGGTTCGGACAGCTGCCATACAACTTCCAACGTCTATCACAAATATTTTAAAAACCGAAAGTGTTACAGAGCTGAAAATTTGTACTCAGGTACTGCTTAAAAAATAAACAAATACGTCTTTTACCGTTTCTCAAAATTTTAAGCGGTTCGGGCAGCTGCCATACAACTCCCAACGTCTATCGCAAATATTCTAAGAATCAAAAGTGTTACAGAGCTAAAAATTTGTACTCAGGTACTGCTTCAAAAATAAACAAATACGTCTTTTACCGTTTCTCAAAATTTTAAGTGGTTCGGGTAGCTCCCACACAACTCCCAGCATCTATCATAAATATTTTTGGAACCAAAAGTGTTACAGAGCTGAAAACTTGTACTCAGCTACTGCTTCAAAAATAAACAAATACGTCTTTTACCGTTTCTCAAAATTTTAAGCGGTTCGGGCAGCTGCCAAACAACTCCCAGAATCTATCATAAATATTTTAAGAACCAAAAGTGTTACAGAGCTGAAAATTTGTACTCAGGTACTGCTTCAAAAATAAACAAATACGTCTTTTACCGTTTCTCAAAATTTTAAGCGGTTCGGGCAGCTGCCATACAACTTCCAACGTCTATCACAAATATTTTAAAAACCGAAAGTGTTACAGAGCTGAAAATTTGTACTCTGGTACTGCTTAAAAAATAAACAAATACGTCTTTTACCGTTTCTCAAAACTTTAAGTGGTTCGGGTAGCTGCCATACAACTCTCAACGTCTATCACAAATATTTTAAGAACCAAAAGTGTTACAGAGCTGAAAATTTGTACTCAGGTAGTACTTCAAAAAAAAACAAATACGTCTTTTACCGTTTCTCAAAGTTTTAAGCGGTTCGGGCAGCTGCCATACAACTTCCAACGTCTATCACAAATATTTTAAAAACCGAAAGTGTTACAGAGCTGAAAATTTGTACTCAGGTACTGCTTAAAAAATAAACAAATACGTCTTTTACCGTTTCTCAAAATTTTAAGCGGTTCGGGCAGCTGCCATATAACTCCCAACGTCTATCGCAAATATTCTAAGAATCAAAAGTGTTACAGAGCTGAAAATTTGTACTCAGGTACTGCTTCAAAAATAAACAAATACGTCTTTTACCGTTTCTCAAAATTTTAAGTGGTTCGGGTAGCTCCCACACAACTCCCAGCATCTATCATAAATATTTTTGGAACCAAAAGTGTTACAGAGCTGAAAACTTGTACTCAGCTACTGCTTAAAAAATAAACAAACACGTCTTTTACCGTCTCTCAAAATTTTAAGTGGTTCGGGCAGCTGCCATACAACTCTCAACGTCTATCACAAATATTTTAAGAACCAAAAGCGTTACAGAGCTGAAAATTTGTACTCAGGTACTGCTTAAAAAATAAACAAATACGTCTTTTACCGTTTATCAAAATTTTAAGCGGTTCGGGCAGCTGCCATACAACTCCCAACGTCTATCATAAATATTCTAAGAATCAAAAGTGTTACAGAGCTGAAAATTTGTACTCAGGTACTGCTTAAAAAATAAACAAACACGTCTTTTACCGTTTCTCAAAATTTTAAGTGGTTCGGGCAGCTCCCACACAACTCCCAGCATCTATCATAAATATTTTAAGAACCAAAAGTGTTACAGAGCTGAAAATTTGTACTCAGGTACTGCTTCAAAAATAAACAAGTACGTCTTTTTACCTGAAAAACGGCTAATCTGATATGAAAGTTGTGTATGAAAAAGTTGTAGGGGATAATGTAGCGCATCAACACAATATAAAAAAAAAAAAAATAGCGAATTTTTTCGAGATAATCAACGTTTTTTACAAAATTTTCAGTTTTTAAAAGCAAAATTTTATGTTTATGCAGTTATTATTCAAAAACGGTAAGTCTGATACTCATTCAACAAATACCGTTAATTAGGTGTATTAATTCTAAAAAAAAGCTATGAAGAATATGTTGCTCTAGTTTCAATTTCTTCTGAGCTGTAGTTGATATTCTTTAGACATAATTTTTCTAATCCGATTTTCTTTAACCCTCTGTAGCCCAGGTAAATTTAAAGATCGACCCTCTTCTAAAACAATTTTTTTCCTAAAATACTCCAAGGAATCACCCCTTATAAACTTTTTGCTCTAAACCCGACCACCCTGTATATAGGTATCGGTTAAACCATATTGATTGTTGTTCTTCTTTTTAATGTATGTTATAAATAATAATTATGTATGAATTTTAACATGAACAGTTCGATAATGATTTTTTTTTAAATGGAATGAAATTTTAAATAACCGATCAATGGTTCACAAGTTATGAACAGTTTTGTAAATATCTATTTATTTGCAGTAAATTTTTTTATTTTAGAAAATTCTGCACCTTACTACAAATATTCTGTTTATATGGTAATTAAAAGCGTTATAATAGAAAAATAAAGTTATGATAAATTAGTAAGCAAATACGTATTTTTCTTAAACTTGAAAAGAAAACTCTAATGAAGGAAAGAAATGCTAGAATTTATTTTGCATCCGTCATTTATGGCGGGTTACCAACCTAGTTATTTTATATTCAATTTGTATCACTTTAAAACGAATTGTAAACACTCTATACGAGCTTCGTTAGCTCTCTTTGAGAAATTAAATGAATAAATAATAATTGATATGGTCTGTAAGTTTTTTTTATACCGAACATATGTATGTTACGGTAAGAGTCAGATCAACTGAAGTAAGCAATCCATTGTTTTAGTTGATGTTGTTTTATATACTTACAGTTTCCAAACTGTCATATTAAATATTTTTTTTGGCATTGAACAAAATCAACATACATCTTAACTTTATGAAGTAATTGGGGACGAATAGTGCTGATATCGATAACAGTCCTGAACAGGCATTGAACTGATAACAGGCATTGAACAAAATTCAACATATGTATATCTTCACTTTATGAAGCAATTTTGGACGATTAGTGCTGATATCGATTACAGTCCTAATGTCAGCTCTAATGCCCTGTATAACAATTTCTTTACTATACTTTTTTTCCAATGGAATAAGCTTCTGAAATATTTTCATATTATATCTAGTTATTCGAAATTGAAATAAAGTAAAAATATCTACTTATCATCATATTTATTAAAAATACCATATACAATATTCGAGATGTCTAAATTGAAATGTTAGTCAAAACTAATAAATACAAAACAAAAAAAAAAAACATTTAAATTCTCACCACATTCATATTAACACTTTTCATTTCAAATCTTTTTAACAATGAATTGCCATAGATTTTATTCGTTATATATATGGTATAATTCATATCATTTCTAATATACCAAATCATTACATTCATTCTGTAGGATTTATATGTAATAAGGATTTGTTATTTGGGATTTCCTTAAGGATATTTCTCTTATTTTCCTAATTTCCCTTTATCATCACGTCATTCACTACTCCTTCCCTAAAATTATAACAAAACCGAATTGCTAAGTACTTAGGTAAAGAAAGGCAAAACATTGTACATTCCCAAAAGAATAAAATTAGTGAGTAAATGTGCAAAAACAAAACATGGAAAAAAAAAACCATCAAAGAATAAAATAATAGGGAAATTTGGGAAGAAAAGAATGAAAAAAGTATTCCTTAAAGGATGAACAGCAAAAAAAAAATATTGAAAATTGTTTATCGTACGTTTTTATTACAATATTAAAAAAAAAAACAAAAATAAAAATAAACTTGCAAATTATATGAAGATACTGAATTTAACAGTATAGAATATTCGCTTTGAATGTATATATATCCCTTAAGGATTATCAACTGTATAGTGAAAAAGGTCCTTTAGTTTATTATATGAGTTGAAGAATGTAAATGCATAATATTAAGTGCTCCTTTATCTCACTCTTATTTACCTCATATACAATAATCACTCATGTATTTATATCAAGTAAATAAAAGTAAATTTTATTATGTATTGCAATTACATAAATATACCTACATATTTACAAAAACAAATTGGATAATGAAAATTCAAAATATTCAGTAATTTTGATTTTCATTAGTATACAGTTGTACATACTAAGGTACTGTTATAATTCAAATGTTTTTAAAATTTTAAATTTAAATTCTCATATTTTACTCCATCCTAAATAATTTATTTAAAAACTTTCAGTTTCTATATTCTACTAGAGCCATTAGCCAATTTGAATATCCATGAATCGATGTAATAAAATGTAGTATACCTATTGGCGTAGAAAACAAACTAAATTTGAGATTATGAGTGCCATTGTAATGTTAACAAAAATGATTAAAAATGTAGAATAAAGAAAAATTAATGAAGAAAACTATAATGCAAGTCCCTTATATTAAAAAAATAAAAATGTTTGAAACAAAAATTCAATTGACTCGCAAATTTTTAATTAGTGTCTTGTGTCTTATATTCAATAATTTTTATAAAGTTAATTTGGCAGTGCAGTTTATCGGATCACGAATGTAATGTAGTGCGGAAAGTTTGCTCAATAATTTTTCTACATGTTGCTCAAGCAGTTGTGTTTTAGGTTCAAAGTAGAATGAAAATTGAGTACAGTAGCTTTGTAAGCCATCAGCTACCGTTATAAATGGCACAACAAATATTAATTAACTACAGATATGTATTACTAATCATTCGATATCAACCTTTGGTGAACATAAACTGATTTTAAGATTTGGATGCTGAGTTAACTATATATAACACCTGGAATGAATGTGACTGGATATTAATAAATCTGGAAATAGACCTGAAATCTGGAAATAGCCCTTAAATCTGGAAATAGTAAGGTGGACGTGCCTAATTGAATGCTTATTTTCCGTGTAGAATGCTAAGTCGAAAGATTAGAGGATGACTTTAGAAATTATATTCTGGTTTTAGATAGACAGATAAATTGTGAATTTCGGGATAGAATCTGTCCCCTATATTACCGCAGCCGCAAATGGGTTTATTCTGATAACCCGTGTCTGAGTCATAATGATAACTGATTTTGTGATAACACTCAGGATATTCTTCAATTGTATGCTGGATAGCTGCCATTGTGCAGGGAACACTACACTACGAGTGGGTCCTTCGCATTCACTGAGTAGATGCTCTATAGATTCTTCCTCTATTTCACATATTCTGCACAAGTTGTATTCGGTTAGACTAGTTTTATAAAAGTGTTTCTTTATTAGGCAGTGGCCTGTTATTACTCCTGCCAAGATATGTACCTGTTTTTCAATTAAGACCTAGACGAGTTTTGGTTTTCTTGACTTTCTTCTAAGAACGTTGGCCCAGAAATCTTCAGTTTTTTGCTCTCCCGAAGATTTTAATTGCATATTAGCTGTTCTCAAGGGAATCCCACAGAACGGGCTTAACTCCAAGGCGTATTTCTTGCTAGATAATTTGCAGCTTCGGTTCCTGCTATGAAAAATATTTTAGAATGCCCTAATACCCACATTATTGTGACTTTATTAGCTTTTTTTTCAGGGTTTTAAGTGTTTCTAAACAATCCCATACTAGCTTTGATGATTATAGAGCCGTCGGTATACCATATACTAATGATCCTTCGTCGAAAGAGGATTTGGACAGGTTTTCTCTCATCTTCTTGGCATGACTATATTGAAAGGTTTTTGAAAATTATTTCTTGGCAAGCAGTAGTAAGATAATGCTATCTAAAGTGTATCATCCTTCTGGAGTACATGAATTAGTTCTGGGTGTGCCAGTTTTTTAATTTGCGGATCATCACCATTAATACATTTGTAGATGTGAATCATTGCTTATTTTTGTTTATAAGAGATATGAAGGGGTGAAGCAGAGTCTCTAATAATGCAGTACATGTTGTCCGCATAGCCTCAGTCACCATCAAGGTGAATGCTGTAGTTTGTTGAGTTTGTTTTAAGCTGTGATTTGTGTAAATTTTTTCCACTAAACTTCGGATGCGTATAGGTTAGGGTTGGTTTCCCTATTGCGATAACCATAATGTCATTTTGGGGTTTAGTCCCCATTCACGGCCACATAGACTTTTACATGTTCACAGTGCAATTCTGGCTTTGTTTAGAGCATTGTGTGGGTGAGCATTCCAGTTCAGATGTTCATCAAGTACGATTCTAAGGTATTTGACCTGTTTGGAAAAGTCAAACGTTACACCACTTAGGTTATTAGGTTTCTTTAATTTGTCCCTAATTTTTATTTTATTTATTTATTTATTTTATCTCAAAAAGAGCAATTTGCTCATATAGAGTACATATATATATATTGTTCTTAGTTGTAATTAACAATTCAGTATTTTAAGATTAATAAGTGAGTTTAAGAATTTAAAACAAAAAGAATAAAAGAGTAGAAGTATAGAAGAGAGAGAAAATAATATAGTTACAAGATAATATTTTTTTTTTGTTTTTTTTTTTTTTTTGTATATTAGTTCAATAAAATATTTGTTTAATTCCGTTTTAAATTGAGTGTTTTTCATGTTTTTCAAATTCATCGGCAACATGTATATACTTTGTTTTTTTTAATGTTTATCGTCATTTTGTGTTTGCACATCCATTTATATATTGTGATGGTTAGGTCAAAATTCATGTTTATCTCTAAATTCATATTACTATTAGCGTCATATATAACTACAAAATCATCAGCATAAATAGAAACGGTTGCCCCTGTAGATTTAGTTCAGCAAAACTGTTTATTTAGCAATTAAAAAGTGTAAGACCTAGCGAAGTACCCTGTATTATGCAACAGTCCGTTTTTTCGATTGTACTTATGATGTGTTCTGTATACATGCATATTGTTTTCTTTCAGTTAGATAGCTCCTAAACCGCATTTTTGTTCAACACCACTTATTCCATATTCATCCTATCTACCATATTGAATGCTTTCGTGAGATCAAAAAACATCACTGCCACCTTTTTATTATTCCCTAGTCTATTTTGAATATTGGTTAGGACATCAAAAATTTGTCCTTAAATCCTAATTGGATTTATAGAGAGTTTGAAAGTGCACTAATACATCATCAGCGTAGCCTTGCGCTCGCCTCTATACCTGATTCATTGAGTTTATGTATCAGGTCATCCACTGCAAGGGACTACAGAATATGGGACAATCCCCCTCCTTGTGGACATCCTTTATCAGCATTGATATTCAGATTTTAGTATTAATTCATTTTTATGTTGTATTCCATAATACTATCGGTCTCACAACCTAATTATTAAACTTTTTGTATTCATATACAGTAAATTTAATTTGTATACGTAGTGATGTTGAAATTTAATTCAAGGATTCATTCTTTGTTTATTATATTCTTATAATCTATAAAAGTAGTTTCCTAACAACCATTATAACTCCATCTGACTTACCTTTAATGGTGTAATGGATTCTTGTTGTTTGCTCAATTTCAAGAATATAAAATTCTTAAATGAATATCCTAAAACTCACTATGCTTAAATTTTGTCTCATGTTTGTTGTTTTTTTTTTTTTTGAAAAAGCTTCACTATATTATTATTTTTTTTTTGGAATTCCTTATAGATCCCTAATGACGGAAGTGTAACATCTTTAGGGAATATTTGTGTATAAATATATATATATATATGTGTGTGTGTGTGTTACTTGGTATCTATAATATCTTTTGCGCTTAAAAAGGTTTCTTTTTAAGTCCTTTTGATTACTCGACTACTGATGCTTTGTACTTGGTTTATTTTTGGATCGTTGTATTTTTTTTTTGTTTTCTTAAAATTTTTCAATTTTTATTGTTGTTTTGAAGAATGTAAGGATATACAGTATCGCTCACAACTTAAGCACCCCCATACAAAAAAAATCAAATAATAATTTCAAATTCAAAATTTTCTATGTTATATTGGTCAAATGGTAAGAAAATATATTTTATTGTTTAGTTTTATTATCACTAATTTATTTTAAGTTAACATTTATATGGACACAATTCGTAAAATTAAAAAAAAAAATAGAAACAAAAACAAAAAATAGGAGAGGTACAACAATATTAAGTTCAAAACTAAAGCACCCCTCTGTAAAAATATCATAAAAATATTTAAAATACCGCTATTTTTATAGATTTATCTTAAAACTATATTCCCAATTTAGTACTTATTTAAAATTTAATAATGCAGTAACAATTAGTAAAATTGAAGAATTAAAAATTTATTCAAAATAAGAATTAATAATTTACTGTGTTGAATTAAAATGGAAAATAATTTATGATTTTGAAGCAGGATTATCTAGCCATGGAACCAGTAAAAAATATTTTATAAATAGGTCAGTCATATCAAGATTATTTGAAAAATATAAGGAAATCAAAAATGTTGATAGTAAGCATTCTGGTGGCAGACAAAGAAAAACAACTACGAAAGAAAATAAAATGATTAAAAGAACGATTTTAAAACATCCTTCAATGTCTTCGCGAGATATACGAAAGCATTTGAATTTGGAAATCAGCGACAGCACAATTAAAATAAGGGCTATTGAATTTAACTTCCGCAGTTATCGTGCAGCGAAAAAACCTTTTATTTCTGAAAAAATCGAAAAGCTAGACTAAAATTTGCTAGAGAGCATCTGAATTGGACTATTTCGAAATGGAACACTGTACTCTTTTCAGATGAATCTAAATATAAGATGAAATCAAATGGTATAAGGTACGTACGACGACCAAAAAGGCAAAGATTAAACCCTAAATATTGCATTCCTACCGTAAAATTTAATTACATTCCTACAGTAAAGAAACATTATGGTCTGGGGCTGTTTTTCTGGGTTAGGTATTGGACCAATTCATCACATAAAACAAATAATGGATCGTTTTGTGTATGTTAATATTTTAAATAATGTAATTATCCCACATGCTGAAGAAGAAATGTCTTTGAAATGGCGATACCAGAAGGATAATGATCCTAAACACACAAGTTGCTTGGCGAGAAACTGGTTCAATGAACATAAAATTGAGGTTTTAGAGTGGCCTGCACAATCACCTGATTTAAATCCGATAGAAAATTTATTGGAAATAGTAGATCAGATCGAAGTCGAATCTTAAATCGAAGAGACTGTGCCAATAACACTATGTTATTTAATGAAATAAAAGACAAATAGCAAAACATACCACAAACTGTCATTAATAATTTGATTTCTTCAATGCCAAGACGAATGGCTGCTGTAATTAAAAACAAGGGTTACTGGACGAAATATTAATCGTATTTTTAAACTCAAATCTATAAAAATAGCGGTATTTTAAATATTTTTATGATATTTTTACAGAGGGGTGCTTTAGTTTTGAACTTAATATTGTTGTACCTCTCCTATTTTTTGTTTTTGTTTCTATTTTTTTTTTTAATTTTACGAATTGTGTCCATATAAATGTTAACTTAAAATAAATTAGTGATAATAAAACTAAACAATAAAATATATTTTCTTACCATTTGACCAATATAACATAGAAAATTTTGAATTTGAAATTATTATTTGATTTTTTTTGTATGGGGGTGCTAAAGTTTTGAGCGATACTGTATATATATATATATATATATATATTTTTTTTTCTGTAATACACTTTATACTAGTTTCTTCCGTTTTTATTTTATTACAAGAAAAATGAAGCCAATACATTGGGTTTAAGAGAAAAAAATAATAACAAAAAAAAAAAAAAACAAAAGAATTTTCACCAAACGAAATTTATTCTTCCTTATTGTCCTTAAAGAAAAAGAAAAACAACAACAACAACGAAAAAAAAAGGATAATGAGAAAGATCCGATAGGAAAATGCTTATTATACTCAGTTTTTCCAAATGTGACTTATGTAAAGGAATTAAAAATGGAATAAAATAAAATGAATTGGATACTACTGTCTATACTCAGGCTCACTCTCTCTTTATTGAAGACTCACCATTATTATTATTATTATTATTATTATTATTTTTTTTGTAAATAATGTTGAATAGAGTACCACCAGTAAAGTGAATACAAAAATTTTTAAAGTCAATTTCTTCTATATAAAAAAAATATCCTTTGAAATTGGAAATCAATAATATACGAATTAAGTTTGGGTGTATACGTATTAAATTTCCGGTCGATTCCAAGTGTTTTATTTTTTGTTTTGTAAACGAGAACATCATTGTGTATTGTGATATAGTTAAGCTAGCGATGAAAATGTTAAATAATGATGGTGTAGGTATATAAAATATGTTATGTTAGTGGGTATCTGAAAAAGAGGCTCAGTTTTTTTTTTTTTTTTATCTTTTTAAAGAAACTGAAAACAATTGAATTGGGTCATACCAAAAATAAAAATAAAATACAGAAATTATTTTTAAGGTTATCCTGATTTTCAGTACACATTATAAAGCTACTAAAATAAATTTTTTATATATATACACATATATATATATATATATGTATATATAAAAATGTTTTATTGGGATTTAAAGTTTATCAAGTTTTTATTTTTGTTTTTGGAATTGATATTTTGGTATTAAATTCGAAATAGAAATACAATAAATTAAGGATTTTCTTTTTTTATACATTTTTTAAGGATTACATTAGAACATTTAGAGAAGAATGAAATCAAGAAAAAAAAAATTAATGATCAAAAGACTATTCGGTTGTATTACATGGGAAATAACGCTTCACTGGATTAATTTTCACAAATTCAATAAATCAAATACTCGTAATATTAAAACATTTATATAGGAGCAAAAACAGTATTAGTAGTAAACGTAAAAAGGAGCAATAAAGAGAAATTTAGTTTCTAATTTGTTTTGAATTTTATAGTATTGAATTTTTTTTTATTATTTAATACCAAAAAAAAATTGGATTTTTTTTTTTAAATCTCAAATCCGGAGACTTGAAGAACATCTCAAAATATCAAAAAATATAACTGCAGAGCTATTGTTGAAACATATTTCTTTATTAAAAATGATTTTTCTTCTGACCCAGACGGAATACATCCAATCTTCCCTCCTTTCTTTTTAATATATCCATCAAATTTTCCCCTGTTTATAGAAAACATTTTTCATTACAGTAATCATATAAGAAAAACAAAATAATCTGGTCTAAACGAAGGTCTAAAGAATTTTCTGATCACTATACATCACGAAACATTTTATGCTATATATGTAAGGTATACCCTTTAATATAAATGTAGTCCCATCGGTTCAACGCAAATTTTTACGTTTGGCTTTGAGTAAGTTTTCGTGGAATTATCCGATTAAAAAAAACGATTACGTTTTAATGTACTACCCAATTGATCCAATTGACCAAATATTTTTTCAGAAATTGTACCACGTACCAATAGTACATATTTTCGGAAAAGCTGAGTGAAAATTAATTGGAATTCCAATGTTTTTTTCTATGAAAGTGGTCACTCTTTTCTAAAATGTACCAATGTCGGAATTTTTATCTGAATATGTACATTAAATGTACCTAATAAAAATTAATGACGTAATAGTTTTCTTACTATTTTTGCGTAATAAATTCCTATCATTATTCCTTAAAGGAATTCTAACCTTTTTTCCAACAATATTTCCACACTTTGTACCAAGTACTATTCCTATAATTTTCCTACGTTTTTCCAATATTATTTCACCCTCTTTTCGTTGTATTTTTCCTATACTTTTTCATATAGTTTTTCCTATAATTTTTCCTACTTTTTTTCAATATTATTTCATCTCCTTTTCCTTATTTTAGTCATATACTTTTTCATATTGTTTTTCCTATCATTTTTCCTACGTTTTTTCCAATATTATTTCGCCCTCTTTTCCTTGTATTACTCCTATACTTTTTCATATAGTTTTTCCTATCATTTTTCCTACGTTTTTTCCAATATTATTTCACCCTCTTTTCCTTGTATTATTCCTATAATTTTTCATATGGCTTTTCCTATAATTTTTCCTACGTTTTTTCCAATATTATTTCACCCCCTTTTCCTTATTTTATTCCTATACTTTTTCATATAGTTTTTCCTATCATTTTTTCTACGTTTTTTCCAATATTATTTCACTCTCTTTTCCTTATTTTATTCCTATACTTTTTCATATGGTTTTTCCTATCACTTTTTCTACGTTTTTTCCAATATTATTGTGAAATTAATGTGAAAACATTTTTTTTGGATAGGACGTAATTGAAGATTTTTTGTAGGAAAAAAATACGGTACTTTTAAAATAAAATTTTTTTATGACGTTATACAGAATATTAAAGAGTACTCGTACCACTACTTTTCTGTAAGTAATGGCCCACATCTCCTAAAGAAAAGGACATATTTGTGCATACACATTTATATGTAAGGATAATAAAATTCAATTCAATTCAATTTTCTGTATTCGTAAGGAAAAATTATTGGTACTTGTGGGAAAAATGCCTTGTGGTACAAATTCTGAAAAAATCCATGTAAAATTCCTAATTTGAATCTGGAAATTTATTTGGTACATTTGGTGCTGTGGTACAAGTTCGGAAAAATTCCATCTAAAAACCCTTAATTTGAGTTAGGAAATATATGTGGTACAACTTGGTACTGGTACAAAAATTCCAAGTTGAGTCAACTGGGTAGAGACTAACTAACAATATTGTTGTTACTATTTTTTTTTAACTTTTGGAAGTATTTTAATTAATATATAGTGTTATTGACATAGGTATTAATTTATGACTTTTACTTTTCCGCTAACAGCATGTATAATCTGGTTTAATTTATTTTAAGATTTTTCTAATCAGAGATGGCGGTGTTTTACTAACTCTACTGGATATAAGTATGGATGGATGGATGATAAGTATATTTGCACAATCAAATGAAGCAAGCTTTCGTCTTGTAAAAGACCTCTGATGTGCCAGCTCTAAGCATTAATTTGACAGTATATAACTATATCTTAAAATATTTTAAAATTCTATTGAGTTTAAATTTTTTTTTACTTAATTGATCTGTGTTGTAGACCATTAAGGTTGATTCAATTACCTTACGCTTGATTTTAAAAATATTCTCTGCAGAGCTCAACAAAATTTTTGTACCTCCTAACATAACAAATACAGTTCGGCATCATATTCGAAATATGTAGTAGCAACTCGAACATAAACTCGATTGTTTGAAACAACTTTTGTGACGAACGAGGGGTGACTAAATTTAAGTTACGAGGTGATCTACCAAATACTAGGTTATCATTTAAGAATTCTGGAAATAAATTTGGCATGATTTTTTTCATAAAAAAAGATAACGGAACTTTAAAAAACTATCGAATGTTAAGCTAAGTATTATTTTCGATACATCTCTACGTCTATTCGTTACAAATTTTGTACATGCATTAAATATAATTTTTAGAGTATTTTGAACTCTCCTACACTTATTCTGGAGTAAATAACATGGCAATATATGAAATGTGGTATTCTAAGTGATTGTACTAGTTTTTTCTTAATCTTAAATTACTGGATAGAATGAAAATTTCTATAATTTTCGTAAGTTAGAGTTGACCTTGTTGGAGATATTATGATTAATGTGGTTTCACCAAGTTAAAGTATTATTGAGGATCACTACTAGATTTTTAGCCTTCTCAACATATTGAATCGTTATTCATTTTGATTTAAGGCAAATTTGATATATATCTATACCTCGCGAATATATGATCATTGCATGTGATTTAGTTTTAGGCCATTATTTTTTTTTTCTAATCCATTGATTCTTGACTTAATATTCAAATTTATATTTATGGAGTCTCAGGTAAAGTGAATCTAGTAGATAAATCCAGCGGTCTGAAGCGTCTTAATCTGCGCTCGCTTGTTCGTTCATTATTGATGAGTTGAGGAGCAAGTAGATTTGGATGGTTTTCCAGTCGAACATAGTATTTTTCAGCTTTATTTTTAATGAATTGCTTACCAGATGGGTTATTTAAATCTAATCTAATTGTGTCATTTCGGACATACCGAGGCGCATTGACTATAGACCTTAATACTTTGGACTGGAAGCGTTCTATTATTTCGATGTTGGAGTTACTAGATGTTCCCCATAGTTCCAACCCGTAGCTCCAGATTGGCCTGATGATAGCTTTGTACACTGCAACTTTACATTCTAGGGATAAATTGGAAAAACGACCTATTAGCCAAAATAATTGGTTGAATTTTAATTATAGTTGTTTATTTTTGTTGATGATGTGACTTTTCAAAGTGAGGCGTCTATCCAAGTGCATACCTAAGTACTTAACCGACTCTTGGTGAGTCAAATCCATGTCGTTAAGGTGAACAACGGGGCAATTTCCCTTGCGATTAATAAAGATGATATGAAGGGATTTCGATTCATTGGCCTTTATTCTCCTTTTTTTCAGCCAGTTTTGAATGTCCAATAAGTAGTTCTGAAGAACTTCTGAAGCTAATCTCGGATTAGTATGAGACACTAAGACCGCTGTGTCGTCAGCAAAAGTAGCAGTGAGTACTCTCGGTGATGTTGTCCGCTGTAAATATCAGGTATAGTAGTGGGCCAAGGACGCTGCCCTGAGGAACCCCAGATTTAATTTCTTTTAGTGTCGATTTTTCCCCGTTGTATTTAACGAAGAACCTCCTATCTGACAAATAGGTTGACAAAAGTTGCTGATAGTGGCGAGGAAGTAGTTTTTTAAGCTTGTAAAGGGGACCTTTAAGTCAAACTTTGTCGAAAGCTTGCGAAATGTCCAGAAAAGCTGCAGGACAGAATTTTTTCTTGTCAAGTGAATTATTTATGTGGTTGACTACTCTATGTATTTGCTCGATTGTCCCGTGATTGTGACGAAAGCCAAACTGATGAGCTGGTACGATATTTTGTTCGATTTTCGTTTTATTTTAATCAATCTTTTGGCTATTAGTTTTTCGATTAATTTTGATATTACTGGCAGAAGACTTATTGGTCTATATGAACTAGTATCATTTGGCTCTTTCCCCGGTTTAGCTAACATTATGATTTGAGCAGTTTTCCAGATATCTGGGAAGTAGCATGTTTTTAATATAGGATTAAAAATGTGAGTTAAGAATTTTATACTGCAATACGGAAGTTCCTTTACCATTTTGCCTGTGATAACATCATACCCAGGAGCCTTCTTATCTGACACAGATTTTTTTATAATTTCCTGTACTTCCTTTATCCGGACTTTCTTTATCGATTTACCGATTTGATGAGGCACATCAAGGTAGTTTTCAATTTTGTTGTTTTCGTCGATTGAAATTACTGGTGGAAACGGTACAAACACTTTTTGTAAATGTGATGCAAAAAGCTCTGCTTTCTCACCATCTGCAGGCCATTATTTGCAGACCAAAATAAAATTAAATCAAGATCACCATTCATTTTTGTTATACATTATTATTGATATTAGCAATGGATCCACTAATATTGAACATCATCAGCATGGTTCCGATAAAAAAAATTGCAAATCGTTATTGTAGAGACTAAAAAGAATAGGTCTCAATAAATTATTGAGGATATGAATGATCTTGAGGCATGACAGAACCAAAATGATAATACATTACCCACATAAAAAAAATATTTTACAGTTTTAAGACCGACTAATTAATAATTATTGTCCTATGTATTAAATAACCTAAATATATCCTTTTTAATCAATTTTTTGTTTATTTGTATAAGTATATACATATACATATATATTTCAATAATTCCATATACATAATTCAATTATGAATTGAATTTATTTTTGTCAACCAACAGTCAAATTTTTAATATGCAAAATCAAATCTATATTCATATTCTATTTAGTATTTGTATATAATAAGTATGTATATTGCATGTATTATAATGTCATATATTAAGTATTTTATACATTAAATTTTAAATATTCAATAAATTAATTAAAATTCCATGACTAGACTGGTAATGTTAAATGTTTTATAATATAGTGAATTAAGTGTTAGTATAATATAGTTGCTATCAGAATGAAGACATACGAATGAGATATATGATAACAAATTGGTGCGTCCCAAATTAATCTCCTGCTGCCAGTTTTACGTCTATTGGTACACTTTTATGTATCCAGTATGTACTAATTGTTCTTATTAGTAAAGGAAGGCTTTATCAAGTCAAAGGAAGGTTGTTGAAATAAACAAATATTCTGTTGAATTGTGTAGGCTTTGAATTCGGGATAGTTTTTTGTTTAAAGAATATAGAAAACATTTGTGTATTTCTGGTAAATAATTTAATTCAACTGGATTAAATGAAAAGTTTGTAAAGAAAAAGCAAATGTATATATTAATGTTTAATTTATGCCGTAAATCTTTAATTCTAAATAAATCCAATTATTTTTTGCATATTTTAACATTTTCACTCTACGACAAGTCCGCCAACAGTCTTTCAACAACTAAAAGTTTATATTATTTCAACTTTTTAATTCAACTTTCAATTTTTAATCTCGAAGCTTTTAATTTTGTAAATCTAAACCTAAAAGCAAATCTCCACTCTAGCTATATTTCGAGGTTTATTTTATTATCCTTTTTATATTTGTTTTTTTTTGTTTTATAGTCCTTAAATAAATTTTATTAAGTCGCTGTAAACAAAAATAAAATTAAAATATAAAGTTAATTTTATTTTTTTATAAATAAAAATTGCATCAAAGACAGAAAAACCACAATGCAAAAATATTTTTGAACAACCACCAAATCCGATTCAACTTGACCAGATTTTATATTTCATATATTATGTATGTATATGTATAATCTCGTTCTTTGTTGTTGTTGTTTTTATTATTTTTGTGTAGTTTTTCACTTTGTTTTTGTTTTTTTTTTTATTTATGTTTAGTCATTTTGTATATTAAATATGAAATTTGCGACCACCACGATTTTGTGGTTTTTACGTTTATTCGTATTTATATAGGTATAAAGAAAAAAAAAAACAATAACAAAAAAAAAATATAACTTTTTATTTGCAGTTTATCGGTGGTAATAAAATATTTTAAAATAGGGTCGGGTCCATCCATTTTATTTTATTGAAAAATTAAATGTTAACAAGCATTTAAAAAATGACGGCATTTAACAGTATTGTATTACCGGTATTGGATATTGTACAGATCAAATGCGAAATATCAATCGTCGTTGGATCCGAATTTAAGTCCTCCAAATTATAATTTCCTAGGTAATTTTAATATCATATGCTCAGTTCTAATTCATATTGAATAAATCTGTACTAAATAAATCTGAATAGAAATGGAATTTGGATTGGAAAAATAATTTTGCAGTATAAAAGGACGACTTAATTTATTCCAAATTCGTTGAGAGAATAATGGAATCAATGAGAATAATAAAAGGTTGAAAATATTATGGTTACAAGATTATTAACATCAAATGAACATATAATTCATTAAATTAGTAAAAGAAGCAGGTAAAAGAAGGAGGATTGCGTATTAATGTAGATAAATTTATAATTATGTTGGCAGTTAATTCAAATTGGTATACGTCACGGATTTGATCAAAACATCTCTGTGAACGACCGACATTTTGAAATGATTGTTCATTTAAATACTTATTACTAGTTCCTTATGGTTGTACAGTTGATTGATTATAGAAAGAATAAAAATTGCCACTAAACTGTTCCAATCTACATATCTACATATTTCAACTCACATTCGACCAATTTTGTGTTACAAATTTGATGAATGGTTCTAGAATAACTCTGTTAGATGGATATGTTAACTAAAGAAAGGTTAGATATAGATATTTTAAATATAGTTGAGCAAAAATTCATACATATAAGTAGAATAACTGGATTAGTCAGAAAACAAAATAGAATTTATAGAATGAGATAATGAAAATTTACAGTTATTAAGTAAATAATAACAATGACACATGATATATAAGAAGAAATGCATTGCTTTACGTATCGCTCAAAAAGAAAAAGACAAATAACGGAAATAAAATTCTTCCATCGTCTTCTATCTGTTCTTTGTGGCCGCTTTCACTTGGCTAGTTTTCAGCTTAGACTGTTGTTCTTCACGCTTTTCTTACCTTTCCAACGGATCGTGCACCCTGTAAAATTCGTTTCAAACATTGCTTTGCGGTTTTCCTAAGAGTGTTTCTGATCCAACGCCATTTCCTCGTATATTTGTTTTATACATATTAATTTACTGCCACAGTGTTCTGTTGGAAATTAATTGTGGTTAACGAATGTTTTACAGACATGTATGTATGTACATTTGAAGTTTCCTGGTGATGTTTAGTGAAACTTTCAATGTTTCGCAGGCCTTCAAGAGAACTGATTTGACATATGAATTGAAAAGTTTTATTATAGTTGTTAATTGATTGCCATATTTTTGAGAGTATCCCGAAAGTAGTTGGAATTCAATAAACAGTTAAGCACTTCCATCTGATAATACGATCTGTTCAGGTAATTGAACACACTCACCTTTTTATACCAAAGCGCCATATTCAATACTATAAAATTTCAAAAATTACAATGGTTAGGCAAGATTCAATCGTCATTGTAATGCACAAAAATAATCCAGATGGTAAAAGAATTGTATAAAAATCAAAGTCGATAGGTTGATGACCAAAAGGTGAGTTCAGATAAATAAAAAGATAGTTGTCCAATAAACAATGGGACAACTGGGAAGAAGTAGCAAGAAATCATTGTAAGAAAAGACAAGGATGCTCTTTAGCTGCAAGAAAAAAAATACAGTTTAAAAGTCAACAGTTTGTTTGAATATAGGTAACAGTTTGTTTTAAAAAAGATTAAGCAAATATATTTCCTCCGCGTGTGTTAGTACTTTTTTATTTGTAGCTGCCAAGAAAATATAATAAATATTTTAGCCATCTGCAAGTGGTTTTGCCATACCAACAATTTTCTTTCTTTTCTTATTGTTAATTTTTGGTAAATTTGGAAAACTGCATCTACTTTGGAATATTTCATCTTCATTTATATATCATAATTTCATTTTTATTTCTAAATAGTATTCTTATTTATATAGTAAGTATAATTACAGTCAATCTAAATTTGCTTATAACTATACTTACTTGATCGAAATCACCCACCATGTATACTCTATTTCTGATTTCACATTGTCTTCCATTTCTGTCGATTTTGGCGTTTTTTCTTCAAAATTGTTTCATATCTGCCAATATTTTGACTCCGCAACGAATGTTTTGTCTGCCTTCAACTATAGAGACAAACCGGATATTTGGGCGAATTTTTTTAAAAATTGTTTCATATCTGCCCAGATTTTGACTCCGCAATGAATGTTTTGTCTGCCTTAAATTATAGAGACAAACCGGGTATTTGGGCGGATTTTCTTCAAAATTGTTTCAAATCTGCCAAAATTTCGATTCTGCGACGATTGTTTTATCTGTGTTAGACTATAAAAAAACCAAATCTACCACAAACTAATAGACTTAAGTATCTGAGAATAATTAAAGAATGACTTAATCAAAACTAAAATAATCTATTGCTTTTCACCATATGTCTTTAAAGGCGAACTTCAAAATAGGAAGAATGTGTTCTATAACTCAAAATCTTTTGAATAACCCTATTGAAAAATATTGCAGTAAAAATTTGATAAAATTATTAGTTTTTTTTTTCTTTTTATAAAAAATAGAAAATAAAATTCTCTGACATTTCGTGTTCACGTTTACTCATTTATACCCTGGAGTATATTTGAATAACATTTCTAATAAATTTTACAATATTATATTAGTACTTTATTATTTATTTTTTGGTTTTACATTCTAATATTATAAACATTTCTATTTTTTTTTCTACAATTACAAATTTATTTATTGAATTTTAGAATTTTAGAGATGCATATTTTATTACATATGTACTTGTATGTATATACATATGTATATATATATATAGTTTTTAATTATACATAATTCTTTAATTGTTTTAAAAATATAATTTAATACTCATTTTTAAATTGAAATTATTTTCTAATCATAGCGGTTGTATTATTTTTTTTTTAATTTTTTGGTAAAATAATTTAATTTAATTGAATCTAGGCGAAGGACTATAGATACATTTTAAGAAAGGAGGGAGAAAAACGTTTTCTGAATTTTGATTATAGTAAATTTTAAAATTAATTAGACTCAAGATTTTTGTTAATTAAAATGTAAATTAGATTTTGTAGGGCTCAATGTAATTCAACACAGGAAACCGCAAGGTGCAGTGCAAAAATTGTTTATTGTACCTTTTCTCTATTTGATTATTGATTAAAAGAAAAATGGCAAAATTCTGGAATGTATGTTTTTCCATGTCTATTGCTGACAACTATACTAAAATGGAGCAAGTACTGAAGCAAAGAGAGTGAAAGCAAAAATAATGGTTAACATGATAACCCAATATCTGACTAAAATTGAGACTGAAGGGGAAAAAAAAAACAGAGCTGAGTTTAACTCGTCTAAAACTCAAAACTTTCTTATTTCACGTAAACTTCCAGAATTTCAATTTAATCACTCCTTCCAAAGTGTTACTTTACAGAAAACGTGAATAGTCTAAATATATTAGGATGGCGCGTGAATCAAAAAAATATTTGGAATGATCATATTTTTGATATGGCGAAAGTAGCTGCCAAGTGTCAACTATACTTTCACCTTTGGAACTCTTTAATATCTATAAATCATTTATAGGTCCCAAGATGGAATATAATGAATACATTTGGGCTAGTGCTTCCCTTACAGCGTTAGGCAGCTTGACCACGTTCAAAATCGCACTATTCGTTTAACTTCATCTCTGACTTCTTTTGGACATCGACGTCTAGTCGGAGCACTTTCCCTGTTTTTAATATGACATAAAATAGGTTATGGAAATTAGTTCGTAGTTCGCATTTCAAGAATGTGGAATTATATTCCTTCTGATATGTTTCCACGTTCAACTTATAATTTGCAATAGTTTAAGGAAAATATTAATACCTTTATTCTTCAACTTCCTAATACTAATCTATCTCCATTTTTTCTTCATATTTTTTCCTATCTACCAACTAAGCGACACGTACGTGCTAAAGCTCCTACTACCTCCTAAAAATGACACAAAATTAAGAAAAGTATGGCAATGATTGCAAAATAGCGATTCAAACAAAAATGTTTTGACAATATTTTGACGAATTGGCAAATATTGAACAATCAATGGAAACTGTCATACCAATACATAAGAATCAACATTGAAAGAATATCAAAAATACATGATTTAAAAGAAATTTTAAACAAAAATTAACAAAGCGGCAAGAGAAGATGGCATTGTAGCAGAGATGCTTAAAAATGAATCAAATAAAATGCTTATATCAAAGTTACTTACTTGCTAAGGTGGGCAACAGACCATGTAGGTACTGGGTCTAACTCATGAACGTCCTTTAGTTTTTTTGGTCACAGGATTCTTATATCAACGTTAAAAAACTAAATATTTACTGTATTGGATACAAAAACTCTGGTAAGCTCTGCTGGGAAAACATACATATCTATCCCCATTCACAAAACTCAAATTAAAATAACTATTGAACACGATGCACAAGATTCTCCTAAAAATTCTAATTTAATATAGACTAAGACGCTAAGATGTATTACCAAAAATATTTTGGGAGAATATCGTGTGTGGAGGATTCTGGACCACATAAATTTATTATCGAATATTACTTTTGGCGCATAGTATAGAAAAACGCTACGAGTTCAACAAAAATCTAAACCTATGAACGATTGACTTCTGCGAGATTTTCAACTAAATAAAAAATTTTTTAATAAAATGGAAATTCAAAGAAAATTGACAAATTTAATTATGCTAACCCTCAGACACAGTAAATGCAAGATAGCGGGCTGAAATAAAATAACGGATGAAATCAAAGAATGCTCAAGAGAATATTAAATGCAGTACCATGCACTACTAGAGCAAGAGGTAGACTAAAATCAAGATGGTTGAGGCTCATCCAGAGCTGTAGAAAAGCAAACAAAAACATCTATATAACCCTTGTTTTTTTATTTAATGTGAAATTCATTGTAAACGCGACTTCTTAAGATCTATTGTACTTCCCCGTTTATTATTTTAAAATTATAGATCTATGTCTTTGATGAACGCTATTAAATGCTTTGATGTCATTTATATATCACTTGATTTTATTATTTTATTTTTAATTACTAAAAATGAAAAAAAACAGTCCTGTGACATGAACGGAAGGTTTACATTTAAGTATGGTTTTAATTAATTTTAATTTTGAAGAGCTTTGCTAAACTGCGAATAATTTTTATGATAACCGTGACGGTGACATTGTTATTAATATTTGTATACAGTTAAAAGAAAGTTCCGTCAATGGAATATATATATATACTTTAATGTATGAAGAAGATTGGAACTAGCCACAAGGTTCAGTGTTATCAAGTTCGCAGTTTTCCAAGTAATATGTCCGGATAGCTGAGGCGAAAATATATTATAGAATATCTTGCAATACGGTTACAATTACAGTTACTGCATTTTTGTATTTATTACATGTTTTTTGTTGTTCCTTAATAGTGACTTAGCTAGAATTACCTTTTCGGACATTACGGTAGTGGGCATTTTTTTACTACATATCTTTCAAATATTTTTTGAATACGAACGACGAGTCGCAAACGACTGTTTTTATCAGGAACTAAGCCTTCTTAGATAGTGTAGATCTGATTTAAGTTGTTACCAGACTTATACGTATAATTATTTGTTGTTACTTACTTTATCCCAATGACAAAGAGTACTGCACTAGATCAAAAAACCCATAAAGCATTGTTTTGCTTCGTCGGTAATCGAACCTGAAACCATTCGGTTGAAAGGTAGCGTTTCTACCTCTTACGCTACTCAGCGTGTTCAATTGTATGGAAAACTTTTAAGTTTTTAGATTTTAATAAATTTATATAAATTTCCGTTTTTTGGCTTTTGCCATTTAATACTGGGATAGAAACGTGTAAAATTTTTCTTTGCTGTACACATAAATAAAATGTATCAGCTGTTCTTGTAATTTTGGTTCAGTTTCTGATGTTTTTCTAACGTTATACCATCTTTATTGTCTTCTTTCTTTTACATGGGTAGAAGTCCTGAAATATCAATCTCTATCTAGTCAATGCTTAGCTAAGATTTCGTCATAATTATGCTTTATTGATTCTTTGATGCAAATTTTTCAAATTGAAGTCAATCTCATGTAGGAGAACTTCAATGTACAGTAAAAAGTTAAAAAATCAAATTCAACCATAAGTAATGTTTTAAAATTTAATTTTTTTTAATAAGAACTTTTAATAAAAATGTTTCAATTTAGTAAAAAAAAAAAAAAAAAAAAAAAAACAAGCAAAAAAGTTTCTTTTAGTAATGTTTCATTGTTGGTTTGATTCAGAGTTTCTCAAAATTTGTTAAAAACTTTTATAACTGAAATTCGGTGAGGCGAAATTTTATTGTTAACTAAAACTAAAAACTAATTTAAATTTTTTTTTTTAATTTTATTTTATTTAAAAGTATTTTTTTTTTTTTTAAACTTAAAAGTTTTTAACTCCAAATTTGAGTTGGATTAATTTGTAAATTATTCGTACATTAATTAAAAATAAATATGTTAAATTAATTTTTTATAGTTGAAAAGTTTAGTTTATAAGTATATGTACTTTTTAGAAATGATTATGATATATGTAACATTATTTATATGTATCATAATATTTAGTCATATTGCTTCTACTTATGAAATAAATTATTATTTTAATAAATAAATATAATAAATTATACTTTTTTATTAATTTATTTATAAAAAATATTTAAATGGAAATTTAAATTTTGTTGTTGCTATCGCACAGGTGTTGATTTAACTTCCAGATCCAATATAGAATCAATAAGTATGAAATTTTACGATATTTTATGCAAATCGCTTCTTATTCAGTATCCCAAAAACGAAAGTTCACTAAAACTCAAGTCCACTTTGGTTTACTCGTTAAATTAAAAATTTGATAAATTAGAAAAAATAAAGCCTGCTGGACTAAGTATATAAAATTTAAAAATTCAAATGATTATAATACCTTGAAACTATATACTCTTTGATCAATTTAAAATGCACATAGAACATAGTTTTATAACATTTATTTACAAAATATATTCTCTAATCTAATCTTTGAACCAAACCTAAAATATTTTAGAAATTTGTTGTTTTAAAATATTTTAAAAATTGTGATCAACTTCCAAGTTTCATGAAATTCAATAATTCACTGAAAAATGCCCCAAAAGTTATTTCGCAATAACTTTCAAGACCTTGCAATTCAAATTCTCCTTCTCTTTGTAATATCAACGCCATTAAGTTCAATCACATGAATGATTTTCCCAAAATGGCATTTTCCTTCTCTTAAACATTAGTGAAGCCTTAGTTTGTGACTATTTATGAAAACTTGATGATAACACATCCTCTGGCCCTGATCGTGTCCTTAAGATTATCTTAAAAGAATTCTCAAAATCTTTATCCGTAATACTATCCAAAATCTTTAATCTATCGATCTCCAAGGAAAATTTTCCTTCTTTATGGAAAAAAGCCTTGATTCAAACCAGGTGAACAGAAAAATGATGTTGTCAACTATCGACCTATTGCTAAATTATACTGTATTACCAAATAATTTGAACTAATTGTTTTTGATCAGTTTTATTACCATTGAATTTGCTTCTTAATTCCAAACCAGCATGGTTTTGTTAAACATAAGTTCACAGTGATTAATTTAGTTGAATATAGTTCTATATTTCTGAACAATATGAAAAAAAATTTTCAAACCGATGTTACACAGATTTTTGTAAATCAAAAGATCCTATTAAAATGATTAAAATTAAGATTCCCGAAATCAATTGTAAATTGAGTTGAGTCCTACCTTATTATTAGAACATATAGTGTCCAATTTAGATTTTCCATATCATCATCATTTGAAAGATATTCCGTTCCGGTGTTCCTCAAGGTAGCCACTTAAGTCTCCTATTATTTATAATCTCCATAAATGATGTTATATCAGTAATTAAAAATAGTAAAGTTTAGATAACATGAAAATTTGCAACAAAATTTTTTCACCAATTCTTACTCCAAACTGACCTTGATAGCTCCTATATTTGGTGTATGAATCTTCTTTTGAGTGTAAAAAATATGCAGTGATGACCTATCTTAAGCGTGCCAGCGTGCCATACACTTTTCAAATAACAATTTTCTTAAGGGACAAGGATTAGAAATTGTTAACTCTATATAAAAGATTTATGTGTCATTTTTGATGATAAACTCACATTTAAATATCATTCATAAAGCTAATTCAATGTTAGGTTTTATAAAACGTTGGTCTAGTGAATTTAAAGATCCATATATCCTGAAATTATTTTTTAACTTGTCTTGTTAGGCCCCAATTAGAATATGCCAGTACGGTATGGTCGCCATATACATATAAATTCATATACATATAGAATTGAGGCAATCCAAAAAAGCGCTGAAGTAGTTAAAGGAAATATTTACTTATATTTCAAGGGAGTGTGTCATATGCCCGTATTTTATTTGCCTATAATATCATTTGCTTGTATTTCTTGCTGCCTATATTTCATTTCAGCCGCTTTTGAATACAAACAAAATGATTGAATTAGATAGCACTAAATGAATTAAAGTCGGATTTTGGAATTACGGTATTTTGGGGTTTTATATTTGATATCTAAGATTTCGTGCCTAACGCATAAATTGTACCAAAAATATATATAGTAAGAAGTCTCATCTCATATAAATTTTTGAAAATTTTTTTTTGTACTATACGCGCCTGATATTGAGACCCTATCTAGAGCAAGAGAAAAAGGGGTGAAAGATTGAAGTAAACAAAATTTGAGAGAAGAAAAAAATACTTTTATTTTTATTATCAGTTGTTACTGGTATTTTATAAGAGGAGAATGTATGTCGGATAAAGCAACGATTGAAATATTTTTGTTGTTCTTTTGTTTTATTCATTATTATGAATTGACGAATATAAACAAAAAGAAAACCAACAAACATTTTTTTTTGTTATTATGGTTTTGATTAATGATTATCAATGCCTCTATATTTAAAAAGCCCCGAAACTAATTTTTACTTCGTTAAAAAAAGATTTTATTTGTATGGAAAAGATTTACAATTAGATTTTCCATACAAATAAAATATTTTTTTACGAATCAAAAATTAGTTTCGAGGCTTTTTAAATATTATATAGGCGTTGTGATTATGAATATACAAAAAAGAACAAAATAAAATTTTGTTCTGATGCGTGGTTGTATTAAGTATTAAATTTTGTAATGATGCCAAAATAAAAATACAGATCACAAGAACTGAGATATAATTGGATTGGAATGGAATTATCATAGAAAAAACATTGATTAATTACCCCTGTGCAATTGCAAAAATTAAATTTTTCTAATAATCGTACCAATAGTTGGCAGTAAAATAAATATATTTTAATAAAGAACAGGAACCATTCTGAATTAAGAGTATAATTTTGATTATCTTTCGCTGAAATGGCCAACTTTCGCATTTTATATTATTTAAAATTTTAAAAATTATGTATCCACCATAGTATTTCTTGAAATTCTCTTCAAATATAGTATTTAAAATAGCTACAGGTACAGGTATGTCCTAATTGAGATCTTCATCATTAAACATAATAATGGATTCTTGAATTGAATCATTTTTTTCTTAACTGATTAAATCTGCTATAGATAGATCAGCTAAAAGTAAATCAGTCCAGTCTTTTTCACAATTAGCTGAATCTGAATGATCATTTAAAATTCTGATTGTTAAAATTTAAATGTTACTGTTAAATGATACTATTGAATTGATACAAAGAGGGATTCATTTTGTTTCAAATTCTTGATATGACCAATGAGAATACATTTTCAATTGGGTCTTGATTAAATCTTGAAATTAAAATAAAAAATAAGTTGTCCTTTTCCATCACCTTTCCTTTTGCCATCAGGAGTTAATTTATGTCTGGCAAACGGATTTAATCAAATGTGGATAATCAGAACCATTTCGGTTCTTGGGCTGTAGAAAAAATAGATATAAAAAAAATAAAAAATTACAAATAATTATCGCTTAAATATTTTTAATGAACATAAAAATATGTTTTATTCATAATAATGTTTGAAAAGATATAATTTCAAAAAAAAAAATTGTAATAAATTTATTTAATCTAATTTATAGATTTTTCAAAAATTCATAAATTCAAAAATTTTCAAATAACAAATCAAAAGTACTTTTTAGAACTACCAAAAATTATTTTAAGAATAATTACAAAACTAACTAGATAAATTAATAAAAAATGAAAAAAAAAAAAAAATAAACACAATACCTAGGTACATGCATAAACTAAAAACAAAAATAAAACATAAACAGTAATGCTGTCCTGATAAATTTCAATTATTACCATTTTGAATAATTTCGCATTTGTATAAAATCAAGAACCAAAATAAATAAAGAGAAAAAAAGAAACATTTCTTCAACGTCAACCCACACAACAAATGAAGAAATTTTATTTATTCTTTAAATAATTCTTCTGACTTTCTTCATATAGTTTTCTTTTTATTCTTTATATTCTTTGCCAATGCATATAAAAGTTAACCAAAATTTTTTTGTTTGGTTAATGCCTTAATAATTCATATTCATAATTATCATATTCATATCATACATAACTAGACTTTGACCAGCTTTGACTCTTTTGTAATAAAACAATACATGCATTAAAAACAAACAATAAAAAAGGAGCAAAAATATAGCGTAAACAAAATTGAGTTAGAGGATTAGATTGTAGTTCTTTAGAAAGAGATAAAACAAGAGAATTGTACAAATATCTCTCAATAAAGTAAAAATTACTTTTCAATCAGCAGAGCACACTCGTTGTTGCCCGAATTTACCATAGTTGACAATTTTGAAAATTATTCAGATGATACTTCTTACTTTCTATATGTGGTTTGATTGTACATATATATACGAATGATATACAGGAAAATGAAATAGAGACATGTGATAAGAATCTATAATTCAAACTTAGCCCAGATTAATACTATTAATCGCTTTTGCTCTGCTAACCTATTTATTTATCCAATATGGATAATATCAAACCATTTATTTATCCAATATGGATAATATCATGGAATGAATGAACCTATCCATAGAATGATGATTATGGGTAACAAATATAACAGTCGTATTGATTTCTCTCTCTCTCTCTCTCCAAAGACACCCTAAAGAAGCTTCTATATATATATTTTTTTTCTTTATTTTGTTTTCAATAATACATTTTGTATATCAAATACGTAATAGATAATTCATTTTAGTTTTATTGATCATAGCTTAGGTTTAAGCTGTCTGATCTTATTGTTTTTTTTTGTATATAATTCAATTTAATTACTTTTAGTTAATTCTGATCTCATCTCCCTATCTTCAATATTCTTATAGTTGCTAATTTTTTCTTAAAGTACTAACCTTAACCCATAACTATAATAATGTTCAAATATAAGAGTATTTTATTGTTTATAATTTTGCAGATAGTTAAATTTTTTATTCATTTCACAATTATTCAAAAATTATTTCGCAATTATTTCACAATTTTTGCAATTAGTTTTTTAGTAAAAACTAAATAATTGTTTTTAATTTAAGAAATGATCTAGAAATTAAATTTCATTCTACTGGTTGTGTTCGTTTAAATTATGCTTCTCATTGCAATTGTCATGTTGCCTCATCTTTAAATAGTTTGTGCTCAGTAGGTTGTTTTAAAATTGAATCTGTTGGAAAGTACAAGTACTTGGGAATAATTATTGATAAAAATTTAAATTGGAAACCTCATCTAGATAACTTATATAAATATATGTTGTTTATGTGTTAGAAAATATTGTTCAAAAAAGCTTTTATTAAATATTTATTATGCTCTGGTTCACTCTAAAATAAAGTATGGTATAACTAGTTGGGGTGGCTTATATTTCAACGCAATTGAATCATTACTAAAAGCTCAAAAATGTATTCTCCGTGTCATGAACTTTAAAAATAGAACCTTCAGTTGTTGGCCTCTATTCCAAAAACTAAATATAATGCCTCTCAGACACCTCTTTGCTCGTTACTCATTATTTAAATTTTACAAGGACAAACATCATTTGAGACTTTGCAATTCCAATTCGTATAACTTAAGAATAAATTATAGAATGATAGTCAATATACACTTTCTGTAATAAGACACGCTATGAGAAGTTTTAATTTACTATGGCATCAAAATACTTTAATAATCTTCCAATGAATATAAAAAATTCAAATTGTTTAAATAAATTTGTTAAACATTGTAAAAAATGGCTTTTAAATATAAATTATTGAACTACTAAGGTAAATTACGTCAATTAGATTATTTATTCTAGTTGCAAACTGCACTGGAACTATTAGAAGTCGCTTTTCATCTAAATTTTGTGAAATCTATTTTTATTAATGGTTTATCAGTAATATATATCTTACCTGAAGTACCCTGCTTAGAAATTCTCTTCTTCTACTCTTCTTTAAGACACATTAGTTCTTACTTAGATTGCGAATACAATTATATTATAGATGTATATGATAAAATTATGTTCAAAGACATTTTAAATTACTTATGGCTCTACTTATGAACTTATGTTCTTGCAATAAATAAATTTTATTATTAAAAAAAAAAAATAAAATAACTTACTTAATTTCTATTATTGTATTTCATTATTATTAAATTAGTATTTAAATAATTCATATTAAATTAGAAACCCCACAATTAATTTCTTGGAAAAGTAAATTTAAGTTAAATTAAGAATGACTTAAATGACTATACATCACTAGTGTGAATTCATTACTGTATAGTTTAAATTTTATTTGTATATAGGTATATAAAAAAATAAAATAAACCAATAATATTTGGCTACTTATTGCTATACTTATTTACTTATGCTAAGACCAAATCATTATATAAAAATTGCGAAAAAAAATTGCGAGTTGTAATTTTTTTGTTATTTATAATATTTATATTGTTAATTTTAAAATTTGTTTGAATTCCATAAATATTAAAATATATGAATTAAGCCTGTAAACAAATAAATAAATATGTACTGTTCGTTATAAAATCAATTTTTTGAAATTGTATACAATTTAATGGAACTTAAATGATGTGTCTTTAAAATATAATATGAATTATTTAAATTCATTACGCTGACATTAGGTCAGATTAATATAATAAATTGTTAGCAGAATATAGAAATTTAGAAATTCCATTGAATTGGAATAGATGAGTTTCATAGTGAATCCTTTGCTTTAGTTTTGAACACATATTATCACTACAATACTGGTAATAAGGTAAAAGTAAACTTACTACTAGAATAGAAGGAGGACTATTCAAGTGATTGGATTACATTTATGTACGAGTATATTACATTTGGTTTTATTACAAATTTATTTTGAAATTTGTGTCTTAAGGTGTTTTAATGTTTCGAACTTAAATATTTTTATAATATTATGTATTTGATTAACAACTCTATACAATAAATTCTTCAATTAAAATATTAAAATTGAAATTAAATATGAAAATTTTCTATTAATTAAAATAATATCAACCAGAATAATCTTTAATACTTATAAATTTATTATTTGATTACAATAGTAATGAATTCATACAAAACATCCATAACCGTAACACTCAATTTTTGAAATCCTCTCATCAGTATTAAAAGATATTATATGCAGTAAATCATAAATTAGATATTCAATAATTCAATTAAAAATTTTCTAAAAATAAAAACAAAATAAAAAATAATAATAAGAAAAATATTAATTGAAATTTTTTTTTATAAAATTATTGTAAATAAGTTGGGGTAAACTGATAAGCTTATGTGCCTTCGATTCTTAGAATTAAATTCTGATTATATAATACACCAATCGAATTTAATGAAAAAAATAAAAATAAAGGGTTGTACCTTCGGTATCTGTCTCTATCTGTCGGTATATGTCTCTTTAAATTACTTGGTTAGCAACGCTAATCCATATCACATTTGTTAAGGTCGTCTATTCCAAAATAGAATATCCTTATTAAGAAAATATGCATGTACGTTCTTGGTTGAAATAAAAATTATAATACCACTTTCAAACTGTTTTGTTGAGAAAAAAGCCAGGCATTAAATGCCAATCACTTCATTTATTTCTACAGCTTTGGTTTTTCTTATAATTTATCTTACTCTTAGTTGCACTTGACGATTGGTCGTAAAAACCTTTACAAAATTCCAGGACTTTCACTGTCCACTCTCAAAATATATTCCAACTATTTAAAGCATTTAAATTCGCAATTCTATGTTTTTATAATAGTATAACCAAAGACCGTTAATATATAAAGATACACAAAAGTAGTTTGATCGTAATAAAACGGTGTATTTTTACGATCTTACTGCTTCATATTATAAACATAAATTACTCCAAACCCAAGACCGTTAATATAGAAAAATACACAAAAGTAGTTTTTTTTTTTTTAAGCGTTCACGTCTAATTATTGTTTTCTATGCTCTAATTTTTGTGTAATTAAATTGGATTGACAGAATTATATTTACAACCAAATAAGCATCCATTTGCTGCCTATGCCTACCACTAATATATTGGAATTTCGTTGGCTTAAAATTGACTATTTGAAATTAATTTCAACAAAATTTGAGATAGTACCTCCATCCCAATGAGATACAGAAACTTGGAATAATATGCATACTTTCAACCTGTAAAAATATTTAAGACGAACATTAACAACTTTTTTTTATCATATCCCAATTAACTACACTCATATTTTCTTATCTCCTCATTCTTGTAAGTTTGACTATTTAGTTATAGTTTACAGCATCTGCCGTAAGAGCTGGATTATTTCGACGTCCATATAATTAATATATCTATAGTACATTGTAATATTTTATTTGGGAAAAAGAGTTTGTTGTCATAATCTGATATATATTGGTGATCGATATACTGCCCTATGAACAACCGATCGATGTACTGCTCCATGATATCTTCAATCTTTGAATCTGAAGACCGTGGATTTGAATTTCGCGTGGCGTATTGATGTTGTAAAAAATTTTTCTGTTCTTCGCCAGATTTAAATTAAAAAACAATTTTTAAATAAAATATTACGTATGCGGTTGTTGTCTAAGATAAATCAATAAAAACAAATTATATCGAATCTCGGAATGCTGTATAATTATCTGTAATGTAAACTTTTAAAGCTTAGCATAAAAAAATTAATTCGAAAATATTTGAATACATTTGCGGTTAGTTTTTTGATTTATCTCTATTTTTGATATTTTTAATGTTTTTTGATATTTTTAAATCCGCACCACTTTGGTTCTTTGATTAATCATGATTTTTGTGATTTAGTGAATTCTATTCAAGAGCAAGAGCTTGAGAAGTCCTCAACAGGCTTGCGAAGTGTGTAATCAATTCAGTTCCAATTTTTTCATTTAATAATTTTACTGATTTCTTTGATCCTTGTTCATTTCTACAAAGCCCTTTAGATCTGCGGTAGTATCACACTACCATGATAGCTGAATGATTTTACCTCCTGTATATTTTAATTATCACTCTGTAAGTTGAATGGTGATTTTAGCTTATTTTCTATATCAACTTTCTACAAAATTGGGTAATAAAATACAACATCATTTCACTGCGGTGTAAACATTGACAGCGTTCCGGGTTTATCCTATGTAGCCCATCTTGAATTTTTTTAAATGTTTCTTTAATGATATTTTATATTTCAAAGAGGCGGATTATAACCATAATTATCCACAAAAGTACACTGCCAACTATGCTTTTGATAGCTTGCAGTGTACTTTTGTAGACAGTTATAACAATGGACAGTTATGGCAGTTTGAGTTCGACGAACAACATGCAAATATGATGTTGCTGCTATTCTACAATGCAGATAAATTCAAAATTGGTTTGTGAATTGGAAATAAATTCAAAATTAAAGTTCTGAATGACTCTGTTTTGTACCGTATATTTTAATGGTGTATATATTTTTGCAGGACTTTCATTCCAATTTGATATTAGTGTAATTGAAAATAAATTATTTTATCAAAAACTTTTATTTCTGATACATTTTCAATTTTATTTTCAATTTCAATTAATTACTTATAGTTTTTTATTTATATAGCTATTATATTCGAACCATACTATTTATATATGCATATATTATGTCTAATTTGTATTTAGAATAGTTTGCAGTTAGTAAATTTAATATTATAAATTAATTTTTGAAATTTCATATTACATTTTATAATATTCAAAATAATTTCCACAAAAATGTATAGATATGTATGTAGGTATAGTCATACTTAATATGTATTTGTTTTTTGTTTTTCAACCAAATAAAACTAAATAATTTAAAATATGTATTAAAAAAATATATTTATGTATATGTATATGGATAATTATAAGTATATTATAATTATAATGTATAGTACATAATATGTAATAAATACTCTCATAATAAATATGATAAATGTAAGAATGTAAAACTTAATATCTCCATTTGATTGAATTTACAAAAAATTAAATAATATTTGATTTGTTAATGAAACTAACTTTCAAATTGTCATATTTAAAACAAAATAAATCATTATATTTGATCTATGAATCGAAAAAAGTATGGTAAAAATATATGAACCATTCTAGAAATGATTTTCATTATTATTCTTTTAAATTATAGATATTTTTTGTAGGAGACGTAGCGAAAATAAATATTTTTTCAAATATTTAGGTGACGTAAGTTTTAGGAGATGATTTAGAAGTAGATTTGGGTTAGAGATTTAGGAGTAGATTTTAGGAGCCTATTTAGAAGTAGATTTAGGAGTAGATTTTAGGAGTAGATTTTAGGAGACGTAGCGAAAATAAGCATTTTTTAAAACTTTTGTATTTAATTTCAGTTTAAAATTTCACACCAATGTGTTAGTAGACTTAAATTTAAATTTAATTTGAATTTTTTTAAATAAATTATCACGTATCTTGGTTGTTGTCTAAAAAAAACAAATAAAAAAAAGTATATATAATGCCAAGAATTAATTAAAATTATGGAAAGCAATTCAGAATAAAATTGAGTACAATTTTTTATCAAATTTCTAGTAAAGTTTTAATAACGAATACATCATTTTAGTTAGGGTAAATTGTTAAGTAATTGGCTAATAAGACCTCTGTTGGAATATATCGGAATTAATTATTTAATTTTAATTTGATTAAATTAATTTTGTAAATTTCGGGAAGGTTAATGGGCCTTATTAGGGTAGAGATTTCGGAGTAGATTTTAAGAGTAGATTGTAGGAGATGTAGCGAAAATAAATAATTTTTAAAATTTTTGTATTTAATTTCAGTTTAAAATTTCACAACAATATGTTAGTAGACTTAAATTTAAATTAAATTTTTTTAAATAAATTATTACGTATTTGGTTGTTGTCTAAAATATATAAATAAAAAAAGTATATATAATGCCAAGAATAAATTGAAATTATGGAAAAAAATTCAGAATGAAATTGAGTACGATTTTTTATCAAATTTCTAGTAAAGTTTTAACTACGAAAATATAATTTTAGTTAAGGTAAACTGTTAAGTAATTGGCCAATAAGACCTCTGTTGGAATATATCGGAATTAATTATTTAATTTTAATTTGATTAAATTAATTTTGTAAATTTCGGGAAGGTTAATGGGCCTTATTAGGGTAGAGATTTCGGAGTAGATTTTAAGAGTAGATTGTAGGAGATGTAGCGAAAATAAATAATTTTTAAAATTTTTGTATTTAATTTCAGTTTAAAATTTCACAACAATATGTTAGTAGACTTAAATTTAAATTTAATTTTTTTAAATAAATTATAATGTATCTGGTTGTTGTCTAAAATAAACAAATAAAAAAAGTATATATAATGCCAGGAATAAATTGAAATTATGGAAAAAAAATTCAGAATGAAATGTATATATTTCTCATTTCGATTTTAATTTTAGTATCACAAAAAAAATTTGTATTGTATTTGTTTATGTGGTTTATCATACCGGGCGACACAGCACTGCGTAATTTTTCGTATGAAAATTCTCTCTCGGTATCAACGTAAGTATTGCCTCCCAAATTTATACTTTGAGACAAAATTCGTATGAGAAAGTTTAGATTTGAATATTATAGATCACAATGAAATATTTTTAAGAATTTCAAAAATGAAACAGAAAATGTAATTTTTTATATTTATGCAAAAAATGTATTCACTTTTTATTTATTTGTTGCTTCAGACTCACTCACATTCTAAGCGAAATAGAGAATTTTACACTTCACGAAATTTATTGTCGTTTTGGTTTAAAGAATTTTACTGACAGAATTATTGACAGATTAAATGGAATCTATTAGGTCACTATCATTTTTTGCTTTAATCCTTCAATATAGGCACAGGACTTCATAAATAAGTTTTTTAATTTTTTTTTTACCGATTTGTATAGTATTGAGATGTACGAGTATATGTTTAATATCAAAAATTTAAAGTTAAATTTTTATCGAACTATTTTCGAATGAGTTTTTGAAATAAAAATTTAATAAATTTGTAATAATATTAATAAAATGGAGATATTTTAGTTTTATATCCAAGGTGACCTTCATAATATTCAGAATAATAATAAATATTATTTTTTATTGGTTTTTGATATGTTCTTCATAATTATAAATAATTTTTATTAAGTTTAGAATGTAATGTAAGAGAAATATTATTATATATTATTTAGATTATTTTATGAGTATTTCAATAAAATATATTATATATATATATATACATATATACTTATGGAAAATAGTTACATTATATTATACACTTAAATATTATGAAAAAAATTTATAAAATTAATTAAAATAGATGAGTATATGAATGAATGAGTTGTCCAGAGTAATTCATATTATTTTTAGTTACATTTTTACATTTGAATTTTTATTTTGAATTAAATATTTACAATCATGTAAGAATGAACATTAAAATTAATTTTTAATTCCGAGATCAAAATTCTTACGAGTTCCGGGTCTGTTTCCAATCCGATTTTCATATCCGAGGCTTGTTTTAAATCTTTCACATAACTATATTTTTTTATGGATTAAGTAGTTAACATAACGTCAACCTGAAATCTGTGAGTCTTGTTTTTGCCCACTTAAAATTTGGGCCTATCGTATAAGCGGATGCTGTATAGGATACTTTCCAGAGGTCTCCACATGGAGGTAATGTAAGCACTTGCTCAGAAACTACTTGATCACAGTTGCGCATCTGGGTCAGAGACCGATCAGATTTAAGTCGGACCATATAAAAGAGTTCATATAAAATAACATATTGTAAAAATATTTAAAACAAGGCTTAGGAATTTAAGATTTAAAATTTAAGTTTAAAATAATAGTTTAATAACATCATAGTATTAAAAATGTTTGACTTCAAAATTTATTTTTTATTAATAAAATACTATTAAGCTCTTAAATTTGAATAAATTTTAAATTTTGTTTTAAATATTTAAAAAAATGACATTATAAGATAGTTAGATCTAAATTTATTTTTTGTTATTATAATGTCACTGTGAGTAGGGTAAATGAAATGAGAAGAAGATAATAGGTTCATTCAATAGCAAATAGTTTTCGATTATAATCACTTGCAATCATGTTTTTTTGTTCAATAACTTTTCAATCACTTTCAATCACGATTTGGAGAGGAAATTTGTGATTGAAACTGAACTTGTGATTTTTTTTTTGTTCAATAGACGTGATTGACAATGATATTTTCTGATATTTTCTGATTGCACTCAGAATTAAAATCACAATCATTGATTGGAATTTAATGTCAAAGTTAGTTTTGAAAATTATTCTGACGCAAAATATTCGGTAAAAATTAATTATATTTATTTTTTTGAAAAAAGATTTGAGAAAAAAAATTTAAAATATTTTAATAAAACATTTTTAAAATTTAAATTCAAATAAAAAAAATTTTAAATTAAGTTTTTTAAAAATGTTCATCCATTTTTTTTATAAACAAATTTTGAAATTTCAAAACACAAAAATTTGTTCAATAAGAAAAATGGATTGTAAGTGATTGGAAATGATATTTTTTGAACAGGATTTTGATTGGCTACTGATATTTTGAACATTTTGGATTGCTTTTGATTGTGATTGATTGCAATCACATGTTATTGAATGAACCTAATATGATTACAAATTGTAATTCAAATGTGCAAGGCACATAGATGTCACTATTTCTATCTTTGAAAGTGGTCCATATTTATTTTTGTTTTGACATTTGACTATCATCTAAAGTCAAGAATTAAAAATGACTTAACAGTTAGTAAAAAAATATATTTTTACAATTTTTATATATACCTATTGTCTGGCTTGCTAGTTACTCTCACGTGAAGACACTATGTTAATGTAATTTTTTTAAATAAAATTAAATAAATATAAAGTTTTTTTATTTTTGTTTCACAGCTTTAATTTTAATTAAAAATTATATTTTCCAACTCCAGTCCCTCTACTAAGGACATTTTCAAAGATTTATTTTAATTTTATTCATTTTTTTTTATTTGTTTTTTGTTTACTGAATTGCTAAATCTACAAAATATCTTAATTATTTTTGACATTTGTCTAAAATTAAATTTTTCCATTTAGAATAGGAAAATATGCCATAGAAATTTTTGGGTTAGGCAGCTTATTTTTTTAACGCATGAAATAACTGGCACGACCCCTTATATTATTTGTCGTCTTTATAAAAAACAATATTTTGATAAATTTTTATTTTTGTGTTTTTTAACGAAAAGAACCTACACTAACCAGCCATGAAATAAACATTTGTTCAAATACCAAATCCCAATAACAAAATTTAACTTAAGAACTTTTTACTTTTCCTATTCATGTAGCTCTGCTTGTATATATATAATATACATATATGTATGTAATGTATGTAAATCGCATATAATGCATAAGTATGTTTATAAAAAAAATTTGTTTAATAAATAAATATAAAAATCTCATTTCTCCCTTGTTTTAATTATAAAAATGTATTCTAATTGCATAGAAATGAATAATGATAAATTTTAAATAAAAAAAAAAAACAAAACAAAAAATAATTCAAAATATAGAACGCATTAAAATGTCCTTACAAAATGTATATTTTTTTTTGAATTGCCGTTATAAATATTATATACATTTTATTATGTATAGAATAGTTTACGCTTTTAATGTCAAATGTCATTTGGTCATAATTGCAATAGAAATTAATTAAATAAATTTTGTATAAAGATGGAGTTTATTGAAATTTAAATATGCTTTTAAATCAGATGCACGATTTTGTCATATGAAAATTTAATTTAATTTAAATAAAATTTTTGTTTTTAGATTTTATTTTGTATCGGAAAATTGATGTAAATTGAGAAAAATTAAATTTAAAGTTTTTCAAATAATAAATATGATTTTTAGTATTTACATATTTTTTTTTAGAATAAAACTGGAACATTTTAAATTGGTTCACTCAGCGACACTTTATGTATTTTTTTTTTATTATTTAACGCTGAAGCATTATTCTTTTATTCGGGGTTTCATTTCAAAATTTTCATCGGATCGGAAGTCGAATGTTGAAGTGCTTTTTATATCATTTACTTAATGGGGCGATACAGACCTTGAATGTCCTGGGTGTGACATAAAATTGTCCTTCACTGATTTCACAAGTTTTTTTATATCTGCTGATACTTCATCTCTCCAACGAAAGGTGTGGCAAAGCATTCCCCACGGCTTGAATTCGACTAGTTTCCTAGCTGGTGCATTTTCATCCATTCGCTCTACATGGCCTAGCCAATGGAGATGACTTATTTTAATTTTTTTTTAGCTAGGTCCATTGAACAGCTGATATAGTTCGGCATTATATCTTCTTCTACAAATCCCTTCGTGCGACACAGGATCATAAATACCACGAAGAGTTTTCCACTCAAAGATACCATGTGCAAGTCGAATGTTGAAGTAAGCTTTTCCTTTTTTAATTTTGTAATTAGCTCTGACCCTTTCTTATACTGATTTAATTTTTGTTTTTATTTCAAAACGAAATCTAATTTTTTTTCTTTCTTAAGAATATGCTCCTGGTGATTTTAAAATATTCTATCCTATTATGTTATCAAAGTTTAAATTGCAACTAACTGTATATTAGTTAATGAAATTTTATTTAGTTATTATCCAATTAAATAACTTCACAAAAGAAAAGTGTTAGATGTTTAAAACCTGTAAATACGAGTACACTTTTACAAAACCGTGGAACCGTTGAAGGAGTATATTTTTACAGAGCTGCGGAATACATAATACCAGCTGGAAAGACAAAACGTATGGTGATATCTAAAAGCCTGAATAATCATGCGTGTATGGTGATATCTCAAAGCTCAATAAATAAATAAATTAGGATCAGTAAAACAATTGTTATATAAAAGATTTATTAAAATCCAACAACGCATAGCAGTTGATCGCATAGCTGATATCCGCATTGAGGATATAACAAAAACATAATACCCCAGATGCGTTTCAATGGAGAAGTTAGTGAAAGAGGATGGGCGGAGTTCATTTAAATAGAATGAACGAAGAAAAGGTTGCTAAAACTGAAACTGATGTATGAAGAGATTGAAATGAATACAATTTTGTAGTTCTCAATTCGAAGCAGTTTCATCTCGCAGTAAAAACGAAATCTAAACTAGCAGCGTCTTAGTTCTACATTAAGAAGAAGAAAAATTTAAGATTTAAGTTGTTAAGATTGATTCTAAATATTTTGTTCATAGATATTTTTTCTAATTTTTGAACTACAAATACCAGATCTGCTACAAATCTAAAACTAACCTGAAACTAAAGCTGATCTTTATAGTGTGGTGCTTATGCCATTTGACAAAAATAATAAGAAGATCCCAGATTTGAATCCCAGTCAGGGCATGGATGTTAAATTGAATTTATCTTTCATTATTGTTTGATTATTGTTGATTGCATGATCCGCCAACGGATGGGGTTACAATGACAATGATGATGATAATGTTATTTAAGATGGCTTCGATCCTGATAGTTAATAATATATTTATATTTTATTATTTATTTTATTTATATTTTTTACATTTATTACAATTAAAATTAAAATAAATTTATTAGTAAGTTCTAGCTACTTGGGCTATCCAATTTACAATTAGTTAATTTACAATAAAAAAATAACAAATTAATAAAATATTTGCAACTTTGCGTAATAAATTTTTTATACAATTTTAAATTTTAAATGTTTTCACAAATATTTTTGACATAACGTACTTGGAATTTATAATATAGAGTCACCTGTTTATCTATAACCGAATTTTATTTATTTCTACAAATTAAAACGTATATACATTTTCATTGAATATATACTTAGTGAGTGATGGAGTTTATTTTGATTTTTTTTTAAAGCAAAACAAAAAAACAAAAAAAAAACTCAAATACCTAGATCAAAGAAAATTTTACTGGGTGGAGCTCTTTTGGATAAATTGAAAGTTTTTAGTCTGGTTTTTTGGAATTAATTAAATAAAAATAAAGAAGTAAAACAACTAAAAAAAAAATATATACATATATATTTGCTAAACAAATTTAAATGTTTTTTTTTGTTTTTAAATAAAATGAGTTAAAAAAAAATGACACACACAACTACATTTAGACATTACATTTTTTTATTATTATTTTTTTTATTTTGTCATTTTAAAGGGTTTAATTAATTGTAAGTGCACCAAAACTCTACAACTAGGAAACAACACTGTGTTTTATTTTTATTTTTTATTTTTGAAAAGGCTACTAGAGACAAACCAAATAATTTGACAATGTACAAAGTTGTTGGAGAAGTTAAATGTGGTATTTTCAAATGATATGATGAGATCTTATCATTTACTCTCGCATCATTGAAATAATAAAGCATGTACAGAAATTTGTTTGTTTTATTATAATATTCTGTAAAACAAAAATCAAAAGTTTGGAATTAAAACCTGGAAAAAAAATTAACAAGCCATGAGGTATGGGTGTAGGTGTACATAAATTGATATAAAGGAAAACTTTGTTTAAAAGAGAAGTCAAAAGCATATTTAAAACATAAGTAAATTAATTCATATTTATTTTTTCTCTCTCTTTCGTTCTTGATTAATTCAGTCACAAAATTTTTGTAGTCACTGATGTATTGTGAATACCGTTATAATGGTCAAAGGAATATACAATAATGATAAGATAGTTCAAAGATAAATTTGAAAGTAAATTAAAATTACAAAAATGTAATAACGGTAAAAAAAAATGTAGTCATTTGTTTGTGATTGAGTTTTTGTACTGCATTGGATTGGGTGAGGATGAATAAAGATAAACCAAATTATTCTTATTAATTTTAGACCTTATTTCATAAAATCTGACAGTGCAATAGAAATATGACAATATCACATTTTATATGAATATTTATACGGGTAGAAAAAATGGTAGAAACCTATCAAATTTTTTTGTGGGTGAAGGGTTTTTTCGGTAAGGGGTAAGCAAATCTAAAAAAATTTAAATTTGACGTTTGAATTTTTTTTTTGTGGGAAAACATGTCAGCGTCAAAATATGTAACGTAATTTAATGACAACGTACTTTTCGGATAGAAAAATAATAAAATAAAAAAAAAATAAATAAATAGTATAAATAATATTGTATTGGATTGACATTAGAATAATAATAAAAAATATTTCATTACCAATAGTTTCATTTTCGGCCATTTTGATATTTCAATAATGTGACTGCAATAATAGCAGAAATCTACCAGTTTTTTTTAGCCTATGTTTATACGAGGCAGAAATCTGCCGCAGATCATATACGTAAAAAAAACTGGTAGATTTCTGCCATTGTCGCTGTTCGATTATTGAAATATCAAGATGGCCGCAATTGAAATTATTGGCAAAGAAATAAATAAATAAATATTTATTATTATTCTAGTATCAATTCAACATTATTATTATTTCTATAATTTATATTTTTTTATTTAATTAATATTCAATTCGAATTGTCAACAACAATTTCCTTATTTTTTGTGAATAAAAAATAATAAAAATATTTTGACACTGACATATTCCCAGAAAAAAAATTTAAACGTCAAAAATTTACCAGAAATTTAAAATTTTGGTAGATTTGCTTACCCCTTACCGAAATGTCTCCTCACCTATAAATTTTGGTAGATTTCTATCACTTTTCTACCCGTATAAACATGCATAATAAATTTTAAAAAAAGGAAAACATGTCAGTGTCAAAATATGTAACGTAATTAAATAGCAACGTAATTTTCGGATAGAAAAATAATAAAATAAAAAAAAAATAAATAGATTGTACAAATAATATTTTATTGGATTGACATTAGAATAGTAATAAATAATATTTCCTTACCAATAGTTTCATTTTCGACCATTTTGATATTTCAATAATGTGACAGCAATAATAGCAGAAATCTACCAGTTTTGTTTTTTATGTATGAACATGAAAGGCAGATTTCTGCGGCAAATCTGTGGTAGATTTCATGCCTCGTATAAGCATGGGCTATGACAAGTTTTTCGCATTATATAAATTTGACAGGTACTTTACTAGTTTTAACAAATGACAATTTTGTTTTTCCAGCAGACTTGTCGAGCTATTTTTTTACAAGCAAAAATTTCTTGCCCATATCCAATTGCATGATATTCCATTCCAGTTTCAAGCCAATGTAGAAGAACACAGTGAAGTTGATTTTGTAATTGATCGATTAGTTTCATACTGAATTTGTTATTCAATTTTAATTAAAATACAATCACCAATATTTTTATATATGCCTAATTTTTCAATGAATTCCAAGTCACTAAACAAAATAGAACTGTTATTGATTGTTTGTTTAAAATCTCGAATAGAGCATTTTACTTTTTTTTTCATTATCAGCTTCATGTGAATTCAATAAAGTTAATACTTTTTAATTTCTTAAGTTTTTTCAAAACAAATCCTTTAACATAACTGTACCTTACTTCACTTTCTTAACTAAATTTGGCAATTTTTAACATATTTTGATGAAAAAAATTTTACTTGTCATGGTAAAAAAAATTCGATAATTTTATTAACTGTTTCAACAAAAATAATTTCATTACAAGTTGATTGAAAAATTTTGACAATTTTCGGAAAAGCTTAAAATATTTAACAATTCTCTAATATTCATTCTAATCAATGTTTTAAGCTTATTTAAAAAAAAAACTTTTTTCTAATAAATTTATCGATATGGTATTAAAATACCTAAAATTTGTTTAAATTAAATTTTCAAAGATTGAAAAAAAAAATTTAGATTGTTGATAATTTCCTTCCATTTTAATTTCACTCAAATGTCATTGAAATCATTTTATGGCTTATTAGTCAAAATTTAACATGACAACAAACACTTTATCATTCAATAAAAATTGAGTCGACAAAATAAAATAAAAACAAAAAAAAAAAACACAGAATTTTAATTTAACATGACATATACATTGATCCATTCGTTCATACTAATTTTTATCGTTACTATAATTACAGGTGAGATATTCCAGTCATTTTTCCAGTTAAATAAATAAATATTGAAAATTGATTTTTTTTTCGATTTGTTTAAATTCTCATTTTAAATAGTTAAAAATTATTGATAAGGTATTTAAGTGTACAGTTGTCAAAATTTATATAAAAAAAAGTGTTAAATTGAAATTGACATATCAAAGTGTCAAAATGAAGTTGTCAATTACTTCTGCTATCAGCTAGTAATTTAATGTTATGTTGCATTCCAGTTTTTATTTATAATAAAATTTAATTTATTTATTATATTTTTTTTAATTTGAGGTAAATGAATTTGATAAAAGAAAAAAGTAATATTAATTTTTTTTATAGAAAAATTTGTTTATTGTGAAACATAAAAAAATGGAAGGAAAAGTATTAAAGGGGTTGACAAGTATATAAACAAGTAAATGATGAGTAAAGTCAACTAAATGAATTTTATAGTGTTAAAAGCAGCAGGTTAATGTGCTAACTATGGGTGTTTTCGTTTATTCGTTCTAAAGAAGGAATGGAAAGAATAGAATACTTGATGACGTCTCGATAGAATATTCCGAACAAATAGAATAAACGAACAGAATAGAATAAGAAGAATAAACGTCAGAAACTGTCATTGTTAGTTTTTTTTATTTATTTATTAATTTTTGTGAACAAAATTTTTTACTATTTTTTAATTTGTTTAAATTAGTTAATATAGTTAAGATAGTCATAATAGTTACAAAAAATTTGTAAAGGCTTATTAGGCATTTTATATCTCCCTACGACCATTATATACATTTCTTGAAAAAAAACAATAAAACCTTTTAAAAATTTCTATTTTCTGAATAATAAATACAACTACTAATTTTATATAAATATTAATATTTATACAACTATTCATAATATTATATTTTTTTTTAAAAACATTTTTTTATTTAACCAATATTTTCCATTTTTTAAATTAAATTAAAATATAGGTATTAAATTGTTATTACTGTATAGAATGATAGAAGTGAACTGTCATTCCGTAATTTTATTCTGTTTATTCCAATTCTGAGATGAAACAAATAGAATACGTTCGGAATATACGGAATAAATAAAAAAATACATAACAAAATATTTGGAATATTCCGAATGAATAAAAAAAACGCTTTTTGACATATTCTGAATATTCCGAATATTCGGAATGAATAAACGAAAGCACCCTATAATGACATAGAACTACATATGTCATGACATATGTGATTCTCCGAATATGGAAAATACATGTCACCCACAATCGATATATGTGACAGTTAAGTTGAATCTGACAATTCGTTAAATTTTCGTTAAACATAAAATTCTTATGTTAAATTCCGTCCAAGCTCCTGTTTTTCTAAAAAATATTTTCATATATTATACTTAAGCAAGCTTCAAGTACGATTCAAAATCATGTATACGCTAGTTTCTTCAAATCAGCTTCAGTCAAGCCAATCATAAAAATTTACTTAATTGACTTGAAAATTTTAATCGAATACTTGAGAGCTTGACCGCTTGAAGTGTTGTTTAATGTTTAGAGTGGTTTAGAGTGAATTTAAAAATTAAAAAATGTAGAAGATTAAATAAATAAAGAACATTAATTTTATATATTATGTTTTATTTAATCTTTAAGTTTATAGAAAGATTTAAAAATTTTAGACGTCAAAATTTATGTCACCAAAAATACATATGTCAAACTCAAGCTACTCAATCTGATTAATCGAGTACACAGCTTGAAATTTGAAGAAGAATTAAAGTCAAGTACTCAAGTTATCGTAGTATTGTCATTACGGGTACAAATATCTTTGTCAGCTTCGTTAGAAAATTTGACATTTACGTGTTATGTAGTTCTACGGGATTATAGTTAGTGCATAAAATAAAATCATGTTGAACCACAATCGTAACAAATTTCTGGAAGTCACGTAAGGGATTGGATTTACATGTAATAGATAGTTAGGTTAGTTTGGGTTACAGGGTATCAATATGGCGGATATATTATGTACTGTTATGGCAAACGACGGATAGCTTCTGTCATTTTTTTTTAAGCTCAACTGAACTTAATTAATTTCAAATTGTAGATATTTAACTTATTTAATTTATTTGTATTTTTTCACTTTACTTTGGTTTTATACATATCATGTGCACAAATAGCGTAATATTATTTTTTTATTGTATCTTATTGGATGATTGATTTTGACAGATAATCTGCTGTGGGGTCCATTTATTTTCTTTATTTCGTAAAAACTTTTTGTGGTGCTACAGCGTTTCTATTACTCCATATATTGACTCAAAATTTCAAAAGACAATGCATATTAAAATAAGTAAATTACCATTTTGAAGAAACATCGTATTTGGAGATAGTGATAGTAGGGTTCATTTAATGAAAACTCTTGATTTAATTGTTGAGAATGTATGTATTACAAAACCCTTCAAGAGAGATATTGAAATGGCATTTGAGCATTCGAGGACTACGATAGGTAGGTAGGTATGTTTATTTTACCAGAAGACTATAGATCTGGTTACAAAGAGTGTTTGTATATTACAAAAACCTTTAAGCCCTATTGAAAAAAAATTTTATTTAAATTTTTTTATATATTGTTGTATTGAACATAGTTATATACTGCACATAAATTTTATTAATTTTATTTTTGAAATTTAATTATACCTTTCAATTTCGTATAATATTTTTCATAATTTCTATTTCATCAAATATTCAATTTAGAAGCAATAATGTAACCACCTTAAGGTATGGGACTCAACAAAATGATGTTTAAAAATTTTTTCTGCATCTGAGTAACAAAAATGTGATAACCAACAAAAAAAAAAAAAAAAACAGATTACAAAGTCTAGACTATTACAACACTAAGCGCATTTGTGTATGGAAATAAGTTTTCATCAACAACGAAATATACATAAGCAATACAACAAAATCCCTACAAACAATATTCAGTCCCTATGAGAGATTCTAATGAAACCACTTAGGACTTCAAACGAAACAAAAATTGAAATTTTATTTTTTCATCAATTTTTGTTTTTTGTTTGATTTGATGTTGCTGCCATTATTCCAAGAAGACGTAAAATTATGTTGATTTTATTCCAAAATTTTTCAGTTATTTTTTTTTTTGGCTTTTTCTTTATTTCTTTTTTTTTTTTTTAAATAAAATGAAAAAAAAAACATTTCTCTGATGAGCTCCCAAAACCTAAAAAAAAATCTGCATCCTTATTCACTTTTACTCATATATGGATATTATGAAAATGTGATGAAAATAAAAAGTCCAGTTTTTTGTATAATTTTCGAAAAAAAAAACTCTTTACAATACCTCAACATATTACAAAAAAAAAAAAAAATGAAAAAAGAAAAACCAACAACGGTGTAAAACAAAAGGACAAAAAAGCGAACCCATTTTAATAAAAATAAAATTGTAAGTAAAACAAAACAATTTTATGAGTACGAACGAGAGTAGAAAGTGAATGAAAGGAAAAAAAATCTAGTAACCAACAACCACCATCATACAAAATAAATACCGTTATGATGATGACTTTTTGTAAAAAATACTTACCGCATATATAGAATTGTGTATGTATGCATAACGGTACATGAATAGAGTATAGAATAGATCATAGAGCAACAAGAATTTTTTTTTTTTTTTTTTTTTTTTTACTGTCCAGAATAGTTCTGTAATGTTTGCAAATTTCAAATAATCATGTTGAAGAGTATATGTTTTTTTTTCTACGTTTTTATTAATTTTTAGGGAAAGGAGGGAAAAATAAAAAAAAATATAAAATAAATAATGTTTAAAAAAAGATGTGGTTTAATGTCGAGATGTTAATATCGGATGATTTCTACTAAATACATATTATATGAGTTTCCAACTGTTATTTGATATTATGTATTTGATTGCTCGTTTGTAAGTTTTGGAAATGAAATGAAATATGTATAGAAAAATGCTAAAACTGGTCGTTAATTATTAATTGGTCGAGTAAATAACTTCATATATGCGTTTGTATTACCCGTTACATATAGGCATTATGGTATAGTTCTATAGATATTATGATAGTTTTATAGATATAGTAATAAATAAATAAATAAATATAGCACGAAATAGATAAAATAATGACAAAAACTTTTGACAAGCCGTAACGACATGGAGAAGAAAAATAAATAAGTAGAACTTGTTACCGAAAGATCCTCATACATCTATATTAAGTCCGCTCTGTCCACAAAATGTATGGGTTTAGTATTTTGATTTATTATAATTTTTTTCTTTATTTTGAGAAAATTTAGGAAAATTAAAATTAAAATAAATATAATTGGACATTTCTATTTACAATACATTACAACTATTTTCGCCTGAATTGTGTGAATTGAATAATTGGAACGATTCGATCAAGACTTTGGTAAAAAAAATATTTTTTTTTGCTGGAATAACAGTAGAAATAAGCAGCAACACTGTAGAAATTTGCCTTCAATCTCTATAAAATTAATTTACCCACAGATATTTAGACTGAAAGCACATTTAAACCCTATTTTGAATAAATATTTGTCAAAGATTATCACATTTTAAAGTAAGAACAAAAAAAAAAATTTGATGAAGGATACAAGATAGTTATTTAAATTGTAGTCAAGTATTATTATAACTATTTTCGTGAATAACACGTTCATATTAAATTTAAATCCGTTCCACGATTCAAATAATCAATTTTTAAAATATCGTGAGGCTATAGCTAAACAGATTCATGGTTAATTTCACTGAACGCTACCAATCTAAGACTAATGCGCCAACTATTATGACATATGTGATATTTCGTATATGGAAAATACATGTAAATACAGCTTATAATCGACATATGCGGCAATTATGTTGAATCTGATAATTCGTTAAATTTTCGTTAAACATAGAATTCTTCTGTTTAATTCTATCTGAACTGAATTCGACATAAAATGTAATTACTTTTTGTTGTTGTTTTTCTGAGAAATATTTTCTTATGTTACTGTTATTATGGGTTGTCATATGCTTTGACAAATATCTATGACAGCTTCGTTGTGACATTTGCATATATAGTTCTATGTAATTTGTCATTATAGTTAGCGCATTAGTCTTAGATTGGTAGCGTTCAGTGAAATTAACCATGAATCTGTTTACTGAACTGTGTGGTAAATGTACCGGTTAATGTATCGCGGTTAATTAAAATGGATCTGGAAAAATTCTCGATACATTTCATGGATCTGACTTTTTATATGTAAAAACAACAACAACAATTTTTATGTTGAGTGTTGTGACATCTACTGTAAGAAAAATTAAATTTAAAATTGTTAAATTTAAATCGCCATTATTTTTTGAATTAGTGTGAAAATTTAAATTCTTAAGGAAGATTTATGTACATAAAACTTAAATTAAGAGTTATAAAAAATAAATTATATGTATGATAATAAATATTATTCCATTCAAATTTAATTTATTTTTAAAAGTACTCATTATATTTGCCGGTGATGGCGCTAGTATTGCGGTAAATTTTTGTGGTTAATTGCGTTCAGTGGCCAGATATATGGTACATGGATCCAAAATGGATTCCAGATCTACCGGTTAATGCTACTGAACGAACCCCGATTTGATTATATATTTATATATTTATACAGATTATATATTAAAATATTAAATATATATATATATATATATATATATATATATATATATATATATATCTGTTGATTAAGTTTTTTTCAAATGTGACCACAATCGTGTAAGTCAAATTTATTATAAAAAATTTCATTCCGCACAAAAGATTAGACGAAAATAAATCGGTTATGTGATTTTTTTTTGAATTTGCAAACAAAAAAAAAATAAAACAAACAAAAAACTTCATTCATCCTTAAATATCCTTTTTTGAAATGTAATCATAATAAAAAGTAATAATTTAATATAAATCAAGATAAAATATTGTCCTTATTTTTCGTTTTGTTTTATCGTTCCAAAAAAAAAAAAAAAAAAAAAAAAATTATAAGAAAGGCATTTGTAAAATTTAATTTAAAAAAAAAAAAAAAATACTGTAGCATTTTAGTATAATAATAACTGTATAATACTTTTACATACCTATATAACGGTAATTATTATTATGACTTTATAAGCTGGTTTATTTCATTTTAACTTTATACGTGAAATTCGACGAATTCTTTACTGTTTTTTTTTTTTTTTTACTTTTTATGTTTGTCCCATTTAAAAATGCCATTTTATTTACCCTCTAAAATTTTCATTCTATATACATATATAATATATATATATATATATAAATAAATGTACATACGTTATATCTCTTTTTTTTTTCTTAAAATTTTCTTTAATCTTTTCTTTTTCTTTTTTTTTTTTTTAAATTACCTCTAAACTAAACTATATACGATTTTTATTGCAGTAATTTAAGGTTGTGTATTTTTAATACCATATTATATGTACCGTTATTCATCTATAAATATATAATATTATATTATATGTAGCTGTATATATAGTGTAGGGATATATGTGAGCCGTTATTCCTTCTAAATCCATTAATTTTGTCAGCGCAGGTGTTTTTATTGCACTTAGCTATGCAAATATTACCTCTAAAAATGATTTATGAAAGAACATTACGGATATTATTATTATTATAATATATTGTTCTCTTTCTTTCATATATTCTTGCACATAAAACAAGTATTATAATATACTTGGGGGTAGCTTATAGAAAGAAAAAGTTAGAGAACGAATTTAACAAAAAAAAAAAACAGATAAAAAACTAGAGAATGAAAAAGTCCAAGGTTTAGAATTTTTTTTTAGAAATATGAAAATCCTTGGTTATTGTTTTTATTATTTTTTCAACGCTAGAGACGGCTGTGTAGGATTTTTTGGTATGTTATAACCATTTCAATTGTGTAGAAGAAGTGAAGAAGAAAATGTAAGGTAATTTAATAGGATTATATATGACTAGTTTTGATTTGAATTTTATTTGTTTGTGGATTATAGAAAAAAAAACCTTTAAAAGCTTAAAGGTCAATAGATTAGGATTGGGTGGCAAAATATTAAACTAATTCACCAATAGACATTATTAAATTTAAAAGTTTAAAATTAGATTTTTATTGGCAAAATATGTTTAAAAGTGATGGATGCAGATTGTGTTATTAAAATATAATTTTTAAATTTAGGTCTAGACTAGAAACACATTTTCAAATAGAAAAAAAAGTTTATTATTAATTTGACATTTATCACCTGTTATTAAATTACTTTTATTCGATAAATTGATTTTTTAATGTAAAGAATATAAAATAGATTAAATAAGAAGTTATCAAAATCATAAAAATGCTTAACAGTAATTCTAGATTATATTTAGATTAAATTTTTAGATATATTTCTATAGATCCAGTCAATGTTCGGTGACATCGTAAAAAAAAAAAACTTTAACCTGTCTTTAAAAAAAGCTTCAGACTTGGTATAATGTAAAAATATAATGTAAAGTTTTTATTAACACTCCTGACATCGTAAAGATGTCTCAACACAAAGTTGAATACAACGTCAACATGACCTTAAATGTATACAAAAGCTCACAAAAGCTTGAGACATTGTCTATATGATCACAATTGTTGTTGACGATGTCTCCGCGACCGGTTTGACAGGTATTTGGGTTTACAAAATTTTTGAAAAAACCCAATGTTGTACAGTGTTAATAAAAACTTAATGTTCATTTTGATTGATCGCTAATGAATTAAAACACAATGTCTCAGAAAGCTCTTATTTCACAATGTTGCCAATTTATTTTTAGGATAAAATTGGCAACTTAGTTTTTTTTATATTGTATCAGATTGAAGTTTTTTTTTAAAACATTTAACGATGTAACCGAGACCGACTGTACAATATTGGGTTTTTAAAAATGTTTGTAAACCCTGTCAAACCGGTCTCGGATACATCGTCAAGAACAATTGTGCTCATGTAGTCAATGTCTCAAGCTTTTGTGAACTTTTGTAGACATTTAAGATCATGTGGACATTGTATTCAACTTTGTGTTGGAACATTTATAAATGTCAAGGGTTATCTTTTTCATTTTCCTTTGAATAAATCTGGAAAAACTATTCAGTAATTTTGGATAAGGGTTCTTCTGGTTGAATAAATCTCTGTCGATTTCGTAACGATATTTTTTTTATTATGAATTTTAACAAAAAAAAAAAACAGGTTGAAAAGAGCTTATCTGAAGATTGTGATCTGAAGAAGAGGCAATTTAGCTTTACAGAAACAGGTCTTTGTAATAAATTAGCTTTACAGAAACAGGACTTTATAACAAACAAAAAGGGGATATCAAAATCGTATGTTACGCAGGGTATGTGGTTATAATTACCGAAACTAATAAGCAGGTATATAGAATACGACATAGTGATTTCTGTAAGACGAACAAATAGTGAAATCAAAAAAGAAATACTGTGGCAATGTTTAACAATTCAGCATATGCTAAATATAAGCTGAATTGTTAAACACTGTCGCAGTGTTTATTTTTTGATTTCACCCAAATTATTATGTTGTTTTTAAGGTACTTGTATCAGATTAGCTCTTAATGACCAGATAGTAGAACAAACAATGTCATTCATATACACTTTATAACTGAATCAGATCCAGATTCAGGCCTACTAAAACCACTAAAAGCAATAGTACAGCTTCTACCTCACAAGATGTTTGTTATGGAAATAAAAGCCTTATACAGGCACATAATAGGTTCCAATCTCTCGAAATATTATCCAAGAGGAAAAATAATATATCCATTTAGATCCAAAATTTAAAATTCTGCATTTTTAAATCAAAACAATTGATTTTTTATTTGAATTGATTAAAGTGCGAATCAATATTGTAATCGAATCAACTATAGATGGTATCCTATAAATTTTTACTTTATCATGTAACAAAACACTTCAGATGGTCAGTTAGACCAGACTGCAACATCACCAAGCAAATCTGGCCTATGTTGAACCTGAAGCGATCCCTTAACCTACTAACTATGAAAAGGTGTAACATTAGCACTATGGTAGGGGTAATTACGGGTCATTGTCTGATTGGTAAATATGCCAGAAGACTGGGACTCCCCTCAAACGACTTCTGCAGAACGTATAAAGAGGTGGAGGAGGATGAAACTGCCCTGTTGGTCTTTACCATAAAAGGAAAACCCATTTAGGAGCCTTCTTTCCGGATTCGTTGGGTGATCTTGAAAATACTGGTATAAAAAACCTCCACCGCTTCGTTAAAAGCTCAAATTGGTTCAACGAGTAGGGTACTACGCGAGGAAAGTTTTCGTGGTATCACAATAGACCTCACCGGTCTAAGTGTGTCGGCGTACTGTCGGCAGCCACTACTAACAACAACTACTTTATCATGTAAGTAATACTAAGTGTCTGAATATTTGCATCTCAATAAAATAAACTCAAAAACCAATAAATTATTTATTTAATTTCAATGAACCCGATTTTATTGTAATGAATGAAAACTTAACTAATTAAATTAACACCATAATATAACATTTCAAATTAATTAAATTAAAATCAAAATGATTATTTTAAAAATGCAAAAAAAAAAAAAACCTAATTTTATATTCGTTTACTAAATTTTTTTATTTCATTGCCTGATTGTCATCATTAATTTCTAAAAACAAATAAAAATTTCAATTTGACCTATTCCCATACATTATTATATGATGAAATGATTTTCTTGAATATTTAAGAAATTAAATCCTCATTCATATTATTTTGAGTGAAAGAAGAAAATGGCAGTGTGTGGCAGAAACATGATTATTATTATTGCAATCATCACTCCTTTAAACAACAAAAAAAAAAGGATCTAAATCTATAAAAGGAATTAACCTTGAAACATAAATTATTCATTACAATCTGGTGCTACTACATTGGCATTCATCATATACCAAAAATTTTACAAAATTCAAACGTCTGGAAAAATAATTCATCAGACATAACATGTATTTTTATTTTCGCTTTGATATTATTATTATTGCTTTTTTTTTTTAATGGTTTTTAAAGGAAATAAAAATTCAATCTCATCGACATCACGTTTTACGTTAAATTAATCAAATAAAATTTACTCCAGTGATTACAGAATTTAAACACCCACTAAAATAATAAATTCACACAATTTTCAAATATATCTAATATATATATATAGGTATATAACTTTTAATAAGAAATATCGGGTAGTCATTCCATTCCCGTTAATTTACCACAAATATATAAAAGCAATAAAAAGAATAAAAAAATTCAATTTAATATCCGACATTTTGACTTTGCTTTATTCCAATATACTACGGTCACTTATCCTGTCAAATGATGCCACTTTAAATTATTTTAAAGGTTTTGTGTTGTTGTATAGGGGTTGCCTTCTTGTTTCTATTAAGAATGATTGTAAAAAGAAAAAGAAATACTATATAGTCTGAATTGACTTTATATTGCTTTTGCTACCCCTTTTACTGTATTTCATATGACATAATATGAAATGACATTTATTTTGTAATACGTCCTCTTCTATTAAAATTGTCTGTTTTTTTTTTTTTTTTTTTTTTTTTGTATAGAAAAGTCCTTGAATAGAAATTTAAAAATTATTGTAAAAAAAAAAAAATGTTTAATAAACCTTTAAAAAGAATATAAAATAAAAATGATCGACGAATATTATGGTTGATCCGGCAAGCTTATAATGTTACTAAAAATTAAAGTATTTGAGCATATGAGAAAGCATAGAGGAATATACAAAGCTCACAATTAAGATATTTATAAATCTTTGGTATTTTGATCCTAGAAAATATGGTCAAAGATCACACCAATGCCAGGTCTGTTCCAATAGGTATGGGTTGAGTCGTAAATATGGTTTAACAAAATTTGATTGGTTTTTGTGGATTGAAGGTCATATTGTTATTTCTAAACTATTCTGCTATGGCTTTTACAAATCAAAAAAATACCCAAAAATGATTTAAAATTGTATTTTCAAAATAATGTGAACGACTTATTTGTTAATAAACTGTGCCTAATTATAAATCTAGCTAAATAACTTATATATTTTCGATTTAATTTGATCTGCCGTATCTACTAGGACACTACTGAGAACTGCACAATAATTGTTTATGCCAGACAATTGAGTCTAGCTGTCTATACCTTCTATTTATTTATTTCGTTGGTCTGCAGATACTCTGCACCTTCTTTCTCATATTATTTAATTTTTTTTTTAATTTCTTTACCGTTAATGATTTGGTATCATTATTAAGTACGTATATCTAAAGCCTAATTCAGAATACCTACGTGTTCTCACGAATATAAAAATGAATGAAAAATAAAATAATCGTAAAATTTTTTTTATAGTCTATTTTTTTTTTTGCAAACCTATATGCATGTTCTAATCTAAGTATTAGAGATATAAAATTTAATTTTTTTTTTTTAGTTTTTATTATCCTTAAACTTAAAGGAATAAATCGAAAAATATTCATTTAACATTTTTATTTCTTTTAAATCGTTTTGTATATACAATTCGTATTTTGTTAGAGGTTTTATTTTTATTTTTGTTGTTGTTATTTTCATATGTCCGCCTTCAAATTCCATTTTAAAATTCAAGGTTTTAGTTGGTAATCTATATAGTAGCTACTCTAGTTTAGAGAGAGTACAAAAAGTATTTAGTATAAAAGAATATTTTTGCTTAAAGACAACCATGTCAAACTTAAGAAGAGCCATAAATTTTGTAGCAATCGTCGGCCAAAAAAAAAATTGTTTTTTTTTTTTTGTTATTATTGTTTTTGTTTTGAAATTTCATCTCTGTCTATTTTTTTCTGTTGTTGTTGTTGTACTTTATTTTTGTATTTAACTTAAATGCTTCAGCTATAAAATAAATATATTATAAAACAGATGTTGCGCTTATGAGATTGGAGTATAGAAAATTGTACGAGGGGGGGGGGAGTGTTTTGAAAAGAGGGGCAGAGAAAAACAAAGAAAAAAAAAATATATAGAATTGTAGTCCTTGTAGGATAAATTTTTAGTATTTTTATCATTTTTAGAATATTCTTGTCCAAGATAAATCTCATTTTTGAATAGTAAGAACTGATTTTATACTATACTATTTATAAGATCTTAAAGTATGTCTAGACTTAAGATATATTTTTTTTTTGTAGTGTATTTTGCGGTGATATCTCCTTCACTGATGCAGCAATGAGTTTTGTTATAACTATAATTTTTTTTATAATTCTTTTTTTTTTCGCTTATTATCCTTTTCCAAATTCAAACAAATACAAAATCATATAAAAGGTCCTTGTTTTTTGTATTTTTTTTTTCGCCTGGCTACTAATGTTTTTTCTTTTTATTGTTTTATTCTCTATTTCTGTTTATTTTGCTTTTAAACAACTACAAGATATTTTTTTTTTTCCATATATAGTTGCAGTAACAGTTTCGTTAGAAAGATAAATCCTTGCAATTGTATTTATGCAAATTTATTACAACTATAATAAAACAAAATTATTAAAAAATAAATAAAATGAAATGCAAAATACTAAGATTGTTTTTTTTTTCATATCTGAAGTTTGATTTGTTGCAAAAAAAAAAAATAAAGATTTAAGGATCTTGTTTGCATAAAGGAAATCTTATTTAACAGTTATATTTACATGCATTATTGCAAAATAAAATATATCCTTAAAGACATCATCAGTTAGTTCATGTGCATATATTTAAGATTTTGCTTAAAAGTCTGTTGAGTATAGTTTTTAGTTGTTTAATCTTTTCTTTTGAGATGATTAGTTTAGAAGTTTTCTGAAGAAATGGTTTGATGTGATTCATGTTTTATTATGAATTATGTTAAAAATGTGAGATATGTAAAAAAAAAAAATTGTCAAAAGAAAAATCAACTCAAAATGTTGGGCTCACATTGGAAAGTTGAAAAAACATCAGTAGTAAAACATGTGGAATGGAAATGTCAAATAGAAGTTTTATGCTCGGGACAATCTATCTTAAACGGATAACTGATCACTTTGATGAACAGACCAATATAATTTGTTTTATAAGAACTGAGCTAATTAAATAGTTTGGTTTCGTTGCAAACCTTACATATAGGTAAGTTTCAATATTAAGCTTGAGTTCATCATAAATGGCCATTTTGGTATTACATAATTTAATTCGTTTTAACTCATCATCTTATAGCGCTACAGCTCTTGGTGAGCTTTGGCCTTCATCACTATACTCTTCCAAAAAGGTCAATCTTGTGCCGCTTGTCTCCAATTTAGGATTTGTAGGGTTTGAGCATCGTTTTTCACGGTGTCTGCCCATCTGCTTCTTGGCTGCTATCGGGCTTTACATTCAGCAGCACTGCTTGCTTTCAGCTTTCGTCCATTCGACTTACGTGGCCAGCCCACCTTAGTCTTTGGGCCTTTGCAAACCGTACAATGTCCTCACTATCAATTATACTATATTGAGGTCACTGTTGCTTCTGATTATAATATTCTCCATTCTGTAATCTTTTTGGTCCGAGTATTTTTCGGAGAATTTTTCTTTCAAATATGCGTAGGCTATTCTTCTCGGCCACGTTCATATTCCATACCTCACATCCATACGTCAAATGGGAGTTTTATATATCGTCATTTTGGCCTTTCTTGATATTAATTTTGATTGAAGCAACTTTCTGTTTGAATAGTAGCATCTATTTCCGGCCTGAATTCTATTATGAATACAGCATTGCATACTATTATCACTTCTTATTGTCGCTCCGAGGTATGTAAAGGTTGTAACTCCTTCAAAGGTGTACTCTTCAATTGTTATATTCTGAGTATTTCTTATTTGTTCATTTCTTGACATTTTTAGATACTTTGTTTTGTCTTCGTTGATTTTTATTCCTACTTTTTGTGTCTCCTCTTCTAGTTGTACAAATACTTCTGCCATATATCTGTAATTTTTTGCCATAATTACTATGTCATCCGCATATTATGCTACTATTTGGGTCATATTGAATATACTGCCTTTCTTTTCTAATTTTCCTATGGCGTAATGTATAGTATTAAGTTGAATAATAGTGCGGATAAGGCATCTCCTTGTCGTACTCCCCTTTCTATTTTAAATTCACGGGTTATTTGGTTTTGTATTACAATTTTAGCTTTTGATTCATGCATTGTCATTATGACCAGGTTTGATAATTTCTGAGGTATTCCCAAATGTCTAAGAGCTGTTAAAATTATGTCTCTATTTATGCTGTCAAATGCTTGCTTCAAATCTATGAAAAGCATGTGAAGATCTATGTTGTGTTCATAACATTTCTCCATGCTTTGTTTCATAACGAATATCTGGTCAATCGTTGATCTTTGGCTTCGGAATCCGCATTGGTACTCTCCCAGTATTTCTTCGCTAATCTGGAGTATATGACATTGGATAATATTTTGTAAGCACAGCTTAATAACGTTATCCCCCCTGTAGTTGCTGCATGTCATTTTGTCTCCTTTTTTGTGAATTGGACAGATTAGCCCAACCTTCCACTTCTCCGGAATATTTTCTTGCACCCATATTGTACATATTAAGCTATGTATCTTTTTATGCAGAAATTCTTCACATTTTTTTAGATTCGTTTTAACTAGTTAAGCTAGATAAATTATTTTTCGAAATCTATTGTTTATTTTTTTTTGACAAAAAAAGTGTCAATAATTGCCATAACTAAAATTGAACAATTGAAAAAATTTAAATTCAATTTCAATGTACATCTGATTTATTTATTTTGAAATGTTTAACACAAAAAATTTACAAACATGTTATCCAATTAGTAATTATGTAATCCAAATAGAATTAAATTAAGACCGTGAAAGTCATCGTCCATCGCATCGTTGTCTATTATAGTCATTTCAAATAGTTTTCTATATAGTTTATTTATTTGGACATTTTGATATCCGTTGCCAACTTGAGATTCACCATCGAATTTACTTTTACGCAGATTGAAATAGAAGCGGAAATGTATCTGAATGTAAATGAATGATGTAAATGAGTGTAAAACAAAATATATATTGTAAATATATATATAAAATATATAAAATATACAAAATATATAAATAAAAATGCTTATTAACATCATATTGATCAAACTGTCACTATAGGTACATATAATAATTTTAAAGTAGCTTAGCTATTTACCTATCTTGGAACCAGTGATAATTCCACAAATGTGTTAAATCCAGCGAAGAATAACTCTTAAAAATGCCATTCGTCTTATCGACAACACTAATGTGATATCTTTCCTTGTATCACATGAAAATCGTCGCATTGTTGAAGCATTTTCCCTATTTTATAGATATTTCGTAGGTTTAGGAATTGTTCAGACGAAATAAGAACCATAATGTCAACTAAAAACTGGTCATAACCTAACAAATTTTCTTGAATGTTCTTTTTTTTGTTTGTTTTTTACACTTTTGACAGTAACATAGGTAAATTCACCTTTTCGAGGTTAATTAAGTACGGTACTGCAATTTTACACTACAATATCTATACAATATTTCGAGTATTTATTTAACAAATTACTAGCTTTACTCATTAAATGTGGAAAACTGCTGCTATTGTCAGGAACTAAGCCTTCTTAAATAGAATAGGTATATTTTATTTAAGTTGTTACCAGATTATACTCTCAATTATTTTCTGTCATTTATTATATCCCGATGACAAAGGGCACTATAGAGCAGGTCGAGAAACCAATAGGACATTTTTATTTTTTTTTGCTTCATCGGGGATCAAACGTGAGACCTTTCGGTTGTAAGACAGACACTCTAGCGTGTAAAACATATTCCAACAAATGTGTTTTCACAATGCAAAAATATACTTACGTACCTACAATCTACAAAAGTTCAAGTGTAATATAAACAAATTTATTTCAAATGTCCCTACTGATCAAATGGACATAATTCTTTCTACAATCCTCAATTTATTAGTCCAAGCTGTGCATTCGTGTATAAAAGTACTGTTTAAAACCTAATGTTTGGCTTAACTTAAAAAACAAAAAAACAGAATCATGGAAATTGTTCAAGATAAGTGAAGGTTCATTTGATGTCTTCGAGAAGATGAAAATTTGGATTTCGATATATGATGCTTACAACGACGATTTGGTCTAGAGTAGAAAATATAATGCGGCGAATTCTATGAGTTGTATAATGAGGTAGGCTACCTCGAATGAATGGATGAAAATATCCCATTCAGCCAAAAGAATCTTCGAATTCAGACTCAAAAGTACAAGACGTCTGGTAGACCATACATTTTGTTCGAGAGATGAAATATCGGGAAATATAACATTTTATGATAAAATTTATCATAGAAGTGACCTATGTAAATGTAAATGTGAACGAAACCGCTATTAAAAATTGATGAATATTAGGTCAGTAATAATTTTTTTTTTTTGATTTTTGGCTCAAATGATTTTGCTCTGAATTCATAGAATTGTGGTTGTGGTTGTAAATCAAATAAAAATTAATTTTTCATATTTGTCAATAAAAAATGTTAATAATACTTGTATTTATTTCGAATTATTTTATTGAAAAGTTGACAGTTATGCTATGTTGTTGCCTATAAAGCCTAATAGTATTTATTAATTAACAATTTAAGTTTAAATTAATATTTTGTAAATAATTAAACTATTTTATTAGAATACAAAATATTTCATAGATACATTTTTTACGGTTAAGGAATTTTTGTAGTTTTTTTTGAAAAGTTAAAATTTAATCTAAACAAAGTAAAATTAAGTTTTTTATTTTAAAAATATTTACAAAATTAAAAAAATTTTTAAAAGATTTCTAAATATTTTTATAATAAAAAAAAATTCAATTTTTTTAATCAATACAAAAATAAAATATTTTTCAACTTCTTTTGTATATGAGAATTCTGACTTATTTTTTTCAAAGATTTGTTTTTATTTATATGGATATACATAGATAACAGAACAGGAATTCTTAAAAAAGTTTTACTGTTATCGTATATAGTTAGGTACTGTTATAATATTTTCTTAAAAATAAATTTTTGTATTTGAAATTAACCCTTTCGTTTTAATTTTGTATTTTTTTACAAATTTGTTTGTGCTTCTCAACCTATTTAGATTTTATTACATTACATCTGTTCAGTTAATCTTAACAGTTAAAATGAAGTCGTTAAGTTGTTAATTAAGATATTTATTAAAATTAGAGATATTTTATACACTTTAATGGTCTTGTGCTGTACTTTAATGGTTTTGTTACATGCAAGTGCGTTTGTGAATTTTTATATTTTCGATTTTGTATATAGTGATCTGGTAGCTCTCAAGCTTTCAAACTTATTAGTTTCATATAATTTTTTATTAAGCCAATAACTATTTTACTTTTATAAATAACTAGACTGTAAAGTTTTTTTTAGGTGTACAATATGGAATAGAATTGCATTTTAGAAAAAACGTTTTTTTTAACAATATGGAAGCCACGGTATGTGAGTAACATTGTATATCATAGATACATTAACATTGTATATATTACGAATAGTATACAAAAGAGAGATACACAAAAAAAAAATAAAAAAAAAATCATAAAAAAATGTTTTAATTATGTTCATATACATCCAAACACACAGTGACGTCATGAAAAAAAGAAAATCTATAATAACTCCCTTCCCTGATAACTTTTTGGAACTTTTCGATTTTTCCCTATATCATGGCCCTAAAACCTATCTTTGTTGAAAATTTCAAGTCTCCAGGTTAACTGGAAGTGGGAAATATTTTTTGGACAGAATTAATTTGAGTTGACTTCTTGATACTTGATTAAATTTAAATTCCTGCTACTGCTGCTAAGTTTACGAATTTCATTAAGCTACACTAAATTTTTGACAACAAATCAAGTGCGATTTGACAGGTTTAGTGCGAGTATCAAGTGCAAGTGCGAGAGGTTCGGAAACGCCCGTAATACTACGAATAAAGTATTGATTGAATTTAATAGCTATTTCCACATTATAACTAAATGTCTTCTATTCAAATATAATTTCCTTAATTTCATTTAAATTATTCTTCTTCAATGTATAATGTTTGTGCAAATGAGCAAATGTACAAAACGCTCATCTTTTACTAAAATTAAATTTGGTAGAAAAGATTTGTTGTTGAGTTGATGTTTGGCAGAAGTGTTTGGTTTGGGGAAGAAAATATAACGTAGAAAATTAAATAGCTGTAAAAATATAGTAAAAAAAAAAATTAAATTAACATATCTTCACTTGCTAAGTCACATAAAACGGAATGGATGAAAATGATTAAGTTAGGAAAACTTTTAAACCCAAATTCTGCTTATTCATAGCTTCGTTGGAGAAATGAATAATCGACTCAAATGAGAAAATTTTAGATCAACAACTAAATAGCATATGTTTGTGCCCGTAATCAATTGAGAGATTGTGTGAGTCGATTTTTATAAACTCAATTTACTTCATTCACCAATCTCATACAATGTTAGATATAAGCTTTTGGGTATTGAAACATTGGCAAATAGACGTAACACTGCTTGCATTGGGTTCGTTCAGTAGCATTAACTGGTAGATCTGGAATCCATTTCGGATTCATGTAACATATATCTGGCCAATGAACGCAATTCACCATAAAAATTTACCGCAATACGAGCGCCATCACCGGAAAATATAATGAAAACTTTTAAATATAAATTAAATTTGAATGGAATAATATTTATTATCATATACATATAATTTATTTTTTATAACTCGTAATTTAATTTTATGTACATAAATCTTTCTTAAGAATTTAAATTTTCACACTAATTCAAAAGATAATGGCGATTTAAATTTAACAACTTTCATAAAAAATATAAACATTTAATTTTTCTTACAGTAGATGTCACAACACTCAACATAAAAATTGTTGTTGTTATTTTTACGTATAAAAAGAAGATCCATGAAATGTATTTAGAATTTTTTCAGATCCATTTTCATTAGCCGCGATACATTAACGGTACGTTTACCACATCGTTCAGTAAACAGATCCATGGATCTGTGGATTTCAGATCCATTGGTTAATTTCACTGAACGCTAACATTATGTTCACATTTGATGTATTGTCAAATCGTATTACTTGTTCCGAACTATTGTATTGCTTATCTTTACATGTTCCACAAAGATCATTACGTGCAATTAATATGCTCAGAGTTCCATATCACCGTACTAATTATGCTATCAATTGCAAAATAAAATGAGCCAATTAGGAAATGTATCATCAAGTTCAATTCAATTCAAATAATGTTTGATTATCACATAACAAGAAATGTATTTGGAAGTGCAATAATGTCTTACTTTTATTTTCCAAATAATAACTAAGTGTTCTTAGGATTTTTTAGGGTTTTTTTTCCTTGAAATGTTTAAAAAAAAATTTCTATACTTAAACTATTAGCGTTCAATTACGGTATATTATTTTTGTTATTTGCTCAGAAATTATTAAAATATTTAATTATGTTTAATTTTTTTTATATAAATTAATTTATTTTTAAAATTAAAAAGATTTTATAGTTTTAGATTATACTTATGTCTGTAGAATTTTTTTCATAGACGAATAAATAAATAAATTGATGCACCAGATGCACCAGATTGCACCAGACCAATGATTTCCAAGGTTTGTAGTATTCAGGAAGTAAGTAAAAAATATTTAACAATAAGAATCAAAGGGTTAAACATGATGCAATATTTTCATTAATTTGAATTCAAATTCAATTTATATTAAATTTCCTTGTAAAAATATTTAAAATTTTTTTATTTTTATTCTTATTTTTTTTTTATATACAAAATACTCAATAAATTAAAAATTAGAAAAACTTGAAATAAAAATAAACTTAAAACCAAAATAATTTTTACAAAAAAAAACAAAATATTTATTTTAAAATAATTTTTCAAAATCAAACAACTAAATTTATCTTATTCAAATCTGATGATTGGAGGGAGATGAGAATTTTAAAGGGGTTGGTTGATAAGGAAAATAGAAAATGAAAATGATGAAATAGGGAAAAATAGTTTTAGAAATTTTTTTTTATTTTATTTTTGTTCTTTTTATATACAAAATATGTTTTCTCTCCTTTAAAATATTCTAAATAATTTTTACTATATATGAGTATTTTGTATGTAATTGTTTCAAGGACTACATTACAATTGGATAGAAATTCTAAGGTGCTTAGAAAATTGCATATATGTACCTATGTTTAATAATTTATTTATTTACTTATATTCATTCTCTATGACACAACTTTACTATGTTGTTTCTCTATGTAACATTTCGGAAAATTTAATTTTTGATATTTAAAATAAGAGAAAAGTAATTTGTTTATGGTTTTTGTTTTTTTTTTTGCTTTTTATAAGTTCGGAAGACGTTGACAGATTTATTTTAGAAATATTTACGATATTTCTAATTTAACAACTAAATAAAATTGCATACACTTTCAAATATTCAGAAAATTATTTTTAAAATATAAATTTTATTTTGTTATTCTTTTAACCACCATTTTGTTTAAAATTTTCCATCATTTACTTCCTACAACAATGCTCTTCTTACCTTAAATATGTGAAATTTTGTGTGTATTTTGGCATTATGTTAATATATATATAGAAAGACATATGGAATGACTTGTCAGTTCTTAGTTTTGATAAAACTGGTGTATTTTACATTTCTATACTTACGTATACATACACTTACTATTTAAAAAAAATAAAAAAATATTCAAATAGTTAATACAAATTTATGTGAAAAAGACAAACTGAAAAATTTTAAAATTAAAATTTGGTAAAATTGTAAGAAATCTAGATAGAAGAACCCTTAAACAAAAAACAAAAAAAAAAAAATAAAGATATAAATTACAATAATAAAATTTTCCAGGTGTAAGTATATAACTTTTCTATGTTAGACATTATATGTATGAAAGAATATAGGTGTATATTATTTCATGCAATTTGAATTAGTTTTATAACGGGAAAAAATTACAATTGCTTTTATATACCGGATTTCCAACATTCATTTCCTATAAAGACTTAAGAAACAAGTAATAATTTATTTTTTTTATTTTGTTTTTAGTTTTTTTTTGGTTTTTATTAATGTAGGAGAAAAGAAGGATTCGGAAGGGTAAGGGATGGGGTAAAATGTTGTTCAATACAAAAAAAATGTCAAATATTTTTGGTATTGAGTTACGAATGTTAATTGAATAGTGTTGAGAGAAACATTTGAAAGAAGATATTTGTTTATTCTGATGTAGGAGGCGAAATTGATCAGTATAAAAACATGCTTGACATATAAAGATGTCATAATTATTATAATTTGGTAAATTAAAAATGGGAAAATATAAGCATGGGCTTAGAAGCCAATAATAACCTACGTAGTTGTTTTTGCGCTTCTTAATCACAATAGAACTAGTTGCGATTAACTCAAACCTACTCTTGTGATCAGAATGCGCCAATCCAAATGCATTGAACGCTATTTTTTGGACTTAGTACATTAGTACATCGCATAGCTAATTTATGAGTCCATATAATCCCACAAAATATTGTGAATCTCGGTCATAAGAGCCATTAGTTGTGCTTGACTCAAACCTACTCTTATAATCAGAATGCGCCCCTCCGAACTTATGTAGTGGTATTTTCCGATTCTTAACCACAATTTATACGGAAATGCGACGAAATATCTTGGACTTTTGTGTGGTGACTGTACGGGCGCGATTCACAAAATTCCGCAAAATTGAATTTCTATTTAGGGATTGAAATAAATGTTTCAAACACTTTTAAGTAATATCAACTTTTTAGTATTGCAGAGGACCAACCTGAAAAATAATAAAGTTTCAATCAAGACATCGGCACTGAAATTACGCAACGTTAATAGTGAAATACTTAATAAGAACTTCACAGGCAAGCATAGTCAACAAAATGTTTAAATAAATAATTGTAAACAAATGGCAACAAAAATAAATTTCAAAATATGACAATATAGAATACCGTTGCTAAACGCAGAAAATTATTCAACATGGAAGGTCCAAATGGAATGTAAACTCCATAAAGCACTTGTTCTAAGGTCAAGCTGAATAAATGTTTTGGGATGGTAAAAACGAATTATTAATATTTATTGAGCCCGTGATAGTGGCTTTAATAGAAAGATTTAGTAGAAGAAGTCAACAATGAAAATTTGGAATTTCCTGGACCAAATGTTGGATAGGAAAAGGCATAACAGAAAGCTGAAGAGTCTCGAAAATAAAAAAAAGTGCAAATGAGCCCTTAACAATCTATGCTCGATTATCTTCGAGATTTTAAATGTAGTAGTTACACGCTTGATTGAACTTAACACAAAGTTAGATAATGATTTACTAGTAGTTATCTTTCTAAATAGTTTGTCGGAGGCTTATAACGATATTCAAGCAGCTTTCGATGCACAAAGTGATTATTCAAAATTTGATGTAGTAAAAACTCGTCTGTTAGAAGTTGGTAAACGAAAGAGAGAAAAAGAAAATTCATTTAAGTTAAAATAACCCTATTATAATCAAAATGGGCAATATAATCCAAAAAAATTTTGGAACTTTATAAATTATAAACGTAAATGTGATGATTACCCAACATTTATGAAATTTAATTCCCTTTCAAGTAATGATCCTATAGTAATTTCTAAATATTTTCGCGAGTTTTTCAGCACTTCATATTGCAGTTCTAGCTTTACACCAAATGGGAATTATTTCTCCTACATGGACAATTATCAAAAAACTTCTTTAATGATATAATTATAATTGAATAAATAGTTGTCAACTATCTAAATAAACTTAGTGACAATACTTTACCCGATCCCGATGGCATACCGGAAATAATACTTAGTAAGTGTTCTAACATTCTTACTATACCTTTAACATTACTTTTTAAAATTTCATTAAATTCGGGAGTTTTTCTTCCTATTTGGAAATGATCCTATATTAAACCAATTCATAAAAAGAATGCCAAAAATGGAATCACAATTTATCGGCCCGATAGCAAAACTATCTTCTATTAGAAAAGTTTTTGAATTGATTATAACTGATTCAATTTATAATCACTGTTCAAATCTTTTAGTAGATAATCAACACGGTTTTGTAAAACAAAAATCAGTGACAATATCAATATCAATGACAGTAAAATACAGTGACAAATCTAGTTGAAACAACATCAATACTTTTGAAAAATATGGAAGAAGGATTTCAAACTGATGTTGTCTATACAGATTTTAGTAAAGCATTCGACCTATTGCCACATAGTTACATATTACTGAAACTTAGAAAATACGGCTTTCCAGAATTTTTCCTTAAATGGATATACTCTTACCTGAATGAACGCTCGTACTATGTCATATTCAAAAACATTATTGCAGAAACTTTCGAAGCCAATTCTGGTGCTCATCAAGCGAGTCATATTGGTTCTTTACTTTTTATTTTATCGGTAAATGATGTTACTTTAGTCCTTTTCAACTGTAAGCTTCAAATTTATGCTGACGATATTAAAATCTTTAAAAAGATTACGTCTAACTAGGACGCTATCCTTATGCAAAATGACCTTCACAATTTTAACAACTGGTGTGTTAACAATAACAATTTACTTAATGTAAATAAATGCGCACTCATATCTTATACACGTCGTTCAAGTCCGATTTCTTTTAATTATACTTTAGATGGTATTGGTCTACCTAAAGTTACCTCAATAAAAGACTTAGGAATGTATTTTGATTCTCATCTTAGCTTTAAAACTCACTATAATAACATTATAAATAAAGCTAATTCAATACTTTAAACGTTGGTCAAAGGAATTTTCATATAATCATATGTTCTTAAGTCGTTGTACACCTGCGTTGTAAGACCGAATCTTGAATATGCAAGTCAAGTTTGGTCACCGTTTTATATAGTACACATTGATAGGATTGAGGCAGTACAAAAAAACTTTCTTAGATTCGCTTCATGCCACTTGTCATGGTCTAATCCTATTATCTTACCACCATATGAGCAAAGGTTAAAATTAATTGATCTGTGTACATTGAACTTTAGACATGAGGTTTCTGATGTTATTTTTATTACAGATATTGTAAAGGGCAATGTCAAATCAACTTTCATTTCCAGCAATATCACTATTAGAAATCTGCACCGTCTTCGCTCATTCAATTTATTTAATATCAGTAATCATACGACTAATGGCAAATTTAACCTATTAATAGAATGCTTATTTATAGGTAACAAACATAAATTTAACATTGACTTTACACTATCAAAACATTCCCAAAACCAAAAATTGTAAAATCGCTATTGTTAGGATATTGCTATTCTTTTTTTTATGTTTTGTTGTTTTATTAGAGTGTATGTAATGGTTTATTCAATTTTAATTTTAGCTTTAATTCTCAATTTTTAATGTGATTTGTATAAACAGTATAAATAAATAAATAATAATAAAAATAATTAGCAATATATTAAAACAAATTTATTAATTTAAAATGTTATCAGTTTGGAAAAAAGGGTAATTTTATTAAAAATTGCATGAGTCGTCGAGAAAAGACAAAAACTGTAGAGGACGAAATGAATGTAGGCCAAGGTTTTATCATTCAAGAAATATCTGGTCGAACATCTGATTCCTTATAAAATCTATATATTATTCCTCAAATGCACAGCTCGATATTTGTGTAATCAAATATGAAATTATTTGTAAAAGGAAAATTAAAAATTTTGAATCCAACATTCGTATTCCAAAATTCATTCATTTTGATCATGTAATGAGAATTAAAACCGTAGACTATTTACTTTTCCTTTCTTTTGCTGGAAAACTGAAAATGCTAATAATTCAAATGGAAACTAAATGAGAAATTCGTTTTTCATTGTTTTTTTTTTTTGGTAAAAAAAAATTTTTTGTTTTAAAGACATTTTTATTTTGTAATTTAAAATAATCGGATTAAAAATTTCATGATACACGAACATTGACAGAATCTAAAAAAAAAAAAAAAATAAAGTAAAAGAAATGAACCAAAAACTATACTGAACAAGTGAAAGTTATTATTAGAGTATAGCTGTCTTATTGATAAATGTGAGTTTCGTATTAATTAAGAATATGTATAAAATGGTATAATAAAATAATGAGGGAGGTTTCAAGCAATACGGGCTATAAAACGAACTTTTTTAAAATTTGAGCAAAATAATTATCAATATTTACATCTATCAGGACATTGTTACCAATATCATATGACCGCTGACATCCAATTATGGATAGGTAATAAAAGAAGATGAAGTTAACCTGAAGATACACAGTGTTGTTGAGTTTATTAATAGAAAATAGTTTAGCTTAAAAATCGAAAAAAAACAAAATTTAAGCTTTAGAGAGGACATTCAAACCGTACACAAACGAACATATATTTCTTGACAGGGTTGATGCATATATAGGGTTCCGGTCAAAAGGAACGAAATTTTCAAACTTATTAAGCTGAAATAAATAAAATCGCAACTGCTTCGAAACTTGAAAATTTTCATAACAAAATTTGATTATAAAAATTTTGATATTGATACTGAATAGGGATACAAATGTATTTTCAATATAAAATTAGGTTGCCGAAACGATTGAATACGAGTCTTGTCATACTTTGAATTGCCTTGGATCCCATAAACGCTACATATCAGAAAAGTCTAGCTTTTATAAATCACGATTTAAAAAAAGTGATTAAAATTCAGTCATTTTATTTTTCTAATAATAAGTCCGTTCACAACATATACTTGAAATGAATGAAAAATGTAAATATGATTTCCTATTCCAATTTTCGGCTTAATTTTTATTTACCTGATTTCTCTAATTCAAACCATACCAAACTATAAAAGAATAAATGAAATTTTTTGCTTGAAAAACTATTTTCATATACATTTTCTTCAAATCTAATCAATAACATAGAAAATTACTTTTGTGTGTGACTTCTAATCCGTGCGGAACAAATTCAATTTAGGTTGAGAATAGAAGTATAAAAAAACAAAATCCAAATAACAGAAAAAGTAAAAAAAAAAAAACAAGAACAATTTTGATGAACAAAATCGATTTAACCAAAGTAACTGGTATAATTTAACAAATAGATGTGTTGAATTTTTGTAAGTTATAGTTATTATGTTATATGTTGATGGATGCAACTTGAGAACATATGATGATGGCAACACAACGAATGAATTATAAAACGCACGTTTTTCAATATTATTAAAAATCATCCTTTTTTGTTTATTTGTGTCTCTAAATCGACTTGAAATTTAAAAAAAAAAAACAACTAAGTCTTAATATGCTTTTGGAGACTTTGTAGAGTTTTTTTTTTAAACTGTGTTTTTATATATAAAACTACTGAAGATTACAAAATAAACGAAGAAAAGCTGCTTCAAGTTGATGCGAACAATTTAAATTTATCTTACTATTGCAATAGTAATGTAATAACAAAAACATATTTTTAAAAGAAGATTACAATGATGTGAAGTAAAAGTTTTAATAAGAAAAAAAAATAGCTATATATAAAACAACATGTACGCGTACACATACGAGCATAAAAAAAAATAAAATAATATGTGTGTGTATTCGTAAAACAACATATTTAGAATCATTCTTATAGATTGCAACAATATTGTCTTTGACATTATCTGTAATTTGATGTCATCAGGATGAAATTTTTGTTGGTAGAATATCACTAGCGAAATAATAAATCTTTTTTATGTTGAAATAAAAAAATAGAGTGGTAGAAAAATAAATTTTATTTTTAACCATTTTCTCGAAGATGTTGAACAAAAAAATTTGATTTTGTTTGTTTTTAGTCTTAAAAAATGCTAAATTTTCTCTAAAAATGCTACATTTTCTCTATTTCAAGCCCGTTTTTGACATTTTTGAAAGTTTGAACTTAATATAAAAAAAATCATAATATTAAATTTTGCGATTCCTACGAACTGTTAGGAAATCGTACGTTTTATGTCAGTAAGACAGCAAGATTTGCACACAAAACTTTTCGATGTTCAATCTGGCGTGCCCAAAGAAAACGTTCTTGGGTGGATTCAAGTGGATCCCCTACTATCTATACGACAGATATCCCAACGACACCAGATGTGTAAAGTAGCAACTTTTGCTGATCACACAGCCTCAAATCTCCTCCAACGGAACCTCAATCAAATTCAAAGCTGACTTCACATCAGTTGGAAAATAAATGTCAATGAAAACAAGTCAACCCATTTACACTGAGAAAAAGTAACTACTGCCAATAACTCTGAACAGTACAGTCATACCACAAAAGTATTTTCATAAAGTCAGATATGTGGGGATTCATCTTGATAGGCGTTTAACATAGCAGAAACACATAATTTGTAAGCGAGCTCAATTGAAACAAAAGCTGAGGAGCCTCTATTGCTTAATGGGTTTAAAAGATCAAAATTGTCTTTGGAAAATAAGGTGCTACTGTACAATGATGAACTTAAACCTATATGATCGTACAGAATCCAACTTTGGGGCGCTGCATCTAAATTCAATATTAAAGTAATTTAAAGATTCAAGAACAAAGTCCTAAGAATCGGTACTCCTTGGTTCGTGCCAAATAGTTTAATCCAAAACCATTTGCAGGTTCCTTGATGAAATATCAAAATATTGCACAAAATACAAAAGTAAATTGGAAATAAATCCAAAAATCATGGAAAATAATTTTGTGAGGGACCCTAGGAAAGTAAAACATAAAATTCAATCCGACCTGTAAAATAATATAATAAATAGGTGTTATCATAGGTCTTCAAGCCAGTACAATATACAAAATTATTTAATTTATTGTAAATTGTATATCATTCGGATTGTAATTGAAATAACAAAAAAAAATTTTTTTGGAGAGTTTACAAATTTCCATATTAATACTGTTATGCAGAATAATAGCTATTCTACTCTTTGAAATATTAAAAATTGATTTTATAGTTTTTAGTACAAGCTTTCAAATTTGAAAGTTGTAATTGTAATTTATTGGAGACTTCCATGGAGACTTATGAAAATTGATTTTATGAATATACAAATTATTAAAAATTGCTCTGATCGGGAACATTTATTGCATAACTATAGTGTAAGATTGTTTTTGGAATTTTCTTGAACAGATAAAGCCATGTCAGAGCATTTCTTCAAATCTTGAAATATATCATACTTCAGATGTTTTTGATATTTAAACTTTTATTGTGTTGAAAATATGTTATACATTATATTTGTCCTAGCCTTGACGTATTTCAAATTAAAGCTGGATTTTTAAATTATTTTTTTTCTAATTAAATATGAAATAATTGACAAAATTTCAATCAATAAAAAAATACAACAAAACAAAAATACACACCGAGTCTAACGTGCGGAAAAATTTTGATTGGTTGAAATTTTGACAGCTTCATACATATTTAATTTCATAAATTGTTACTACTATAAACTGCAGTTGTTCGACAGGCTGTATGTCTACGTTGACATTATTTAATGTAGGTAAGTAGATGAACTCGATCTGAAGAAGCTTTATTCAAGCTTTTTAGATCTAGGTTTTATAGTTCGGATTATTATTGTTTCCTTCAATCAATTTAATTCACTTCAATTGCAATACAATTTAATATTGTATGCCACCTTTACGTCTATCTATTTAATTATCTTTGCATGTCATGATTTCAAACTTAAATGTAAAATATAAAATTGATAATCATTTCAGAAAAATATTAAAACAATTATGTATAATTTTTCATATAAGTTTTAATCTGCTAAATAATACCATCTTTCAAAGCGCATCTTTCCCGCATGTGAAATCAATTTGTTTTCAATAATTCATTTAAAATTTTTTTTTTTCAAATTCTTTCGCATTTTTAAACATTTTTTAACACTCTGTATTTTAAAATATTCTTAAATTATGTACTTGTTATTTCCACCTTACTGAAATGTACATAGATTTTGTTTTAGAATAAAAATGAAATTCAACAAAATTGCAACTTTATTCAAGAGGAGTTTCATACCCATTTTTCTTGAAAACGAAAATGATGACATAAAATAAAAAGAAATCCTTTTGATTGGAAATGATTTTTGTTATTTTATTTTTTATTATTTATTTTGAGACAATGTCACATACAATTTTTATTCCAAGGGAGAAAAATTACATAATAAAATCCTTAAATTCTTAGTTTGTTTTTATTATTGTGTTTTTTTTTTTTTTTTTTATTTATTTTTGAATTCAAATTGAATTGGTTTTTATTGGTATTTGTTTCAAATTGACTTTAGATTTATTTAGTAAAATATAATTTCTAAGTAGATGAAGTAACTCAGATATCATCTTGCACCCTTGAAGTTAATTTAAACTTTGAAATTGATACAGGAAGAAATTATATACACATTTATACATACATATACATATATACAAGGGATGTGGTGAATTTTTTTTTTTATTTTATCATTATTTCAATAATATTTGATTTCAATTTAATAGTTATTAGTTGAATATACATAAATCGAAAAAAAAATTTGAATATTTTTATATATTTTATATTTAGTATTAAAAATTTGAAAAAAATTTAATTTTATTAAGAATAGGTATTTTTTTTTTTTTTCGTTTTTGTAATTTATTTCCGGCAATTAACCTAAATATATTTAAATTTAAAATCGTTTAAGTCGTTTTTCAAGAATATGTAGTTGAAGTAATATGAATAAAAATGTAATTTCATTAGACTGCTACTACTGAACGAAAATGTAAACCGCCTTCATACTTATATAGAAGAGTAGGTACTTTAAATATAATAAGATTACTGGTTTTTATGTTTTATTAAAATTAAAAAAAAGCAAAATAAAAGAAAAAAAAATGTATTAAAAAGATTTATTTTTGTATTTAAAATAATTTTGTATAAATTTAAGGCGTTTTTGGAAATTACAGTTAATGTGGTGAATTTATATTTATTTTAATAGAAATGAAGTTAATTTCATTTAATTTGTGAATTAAAGTCAGAAAAAGAGGATGAATTGACTGAAGATTTTTCAAGTGTATGCTTATTGTTTTTAAGGGCAAGGCACACAATGGAAAGATATTTTAAATCTTTTAAATTTCAATTTTGTATATGTGGAGTTTTTCATTGAATAAAACTGAAGAGTTGTGAAGTATCTATATTATCATATTATTATGATTTATCTACCAATTGTCTTGCATATATATATATATATATATACCTATACAGTATACATATATATGTATGCGAAACCAAACCTTAACAACAAGTATGCATTTTCAACAATAAAGGGATAAAACCAACCGAATGTATAAGAGTTGTATAAATGTATCAACAACGTCGCCAATACAATGTTTTATGATCCGAAATGTAAAAAAAGATATTCGACATTATCTCATGATCGGAAATTCATTTGACAATGCATTCGCGACATATTCTTACATTATTAAGATGTGCATAGAAAATATTCTCGATATCGAAAATGCAATATAAGAGTTTCAAATGCAATGTAGTATGTTCCATAACATACTATACACAACATAATTAATTCTAAACTGCTTATATTCTGTTTTTCTCTTCATAGTTAAAGCACTTTGCAAGTATTATGAAACTATTTATATTGTGTATAGTGTATAGTGTGTTAATATACTAGATTGTAGCAAAAATTCTAACACTGTATTTTTGTTGTCATCCATTAATAGAACAAGGGCATATAAATGTCATTAAAAATTTTTGTTTTGAAATTTGTTCTTGAATTCACCGCTTCAGAACACTGTGTTCCGAACAAAACAAAATTTAAATAGTTGAAATTTACATTTGAATTAATTTTCAAATTTAAATTTTTGTTCAAGTATATGCATACATCCATATGCATACCAATGCGGCTTTCGCCCTGGAAAATCAACAAGCGACCAGATGTTCGCACTTAAACAAATCCTGAAGAAGACCCATGAGTTTCAAATCGATACATACCACCTATTTATCGATTTTAAATCTGCGTACGATAGCATATACTGCAGCGAGCTGTATGCTGCTATGTCGGAATTTAGTGTACCAGCCAAGCTCATCCGATTGTCAAAAATGACACTGGAAAACACAAGATGTGCTATGGTGATTGGAAATAACACTTCTGACTATTTCCAGACGTGTACCGGATTTCGACAAGGAGATGCACTATCATGCGACTTCTTCAATCTAATACTGGAACGTATAGTGCGACGAGCGGAAGTAAACACGGCCGGTACTATATTTTTCAGATCTGTTCAACTACTAGGGTACATTGACATCATCGCCAAATCACAACGGGCGGTCGTCGAGGCCTTCACCCAAATTGAAGAAAAAGCGAAACGAATGTGTCTCAAAGTAAATGAGGATAAGACAAAATATATGTTGTCGACAAATGAAAAGACCTCTCAACATCATATTGGTCAAAACATCACTGTCGGCACATATAATTTCGAGGTAGTTCAGGAGTTTACCTACCTTGGAACCATTGTTAATCCCACAAACAACATCAATGTGGAGGTACGGCGAAGAAAAACCCTTGCAAACCGTTGCTGCTTCGGTTTGTCAAAACATCTCGGGTCAAATCTCCTCTCTCGAAACACCAAAGTACAAATCTCCCGGTTTTGCTTTACGGATCAAAATCATGGACACTGCCTAAGGCAAGTGAGCATGCACTTGGTGTCTTCGAAAAGAAAATTCTTCGTCGGATATATGGTCCTGAAAACGACGATGGGGTCTGGAGGAGAAGATATAATGCCGAACTCTATGAGCTGTACAATGAGATGAGCGTAGTCACGAAAACTAAAGTCAAGAGACTACAGTGGCTCGGACACCTAGAGCGGATGGACGAAAATGCTCCAGCCAAGAAAATCTTCGAATCCAGACCCGAAGGTACAAGACGTCGGGGCAGACCAAACCTTCGTTGGAGAAACGAAATATCGGCGGATTTAAAACAATTTCGAATCTTCAACTGGAGATAATCCTCCCGTGACCGGCAAAAATGGAGGATGTTGATGAGTCAGGCCCAGGACCTACATGGTCTGTTGGCCATCTAAGTAAAGTAAGTATATGCATACATAAATATTATTAAAAATAAATCATTTAAAAATGAAAACAAAAAAAATATTTTTATGCCTGAATCGTTTGTTAAATGTGAGAAATGTCAAAAATATTAAAAATTACAGAAAAAAAAAAAATTGTTCATAGAACATAGAATTGCTCGGACATAGAAAATGTTTCGAACATTTTTGAAAATTGAGAGAATTCAAATTTTCGTATAAAAAATATGCGCGCGCATGTGTTCGGAACAATAATGTTCTGAAGCAGTGAATCAGTCAAGGAAAGATACAATTTAAGTAAGTTGTAAAAATAAACTGTATCGATTTTTGCTGATATATAATTTTAAAGTGATTTTTTAAAACAATTTAAATTTTAAATTTAAACTGATAAGAAATGGACACATACTAGAAAAATACTCAAGGTGAGATTGCAGTGCGAATCAAGCTTCAATGATTAAAGAAAAATTGCTTTCGAAAATGTAAGTACATATTTATTTTGCATTAAGAAAGTAAAAAATATGTGCTCATATTTCAAATGTCAAAAAACATATGTATTGACAATTATTATTTCAGATGTATTGTATTGAAAGTGATCAGAATTGTAAACAAAACACTTTGTGTTTTCGATGCAATGTAATTGAACTCATAAATTTTACATTTATGTTATTTTTATATTGTATCCGTTGTAATATTTTTTACGAAATTTCCGATGTCACGGTAATTTAGGGCGCTTCCGGACCCCTCGCACTTCGTACTTGTACTTTCTGAAAATACTAATTTATTTCACTATTTTTCGCACTAAATACTATTTTTCGGATTTCAAAATTTATGACAATTATATTTTTAGCATTAGAATCAGTATTACCTTCAAGCGTATTTGTTTTAGCATTTTTATGTCAAATTTATTTTAAAAGCACTTTTTCTAGTATTATTTAGCCAAGTTCATAAATGTATGACTATGGAAATATCAGATAAATTTAAAATTTTATGCATAATGTCATTTGTGTTATCACAAATATTATTATTGTTGTTTTAAAATTTATTATTTCAAAAAATGTCTGGAAAAAATTAAATGTAGGGAAAAACTAATAATTATTATTATCTTAAATTATATTTGTTTTACATTTTTTAAATAATTGCTACAAATTAATTTGCAGTTACCAAAGAATATAATATTATATTATTGATCGAAATTATACCAGGATATTCTGCAAAAATGTTGAAAATGTTTTTCCTGAATGGACACACACTATGCCTGGAATGGTTGAATGGAATAATTTCATTTTCTGGCAACATATTGATCGTTCAAATATCGTGGACATCTTGTATTGACATCAATACATCAAACTTCCAAAAGCATAATAATGCATAATAAAGCAAAATAATAATGAACGGATAGATGCTATATACGAATAATTCTATTTGAGTCCCTTCTGAAAGTGATGCTTACTTATGAAATAAATATTTTTTTAATGTAGCGATAGTGAAATAAAATAAATAAATAAAATAATACAAAATCTCTTCTTGCAAAACCGGCTCCAATTTCTACCAATTCATTTTGTTCTGAAAGCTTAATATGTTATTTTGAAATATTGCTTAAAATTGAAAAATCAAATTTTAAAATTGACTTCGTTGAAAGGCTTAGTGCAAGTATTTTCGAACACACCAACAAATTTTTCGGAGTTTTTGAAAATAAATTTAGTGCGATTTGAAAGGTTTAGTGACAGTATTTTCGAACACATTTAACATTTTTCGGTGTTTTTAGGAATAAATTTATTGCGATTTGACAGGTTTAGTCAAGGAGTATCAAGTGCAAGTGCGAGAGGTGTGGAAACGTCTTTAGTTTTCATTTTTGTATGCAAAATTATTTCATTTGGATTAAGCAATGATATTTAATCGATATTTATAAAAATAAAGTTGGATAAAAATTTGCAGAAATAATTATAATAAATATTTCTAGCGTAATTTTTTTTTTTTCAAATTTATTACATTTGTAATTTGATAATGTTATTTCAATGGGGAGTTATTTCACACCGTCTTTGTTTTTGTGGGCGGTATGTATTTGAAAATTACTTGTTTTAATTGGATAATCTCTTCAATTTATAATCAATCTTAATTCGAATATTCACATTGCACTGTTATGTGGAATTGCACTGTTACGATATAACTGTTATGTAACAATTTTTTTTTTATATTCGTTTACAGTATTTGTTTCTAAATACCCTAAATACCGAATTTTTTTGTTTGTTTGTTTTTAACTAATTTTTTTTTATATTCGTTTTTTTTAGTTTTAAGTTCTCATTGTTACAAAGGGCGTTTCCGAACCTCTCGCACTTGATACTCGATCGCACTAAATTTTTTTTTTATTTTCACTTTCAATAAAGATATCTAGTGTACTTTAGACTACACTAAAATTTTGACAACAAATCTAGTGCGATTTGACAGGTTTAGTGCGAGTATCAAGTGCAAGTGCGAGTAAGTATTCGAGGTTAGCGAAGCTCAAAATAAATTTAGGTACTTGTAAATTTCTATATTTTTTTTTTTTTTTAGATTTTTTAGATTTTTTAAGATAAGGACATGTAAATATTGTTTTTGTTTAACAGTAAAATTTTATTATTTATTTTGTTTACTAAATCAACTTCTGTCTTTTGCTGAGCTATTGTTGAATCTTTCAGTTCATTCAATGTATTTTATGTACTACACTCTAACAGATTTTGACTACATATTGTATTTTTTTGAATTTAAGTTTCTTAACATAAAATTTTCCAACATAACTTTCAAATACACACAGAGTGTTTAGAGTCAAAGTATTTTTTTTAATCAATCTTATTCAGCCTATTGACTAATTTACATAATAAATTTAATAATTAAATATTTTACTATGTCAAATTATTGTTTGACTTTATTATGCTAATTTTCATAAATTACAAAAATTAAAATTAAAAAAAAATATATATTTAATTTTAGAATATATTTATAATATAGGTATATAGGATAATAGTTAATTAAACATGTTTTTCTAATATTTAAGTTTGCTATAATAAACATTATATACATTACATACTATAACATAGTTAAATATTAAATGCAGTGAATTTAAAATTTGCCACAAATTAACCGTTATATTATGAAATTTACCACAGCTTAAATTTAATTCTTTTTCTACTTTATTTTATTTATTTTTTTTTTATTTCGCTCCATTTTTGTTTCTCTACCTTTCGAATTATTTATCAAAAGTAATTAAGTTTTAATGTTCGTATTTTTTTTAAAATATATATATACATATATACATTAACAATTACAATATACATTATATCTGTATATTATATTTATTTACAGTTTTCTCTTTGTTTTTTTTTTTTTTTCAATATTTAGTTCTTTTAAGTTTACTAGTGTTTCATTATTTTGTGTAAACTATACAAAACTTGGTAACACATTTTTTTTAAAGAAAAATTTTCTTAACTACGACACATGATGGTGTAAAAATGAAGGAAGAGAAAAAGTATGGTGAATAATTTTCAGTGCTTGTTTAATAATAATAATAATAATAATAATAACAATAATAATCGTTTTCCATCCATATGCGAGCATATTATATATGTATATACATGTATATCAAAGTAAAATCATGGTCTTAAGTATTTCCTAAAGGATTTTTTCAGCATTTTCCTTTAATTTATATAAAGGTATTCACTTCCTTGAAGATAATTTTTATTTTAATGCAATTCACCACGATGCATATCACGAAATCTGATATATAATTTCTTTTTATATTGCTTTTTAATTTTATTTTTTTTTTTGTTTTTAAGTTTTTAATATTTTAAGACAAGATGGTCTGAAGATTGAAGAAAAAAATATATGACAGGGTTTTCGTAATAGCTATTTTTAGGCAATATTTAAAAATTTATATTTAGTATTAGCTTTGAAAATTAACGAAAAATTAATGCTTTATGACGTAAACATGCTTATAACTAAAAACAAATTTGGAGAGGGGGGGTTTTTGTAAATAATATTTCTGCCTTGAAATGAATGTTGAATTAATATTTTTAAAAGTTGCTTTTAATTTTTTTTTTTTTTTATAAATTTTTAATCGGATTATATACACTAACTATATATGTATATATACTATTACAGTGAATTATAAACAATAATTTTTTTTTGTGGTAAATAGTTTAAAAATAATTTTTTAATTAAAATAAATTCATAATTTTATGTATTTAAAGGTTTTGAAGTTTTTGTTTTATAATACTTAAATTAAGCTGCCCTCTGTGAAAAAAGTTTTTGTAATTATTGTATAACATTAATTTGTTTTTAATTCAAATCATAATCAAACTTACCTTGAAGTTGCTGATTTTGATTTTTGATGTTTGAGGTGTCAATTATGCACGGGTAGAAAAGTGTTAGAATTCTACCAAAGTTTGATAGTGCGGTGATTTCGTAATTTAAAATTTTTGGTAGATTTTTGATGTTGGATCGAATATTGATAAAATAAAAAACAATATAAATTATATAAATAATGTTGTTGGATTGACATTAGAATAATATTAAAAATTTATTCGTAATTATATAAATTTATATAAATGATATGGCAACGGTAAAAAGAATAATAGAAACATATAGTCTGCGACAAATAGTAAATTTTCCAACAAGAAAAACTCGAAATTCAACAACATTAATTGATTATATTTTAACTGGGCTGACAGAAAGCAATAATATATCGGTAGAAAATAGATTTGATTGCACGATTTCAGATCACCAAGCAATAGGCATAAGTATCAACAATACTAATCTGAATAAATTTAAGTCAACTGAAATAAGCTTCGTTAAAATAAATAAAGAAATGTTAGAAGAATTTTTAAGATTTGAAAATTTTCAAAATATTAGATTAATAGAAGATGTGAATATTTGTGCAAATTTATTTAAATTAATTATGGAAAAGGTTGAAAATTTATTTAAAAAAAAAACAATTGTAATTAAACATACTAAGCAAGAGTGGTTCACTAATGAACTAAGAATTCTGAAGAATAATAAAGTAGTAGCACATCAAAGAGCGTCTTTTATTAATGATACTTATACATGGGAAGTTTACAAGAATATTAGAAATCAGTACAAAATTGCCATAAATAAGACCAAGAATAAATTTATTGAAAATAAAATAAAAAGTCATGAAGGTGATAATAAAGCAATGTGGAAATCCATTAAAAAATCGAATAAAAATCAATCAATAGATCATGTTGTTATTGACAATATAGAAATCCAAAGGGCTAAAAATATTGCTAATAAATTTAATAAATTTTTCATTGAAAGTATTAATGAAATCAATAATACTATACCAAGTATGGAATATGAGAATCAAATAGAAGGACAAATATTTTCAAATTTAGAGAAATAAGGATGAATTATTAGAGGTTATTAAAAAAGTGAATAAAAAAAAAAAGATTTCATGGGAATAACTTCAAATCAGGGTTTAAAAGACTACAGCAGAAATAGTAAAAGCACTTAAATTATTGCTGTTGCTGACTATCACAGCATTTCAAATTAAAAAAAAAAACTATTACTGCGCTTTGCTGTTTCAACTTAACCGAAGTAAAGTAATAGTTTTATGCTTTTTACACATACAAATACTACGCATGTGCTTTTGCTTTTCAAAACATAATAGTAGTAGTAGAATTTTGCTGAATGCTTTTCAATATTTTAAGTCAAAGTAAAAAAAAAGCTATTTGCTGTGCTGAGTAAACTATTAAAGCTATACTGTGTTGGTTTCTCTAAGCAAATACATTGTATAGTATTAGCGTATTAGTATTCTGATTTATTCATGCAGAGTGGTTGTGTTGAATGAATTTAAATTTCGTGGTAAATAAAAAAAAAAGTACTTTTTTACTTATTTCTATTTTAATACTTTTTGTTTTTGTTTTACTACTTAGATTATTGATACTAAAAATGTTTCCTTCTGATAACTGATTTCTATTATAATTGTGGATGTTTATCATATGCTGTTTTAAATTAAAATTTCTATTGTTTTTTTAGGATAGCTTTACATATTTTACAGGACGTATTACCAAGATCAACATTCTCATCAAAATATCTCCAAATACAATTAGTTTTTCTTCGTGACATTTTTACTTTTTATTGTTAACAAAATTAATATTTATTATATATTTTACAAAATCGAATCACAACACAACAAGATAACGAACAAGGAACAAAAAAACACAGTAACTCTAAGTAAAACAAAAGTGTATTGTAAAGTGCTGTAAATGCTGAATAGTAATTCAAAGCAACAGCAAATGCTGTTTAGCTGTATTCAACTCATTTTGCTGTAGCTATTTAAAAAAATAATGAAAAAGCTTTTGCTGCATATTACTTTTTGAAATAAAAATGCCCAGCGAAGCGAAAGCAAAACAATTACGAAAAAAAAGCTTTTGCTATGCCTTTGCTGAATCGATGTTAGAAAGCAAGAGTAAAAAAATAGTAAAAGCTTGAAATAACTGCGAAGTTTTTTAAACCCTGCGTTCAAATATCTTATATATTAATACGCTTAAACGTCTGTTAAACTTTTCACAAAGCTTTTACAACACGAAGCTTTTTTCAACCAGATTAGACAACTTTATTAGAACTATTAAGAATTACGATAGTGTGAAAAATTTTATTTAAAGACATAAACAACAAAACGATAAAACCAAATAAAACCAAAAACAAATTAAAGTTAACCTAAAACCAATTCACCTATTGAGCAATAGCATTGACTATTTGATTATATGAATTAATTTAAAAAAAAAAAAAACAAAGTAGCAAAGACAAAAACCGAATTATCAGAATATTATTATAATAGCTTTGTTAAAATATACCGATATATAAAATAAAACTTACCGGTAAAACAAATAGTAAATTTAGAAAATATATTTTTTATCTCACCCAGACCATGTTCACAAATTCCACAAATTGAAATTTATTTATTTTATTAACAAATAATTCAAAAGTATAAATTCAAATGCGAAGTAGCATTGAATAAATATTATATTGTACATGGAGAATCATAAATCGAAATTTACGATCTGCTAAGAACAAGAAAAACAAAATATGTTATGACATTATTATCGAGTTCCAATTTAAGACACGGCAAATTTAGTACACATAAAAATTAAAAAAACTTTAAAAAGAAACCCTTACCACAGACTACCCTTACCTACATCAGAGACGCTAGCGTGTTAACAATATAACAATAAAAACTGAAGAATAAGACAAAAAGCATAATTATTGGCTTTACCCCTAACTATAATAGTCATAAGGCGTCATATGATGTCATATGATACTTCGTTAAATGGCCTATATGATTCGATATGATTTAACAAAGTCGTAACCAATCCTAACCTTTACTATAATGGTCATACCTAATCATACCAAAATGTCAAAATCAAAATTTAAAAGAAGTGAAATAAAAATATAAATTCTATAAATAAATGTTTGGTTTTTTCATTTTGAGTTTTGAAATAGTTAGGGCTATTATGATACTAAAATAAAACACAAAAAACGTGTCTATGACTATTTTAATGTGTTTTTAATGTGGGTGTGCTATGTATTTAGTTTAAATGCATTTAATTTCATATCTACACTGCCAGCGACATCTCTGTTCGTCACATTTTGTTGAAATGTACGTCTCTATTAATAGTATTTGTTAGGGAGCGTTTAGACATCAGATTTTATTTCATGAAAGTTTTGTTTTACTTATTTTTATTACATTTACAAATTTTATTGCAATTACATCAAATTTTATTTTAATAGTTTTAATTACATATCTCAAAGATAAAAAAATATAGTTGCAAAGTATATATTTCTTCATGCAAAATCCACTTTCTAAACTTGCAAAATACGAAGATACGAATATGCGTTACGAATACTAATAATAAATACTTATAAACAAATATCTTAAAAATAGTTTATCTGATAATAAAAAAATATTTGAAACATTGATTTTTTTTTAGAAAATAAAGAAAATAAACAAATAAAATAAATTGTTTCATTTATAATGCTAATGCTAGACCCGCGAATGTTACGCCGGGAATAGCTAGTAATTAGAGATTCCTTTAGTATTTTTACTGATGTGTTGGTGCATATTATCAACACATCAATGAGACATGGATTATTTCCCAGTACTTGGAAAGAAACGGTTGTACGACCAATTCCTAAAAGTTATAAGCCAAGATTATTAAATGAATTTAGACCAATTAATATGTCACCGATGTACGAAAAGATATTGGAGAATGTAATTAGTTCACAAGTGCAACAATATTTAGAAGCGAAAAATATTATTTCCGATGACTAAAGTGGTTTTAGAGGTAAACATTCATGTGAATCAGCTCTAAATTTGGTATTATATGAATGGAAACTAGCAAAAGAAAATAATCTAGTAATTGTAGCAGTTTTTTAGGTAGTGATATATTATTAAAAAAATTTGAAAAATATGGTTTCCAAGGAACTGAACTACAGTGGTTTAGAAGTTTTTTTGAATGCAGAACCCAAAAAACTTGTGTTGATAGAAAATTTTCTAAAAGTGAATTTATTAATATGGGAGTGCCCCAAGGAACAATTTTAGGTGTTGTAAGTTTTTTGTTATATCGAGTATAAAATTTGGTAAAATCATTTTATTTGCGGATGATGCATTATTGTACATAAAGGGAAGAAACATTGAAGATTATTGTCATAAAATAAACGAAGATCTAGTAAATTTGTTAATTTGGTTAAGAATGAATAAAATTAAACTAAATTTAGAAATACCGAAATGTATGGTAGTAAATGATCGATCCAATAGTTTAGCTAATGTATATGTAGATAACATAAAACTCGAAAAAGTAAATGTCATTAAATATTTGGGTGTTATGATTGATGATAGATTAAATTTAGATAATCATGCAGATTATGTTAGTAACAAGATTGCAAGAAAAATTGGGTATTTTAGTAGAATAAGAAACAAACTTACCAATAAATGTGCGATAACTATGTATAATACAACAATTTTACCACATTTGGACCACATTGTACATCGTTATTATCTCTATGTAATGAAGCAAAAAACGACTACAGATACTTCAAAATCGTGCTATGAGAGTTATTTTGAAATGTTCAAAAAGGTCAAACATAAATTTAATGTTGGGAAAATTGAAATGGATGTCTATTAGACAAAGATTAAGCTTTAATACATTGATTTCCATCATTATAAGATGAAACATAATTTGCTTCCTGATTATTTATCGATACTTTTAAATTATGTGGGTGAATCAAATAATCATAATCTAAGATCAGCACATTTATTCAGTCTTCTGCTTTTTAGAAGAAACAACACCCAAAATAACTTATTCCACAAAGGATCACTTTATCTGTTTAATTCTTTGCCTGAGGTTATTCATAATGTTGGTAATATTAATGTTTTTAAGAATAGTTTAATAAGTTATATAATTCATAATGAATTTTAGTTAATTTTGAATTGTTTTTCTTTTATTTTTATTTCTTATGATTTTGTAAATAGTATTTATACTAATAAATTTAATAAAAAAAAAAAAAAATGTATTTATTTATTTGCCAATATTGCATTTCATTTTCGGCCATATTGACATTTTAATGGCTAGGTTTTTTTTTAGGTATGAACATGAAGGTAGATTTCTGCGGCAGATCTGCGGTAGATTTTTGCTTCGTGTGTAAATTTAATTTTACCAATACTGAAAATTATTATATAAATTTTGATGTTGTTGTTCTTTTTTTTGTTAATTAATAGTAAAAACAATTAACATAACGGCTTTAGGTAGTATTTTGCTATAATAATCACACACAATAAATATTTTTCTTTTTGGATTTTTGGCACATACAACAAGTAATAAACACTGTAAAACTTAATCTATTGCAGGTTCGCCTTCATAATAGAATATTTCAGTTTTATTGTAGTCATAGCTTAGTTTTTGTATTTTAATTTAATTTTTTTTTTTTTTTTCTTTATTTCAACCTTATAAACTAATGAATAATTCAATGTAACTTATAAGTAAAAATTAAAAATAAATGTATTACTTAGCTATTTAAACTTATTATACTTAAGAACTAATTTTATTTAGTTAATTACGTAAAGACAAAATTTAACAAAAATAAAAGTATTTATGAAATTATAATTTGTACAATTCAGATGGCAAAATAAAAATAAATATCATTAGTGATATTGTTTTTAAAATTTAAAATTTGTATTATATAAGAAACATTGCCTAAATTACTTAAATTATTTTTTTAAGACCTAGCCGAAGCTGTATGGTCAATTTAAAAATAATGAGAAAAAAAAATTTTTTTTACAACTTAAATTCTTCGATCGGGATTTAACCTTGGGAACTTTTCAACGATTTTTTGTTTTGAAAACGAAAACGAAAATTCTAAAATTTTTATGATTGCAGAACAATAATAAATGTTAAATTTTGTTTCCATTTCGTACAATCCGCCCATTGATATTTCGTCTTATTCCAAATCATTTAAAAAAAAAGTGTACGTTCATCAGATTTATGTAGTTTGATTGCTTTTGATTTTGAGTTTCCTTTCGATTTAATTTCAATGAAAAATGTTAAAGATTTTAAGACATTTTGTTTTTTTTTTTTTAAATCTTTACTATTGACACAATGAAAACACAGTGAAAATAATGATAATATGTGGAAAGTATTAATGAATTTTTTTAAAGTTTTTTTTAATAATTTAAAAAGGTCATGCGCGGTCTATGACTTTAAAATATTTTGGAAAATTGTTGAATAGGAAATAAAGGCCCTGGATTCTATTAAAAATGTAATAAAAAAAATATGGATAAATTTTGGGAAAGGCGAGGCAAGTCCAAATGAAATGAAATTTTATATAACGGTACCTGAAAGTGTCACAAATATATCATAGAAGACCATTATTGGCAACAAGGTCATTTAAAGGTCAAATGAAATTTTTTTCCAAAATTTTGAAGTGTTTTTTAAATTTTATATGTCTTCTCTACAACAATGTAGTGAAACAATGTTAACAACAACATTGTAGATATTTTTCCAGCCTTTAATATGAAATGTATTTGGTCTGGATCAAATTTGCCGTTTCAGACATATTAGCGACTACGCATAAAAATATTTAAAGTAAGTATTCTGGAATTAAAAACATATTTTGAAAAACGATTTAAGGGCTAAATAAAGAGTAAATAATCAATAAAATTTTAACTTTGGAAAAGGGCTTATATTTAAAAAGAAAAAAAAGTTTTGATAAATTAAAATAAAATTAATTTATAGGCATATTAGATTTTAGATTAGATTTAAGATTTTTGCGGGAGGGGATCACTTCCCTATATCACCGCAGCCGCAAATCGGCTTATTGTGATAACCCGTGTTTATTAGTTATTGTAACTAGTGTTTGAGTAATTAAGAATACCTGATTTTGTGATAACACTCAGGATGTTATCAGGATGTAGATTCTTCTTCTATTTCGCATATTCTGCACAAGTTGTAGTCTATTAGACTCATTTTAAAAAGGTGTTTTTTTATTTGGGAATGGCCTGTTATTATCCCTGTCAGAATATGTACGTATGCATTTTGCTCTATACCCAGGCTGTTAATTGCATTTTCGCTGTGCCCAAGGGAATCCCACAGAACGGACTTAACCCTATGAAGGGTGTATCCACTGCTTTCCTTGCTAGGTAATCTGCAGCTTCGTTTCCTGCTATGCCAGAATGTCCTGGTACCCACATTATTGTGACATTATTTGTTTTTGCCAGGGTTTTAAGTATTTCTACACAATCCCATACTAAATTTGACGTGATGGTATATGAATTATTAGCTAGTATGGCTGCTTTTCTGTCCGAAAGAATGTAGGTTTTACGTTTTTTTGTAATTTCTTCTTAAATTTTCTCGCACACAGAGTTCTATAGCATGTACTTTGGTCTGGAAGACTGTCTGGATAGAATTTAGGATTGAATAGATATGGGCCTTAAGGTTTTTTCCATACACTCCCGATCCTACTCCATTCATCTTCTTGGAGCCATCCGTATACCATATTATTGATCCTTTGTCGAAAGAGGGTGGACAGGTTTCCCACGTCTCTCTGCTTGGCAAGATTATATTGAAAGGTTTCTCAAAATTATTTCTTGGTAAGCAGTAGTCGGATAACGCTATCGAAAGCATATCATCCTTCTTGAGTACTTATAGGCATGTACATATATGTATATATAATAAATATAATTTAATGAATGTATTATATATATTTTCATATAAGGTACGAAATAAAGTATGAAATGGCTTTTATTATTAAAATTGCTTTTGTGCATTTTGTAGGGCTATTAATCATCCTGTACAACATTTATTATATACTCCCTTTCACGTCCTTTCCATGGTGTAAAAAAAGGATGTCTTTGAAAATTTGTTGTTGTAAAGAAGCTTCTTTCTATTGTTGTGGAAAAAATATATGAGTTTTAAAATAAAACACTACAAAATTTTCAATTTGACCCTTAAATGACCTTGTCATCAAAAATGGTATTCTATGGAATATTTGTGACATTGTCAGGTACCGTTATATTTCATTCGGACCCTTTTCCAAAAATTAATCCACAATTTTTTTTTTTATTATACATTATTATTTGATACCATTTTGTAAACAAATAAAAATTGACAACTTTGACAGCTGATACAGTTATAATGATCAGTTATACAGTCAAGTAGAATCAATAAAAGAATACCAACATAACAATATTTGTATTAAGACGATAAGTAATAAAAACCCAGTCTAATAATTTTTATAGCACCAATAAAATAGCTGCAGGTGTGGGTTGATTGATTATAAGAAAACGGGACATTTCACAATTCTATATAGAAAAATTATTAAAAATGAAGACATATAAATTTATAGTTTTAGCTACATTTCCATACCAAAATATTTGTTCAAATTTATATTCACATCTAATATGTATAGTCATACATTCATATAAAAGTTTAGTATCAATCAGAAAATGCTACTACTGGCGAGTAAAATAAATATATTATTATTATTGATGCAGTGGATCTAACATGATGATATTTGAAAATTTCCTGGTGATATCATCTTTCAATTTCAATTTTAAAAAATTTTTTTTTTTATTTTATGAAAATAATTCAAGCTGCCGCCATTTGCTAATTTATTTTTATTTTGTTATTTTTGTTTTTCGGAAGAAAAATCATATAAGATGTTTTAGTTGGTAGCTGGGTGGAAATAAGTTTTAAAGTGTCAACAGAGACATTTTCAAAAATCTTTAAATAAATATATTTACATACCTTATTATATACGTATAATATGTATATATATGTATGAGAGTTAAAATTTCAACACTTTTATCATGTTGCAAAATTTTTAGTTGATTTCTCATGTTGTCTGTGAGTTACTGTGGTTATTCATTCAGGCATAAAAGATACCCATAAGAATTCCAGACAAAGTGACAATGTCTATGTATATGAATGTTAAGAAGCTTTCAACACCAGAAATAAGAAAAATAAAAATAATAAACACAAAAATAAAACTGTTATGTACTTTTTTTTTTGTTTTTTTTTTTTTTTGTAAAAGAGTGCATGCATCCATATTATGTACATAGCACTTGAAGTACAGCGCAATCTGTTGTAAAATATAGATATTTACATTTTATGACAAATTTTTCTTATATCACTCTGATGATGGTACATATCGTATAAAGTAAGTAATGTCGATTTTAACTGGGTTTTCAATACATATAGATTCTTTAGAAATTTTTCTTTTTTAAATGTTTTAGTTCAAAAATTAAGAAATTTAAACATACATACATACATACATACATATTATTATTATAATATTATAATGTATATAGTATTGCATTTAAATATAATACATTTGGGACTTCACATATTCATTTGTATATGTATATGTATGTAATATATGTATATATATATTGATATAATAAAGATCTTTTCGTATAATTTTATTTCAAGAGGTTGTTATAAAAAAATAAAATAAATTTCTCTATAGCAAAAGTTGTATCAAACTTTTAAATTACCTATAAGAAAACTTTTAGAACGAAAATAAATTACAAGAACAACAACAATAATAATAATAATAATAATAATAATAAGAAAAAATGGAAGAAGAAAATTAAAATTTTCTATTTAACTAACCAAAGTACTACGAAAATAACGAAAAAAGAAAAAGAAAAAAAAAAAAAAACAAAAAAAGAAAGTAACCACCAAGCAACAATGGAGCACTTTGTTTTAATTTCTTGAGACAACACAGTGGTAATCAACGATTTTCATTATTGTTTAATATATTTTCTATAGTTGCACACAATACAGTTATAATCAAAATTATAGGAACACGTATTGTAAAATAATACGTTCATTAACTCCATTCACTTTCATGTGGGTCCACAGTTCACAATCTTGTTTTAGAAAATCAAAAATTCTCGTTCTTAGTTTACTTTAGATTTTCTTAAACGAAATTTCGTGCCGTTTCCATTTTATCATTCAGTTCGAAATTTTTTAATGATAATCGAATATTTCAATATTTTGTCTATTGCTATGAATTTCCATGGAGATTGTAATATGTTTTTGTTACATTTGAATATAAACCCCCTACAATGTTCAATATAGAATACACGAACCACGAAAGGGAAGAGGACTATCGTGATCGTATTCGTGAAATAAACTGTCAATTTAGAAATTAATCTCCATTCACGAAATATTGTGATGTTTTAGAAAACACTTATGCTAAGTCGTAAAATCATAATTATTTTATTGAAAGTTTGATAACTTGCCAAATTTGTACTATTGACTAGAAAACTAAAATAACGTTTGTTATCTGCTCTGCTCTGTTCTCAAATAATAACTAAAAATAGTTTTTACGATTAAAGTGGGAAATACATGTACAGAATTCTCATGCTTCACTACATGCAGATATGCATGCATAACTGCGTATCAGACACATGTGCATATTTTATCTGTCAAAAATTGTTTTGTTTTGAAATAATGTAGATAATTGACGCCAATTAGATATACACGTACAATTTGTTTGTATAGTAATAAAATACAAAATAAAATAATTTTTTAAATATTTTAAAATTAAAAGTTATTCAAAGTGTTTAATAATTACTCAAAATTATTAATGGAAATTATTAATAATTACTTAAATTATTCAAAAGTTTTAATTTAATAATTCTTGAAAAAATTTTAATCACATAGCTATTTTGATTGTAACAAAATATTATTATATGAATAAATTAATGCTAAATATATCTAAATATTTTAAAAATTTATGATGACAGAAACTTATGATAAATTTATGAATTTATGGAAATTTTCATTCATTTCATAATTAAGTAGTTTTTCTTCCATTAACTAATTTAAAATAAATTTTTACAAAATTGGTTATAACCTATTTAACACAAAAAACAATAATAAATATGTAAATATTAAATAACTTTTATGACGTTTATCATTATTTTTTTATTAGTATGAGTAAAATAAAAATTTTCACAATCTTTCGTATTGGTAGCTCTGCCGCTGCGCAACAAAAATTAGAAATAGAGATATCTTGCATCAAAACGTACTGCTTGCAGAATTACATGTAATTGGTTCCATATAAAACCATACATTCTAATTTATTTTTGCTGCGATGCATGCATAGTTCTGCACATGAATTTCAGACAATGATTTTTTGTTTTTAATTTTGTATTTTCTGTAATAGGTTTTGTACTTTGTATATTATTGATTTGACAATTTGGCATAATTATTCATATTCTAAATCGAAACACTTTGGCATATTTGTGTTAGACTAGTATGTAATTTTTTTATATAGTTAATATTCTAAGTTAAAACTTAGCATATTTGTGTGGATTAGTAAACACATTTTTTTAGGTCTAATTCAACCGAGTAATTATTTATACTAAAATCAACACTAACAGTTTTATTTAACCTATTTTCCGGTCATTTTTTAATATTCATTCATTTTTAGCATGTTCTAAGCTATCGATGTGAGCAATGCAAAAACAATATAAAATTTTATAGTAATAGAATAGATTTTGCGTTAAGATTTTAGTTGATTTTTATAACTCACAGAAGCATTAATAACATCTATTAATAAGTTATAAAATCAATCAAAACAAAATCGGGGGTTATTCAGGTAGCCCCCAGGTGGATTTCCTCTTAATGGACGAACGTCCGGACAAATTTTTTAACCAATTAAAAAATTTTATTTTACCAACACATATAAAAAAATTCCTCTCCAGGCAATTTTCTGTATCAAATTTCTTAGTTAAAATATTTTTAACTTTTGGTTGAAGGACGAAGTAAAAGAAAAGGATAGATATATAATTATTTGATAAATATTTATTGCTATCTCGATTTATGTATGAACGCATTCGCATATAGAATTTCAAACGTTGTTTAAGAAAAAAACATAAAGTGTAATTTTTTTTAATATGAGATTATTTTGTTTCTAACAAATTATTTATATTTTAAGATAAAAGCTATATTTTATTTGTTTCGAATATTACAATGTTATTATCCATTATTACTCTTAATAAAATTTTAAATTTTTTTAAAAAAATGATATCAACGCATGTAAACAATTTTTGAAACGTCAACCTTTTTTGACTAAATAACAAATGTCAGCTCTTCGCGCATTGAGAGGAAATCATAAAATTTTCTTTAATGGTATTTGTGTTTCAATTATAGTGTAAAATAAAATTGTCCGGTCGTTCGTTCATGAAGAGGAAATCCACCATAACACTACAAATAACTTTACTGATGAGTTCAAGTAGTGTTGTGATGAACGAAACAATTCGTAAAACTTATTGTTATATAATTTCTTAGTTAAGATTTAGTTAACTTTTGGCTGAAGGACGAAGTAAAAGAAAAGAATAGATATATAATTATTTGATAGATATTTATTGCTATCTCGATTTATGTATGAACGCATTCACATATAGAAAAATATTTTATGTCAAATATTTTTCTGATTTTGTTGCTGTCAGACACGATACTAAAATCAATAAAGAAACAAATAGAAATTAATATTTTTATGTAAACTATTTTCAGCCACTCACTCAAATTAATAATAAAGTAAATTTAATTGACGTGTCAGTTTTCAGTAACTATCTGAGAATGATCAGCAGATATTCAAAATCGGTATTGTGAATATCAGTAGTCAGCAAATTACTGATAAATTGTGAATACTGATAAAAATTGGTATTATGAATGCCAGTAATAGCCAGTTTTTCTGACCTTTTAAAGCAATTTTTTTCAGTTGTACATTTTGGCGTGACGAAATATCTAGAGTTAAAGAAAACACACATGTTTTACTTAAATTATTTGTTTTTTTTTTTTTTAATTTATTCGTTTTTATTAAAATTGTTCGTTTTTATACAAAATTTCTCAGTTGTCAGTCGACTGAAAACTGAACATTGCAATAAGGGCCTTTTAATTAATTTAAACAAATTAGATACCATTTTGTATTTTTATCAAGTCTTTATTTTAAAAAACTAGAGTATTGCAATGCACCTAATTTTTTTGCTTTAACTGTACTTTACCAATTTTTAATAGTAAAAATCGTGACGTGATAGGAAACGCTACAATAATTATTATAGACTTATATATATGTATATATATATATACTATACATATATAATGTAATTGTCAATTTACAGTAAGGAGGTTTATTTTTTTTTTTGTATTTTTTTTTTTTGAATGCAATTTTAAAGCTTGCCATTTTCTTGGCAATCGTTAGTTTTGTATATGGAAAAAGGATGAGAAGAAAATGGCAATTTTATTAAATTTACTTTATAGAGTTGTTTTTCTTTTTAGTTTTAGTTTTATTTTTTTTTTTTTTTTTGAGAAGAAATTGATGTTAAACACCAACGTTTTATATAATATTATAATAACGACGTGACATTTGGAGAGTTGAGATTTTAATTGGTATTCATTTGATTCATGTTCTAATTTTTGGTTGAAATTTTAATTGAGTAATTTTGTTACAATTTCGTTAAGGGATTCTTCTAATATTTGTTGGTTAAAAGAAAGTAAATTTAATTTTGAGAAATGAATAATTACGTAATTTGAATTGCCAATAGTTGGTTGGTTTTAAAATGAAAATATTTTTATAAAAAATATAAAAATGAAATTTTAATGTGGTTTATGTTGGTTAGTTAGACTGTAGTAGATACAGGAAGGTAAAACAGATATTGTAGTTTGTATATTCATTGGCCACTGTTGCTACTTCATTTAATTTATATGGACTCATAATGAAGTTTTCTCTTTTAATTTTTCGTCCTTTGTACGTTGTTAACTTGGTAGATCAATAGTATCATTATCTGACATAATTTATATGTATATATAATGCACCGATTCACTAATGTACCATTGCATCAAGGACACAATGAATGTAGTAATGCGTCAATTTATTAATGTACCAATATTAGTAATTTAATGACAACATATTTTATGAACTTGGTGAACTTGGACGGTAATGAACTTGATATTTTCTCTGTCATATATCATTCAATATTCTTTGTTTATCATTCATTGATTGTCATTCGTTTTTAATTTTTCGATGAAAGTATAATAACTGAAATCAAAAATGATATTTCAATAAAAAAAATTGTGGAACACACCAAAGATTTTTTTTTTGTTTTATACCATGAAAATAGTTTTACTGCTATTTTTAAGGTAAACATATTGTGCTTCAGCTTAACCTAACAGTTTGAAATGTTATAAATAAACTTGGTATATGTTATAAATAGACATTATGAAGCTTTTCAAATAATTGAAGGTAATTCTGAACAAAGTTTTAGTTGGAACAACCTCATCTATATGTGAAATTTATTTTATATTCAAACTTTGTAGATATTAATGTTCCAATCATATTAAAATATTTTTCAACAAAGCATACCAGCATATTCAGCAGTAAATTCAATAATAAATTCTTTTTTTTTTTTGTAAGTTGGTATCAGTGAGTCAAAGAGTGGACAGAAAACATAAGACAAGAAAGTATAAAATTTAGTGTGCAAATAAAAAGATTCAAAAACAAATCAATCTGCGGTATTTTTAAATAATTCAGAAGCAAACAAAAATTTAAACTAATAACAATTTTCCAATAACATTATACTAAAAGTGTAATTTTTGCTATACAATGTCTTTTGCTTAAAAAAAAAAATTAATTAAATATATTTCAAATTATACTTTTTAAATTTAATTTTATTTTTATTTAATCAGTGGTACTAAAAGTAGCAACAAAAATATTAATTAAAGTTACTAAAAATACAGCGGCAACTAAAAATTCACTCGTTAAACGTGTTTTTCTTTTGTCATTTCGGCATTTCCAGTATCGCTAAAATATAAATAAAAACACAATATATGTATACATTTGATAATATTAATAATATTAGTAATATTATATCATTCAAATTGACCACAAGTCAAACAAAAAAAAAAAAAACCATTACATGAATTACAACAACAAAATAATAAAAATGAAAATTTTATTTTATATTACGTACTCTACAGATAAAAGCGAATCCAACCACAGTTTGTAAAACTAATGATAAAATTATCAGAACCATAATGAGTAGATAAGTTTTTGAATGTGAATTGTAGGCAATTAAAAATCTCAATTGATTTGCATTTGCTGTTAATAGTGCAACATCCATCATTCCTTTATTGCAAAAAAAAAAAACAAAAACAAAAAAAAATGCATCAAAACACATATTTAAAATTTTATTAATTTTTATCTACACTGTTTTTAATTTTTTTGTTAATTTACCTTCAGCGGTTGCTTTTTTTGATGCAAATTGATTTGATTCTTTTTTTCGTCCATCAATTGAATCATTTGCTCCATTACATTGTGTCTCAACATCAATACAAACTACACTTTGATCATTTTCATTTTCTTCCAAATTGTTTTCATTTTCCGAGTGATTATCATTTTCTAAAATTTCACTAACGGTATCCGGAATATCAATATCGATTTGTTGTTTGCTTGTTTTTAATCTGTCTTGCAATTCCATTTGTATTGAATTTTTTATTTATAACTTAGTTTTTCAAATATTTTTATTTTATCGGGCTCTGTTTATGTTTTATGTTCTATTCAGTCGGTAATCAAAATATGACTACTGGTCAATATAAATCGCGCGTCTGGGGATTTTTAATTATGAATGCTAGATTTTATTTTGTTTTTGTTATCTGCCATTGCGGTCATATGTTTTTTTTATAAGAATTATTGTTTTTTATTTTAGTGCCTTTGTTATTATTTTTAAAATAGGAATTCTTTGTAATTTTGATTTTTTGTTTAAAGTAGTTCATAACGTTTTTGATATAGATTTATATTTTTAGATATTAAAATAATACAATTTGAAATTAGAGTGCACGTTATGAATCAAATCAAAAAAATGTTAAATAAATTAATAATATGAGTTGAAAAAAATGTTAGTTTTGAAATCTGAAGGGAAATAAATTAAATGGCGGGAGAGGGGAAGTAAAGAAATAATTCAATAACAGTTAGATAGATAGATAGATTGTGAATTACGGAAATATGTACCCTATCTATATTACCGCAGCCCCAAATGGGCTTATTCTGATATAGTTTTAAATACAAATATATAGTTTTGTAAATATATTCTTTGAAGTAAATATATCGTCTGCTGAATAATGAAACGATGTATGATAGTTATACGTTGTTATTAGATTATAGCACCAATGGATTCCTCGTATTCGATTTTATAAGTACAACTATTTTACAATATTCTAAATATTGATTTTTTTTTTTTTTTTTTTTTTTTGCGTGGATTGGTGGGAATCTTCATAGACACAATGAACCCCGTAGCTTCCATTGTGTGCCAGATTTTTACTGACTAAACCACACCCCTCCCATTAATACTAGTCCAACGGACTAACCATTAATTTATTGCTATTTTGATTTTCTTAAAGAAAAAGTTTACGAAATTCTATCGTATTAAATCTAGTGGCTTAGTTCTTTTAAGCCTTCTGACATCATTTTGATTATCTAGCAGTTGAGTGGCCTCAACGTTAACATGACCCTGCAGACGAGCTATATGCTTTGTTGCATATCTTTTTATTTCATTTTCTATGCAAGGAATTTTTAGATCTCTGTGCAAATCACTGTTGCGAACATACCAGGGGGCATTTACCATGTTGCGCAAGACTTTATTTTGGAATTTTTGTATACAAAGTACATGTGTTTATTTGACACATCCCCATATTTGTATGCCATACAACCATATCGGTTTGAGTATCTGATTATATAACAAAATCTTGTTATGTATAGGTAATTTAGAATTACGACCTAAGAGCCAGTACATTTCTCTATACTTATTTTCAAGCTCAAATTTTTTCTTTTTAACGTGCTCTTTCCATCTAAGTTTGACATCTAATGTCATTCCTAGGTATTTAGCATTGTTTTCTTGGGGTATATTGACCCCATTCAGATTTACCAATGGTGGTTGATTTTCTAATTTTTTATTTGTAAAATTTACATGTACTGATTTTAACTCATTGAGTTTAATTTTCCATTTCTTTGTCCGGAGGTGTAGCTTGTCGCTTGCTCTTTGCAATTTAATTGTAGCCTCCGCAATATTTGATCCAACTGCCATCAACGCAGTATCGTCAGCGAATGTAGCTACAGTTATATTTTCCATTTCTGGTAAATCATTGGTGTAGAGCAAATACAGTATGGGACCCAGAATACTACCTTGAGGCACACCCGTTTTAATATCTCTAATAGTAGAATACTCTTCGTCTTGGTTTATTCTGAATAGTCTGTTTTCTAGATATGATGAGAGTATATCTACGTATTGTTTAGTTTATTTATTAAGCCTCGATGCCATACTTTATCAAAAGCTTGGGCTACATCTAGAAATATGGTAGAACATACTTTCTTTTCCTCTAAAGCTTTTTCTATTATGTTTGTTATTCTATGTATTTGATCGATTGTCGAGTGCTTAGATCTAAAGCCAAATTGATAATTTGGAATCAGATTACTATTTTCTATGATCGGTCTCATTCGAATCAATAATAGTTTTTCAAATAATTTTGATACTATTGGTAGTAATGATATTGGTCTGTAGGATTTGACCTCATTTATGGGCTTACCTGGCTTTGGTATCATAATTATCTCTGCTATTTTCCACATATTCGGCACATACCTTATTCTTATAGCAGCGTTCATAATGCGTGTTAGCATTGTTATAGCTTTTTTCGGAAGTTCTTTCAGGACTTCCGATGTAATTAGATCAAAACCTGGAGCTTTTTTATCTCTGAGTTTTTTGATTTGTTCAACTATTTCATTCTCTGAAAATGGTGATATAACATTTTCTTGCCAATTATTATTTTCTTCAGTGAGATCATCCGAATCTGTCTCGTCTGGACAAAAAATTTCTTCAAGATGATCTGAGAATGTTTCAGCTTTATTTTTATTATCTCTCGCCCATTCACCGCTTTTCATTCTGATTGGCGGGATTTGAGAGATCGAGTTTTTTGTACTCTTTGTTGCTTTCCACAACGAGTAGTTATTTTCTCTTTTAGCTGATAAATTTTTTATATATTTTTCAAAATTTTCATTTTTAAGATCTTTAATTTTTCTTTTAAGATTCTGAGTTAACCTATTTAGCACAGTTTTGTCTGCCGGATCACGCGATTGTTGCCATCTGCGTCTACCTCTTCTTTTTATTTTTATCATATTTAATATTTCTCTAGGGTAGTTGAATCCTACCGATTTATATTCACAATTTTTTGTATTATTCCATCCAGCATTTTGAATAATTTTAATAAAATTTTCTACTTCGGAATCTATATCACATTTGGATCTTAGTTTTGTTTTTATGTTTATTTTGTTTTCTATTTCTTGTTTAAGGCTAGCCCAGTCAGTTTTCTTGTTCGTTAGCAGAGGTTTCGATTGTTTCTTAATAACCTTTTCATATAGATTTAGTATGACTGCAGAGTGATCTGAGTCCAAATCATGGTTATCTTCTAGCTTAATATAATTGGGTGAAATTTTTTTTGTTATATAAAAATCAAGCAGATCAGGAGTTTTATTTCTATCAGTTGGCCAATAGGTTGATTGTAGTATGGTTTTTAGATAAAAATAAAAATATTGTATAATGAACTTTTGAAGAAAATATGGTGAAAGATTTTGGTGAAAAATTAAAACGGCTATCTATACACTGTTTTAGAAAAAAATCTGGATTTAAATTTTTGCTTTACAAAAAAATAAAATACTGTATACTAATTTTATATTATTTCTTTCAATACCATTCCGGGAGTTCAAATATTATTAAATAACGTAAGAAGTCAATACGTTGTTTTAAAATTCAACAAATAAAAATTTTCTTAATAAACAAAAAAGTAGAATCGCGTACAAAAGGTATACGTTATTTCATATTGTTGTATACGCTATTGTAATATTTAACCCATTAAAGCCTGCTCATTGATCCCGTTGTACAATCATTATGAAATTTTCTAAGGATGATCATAGAGGTCATAGAAGTTGTCTAAAAATTTTAGACATCTAGCTTTTGCCACGTCTGAGATTTAGAATGGGTATTTAAATACCAAATCGGCGTTAGCGCTATTACATTTTATATAAATTTTAAATAAAAATTTCATGGATCTATTATTTCATGCTCTATCTGATACCTATATTGATGGATAGTAGATTATATGACAAAATATATATAATTGTTCTGTATTGTAAGATTTAAAATCTTTTTTAACTTTTTCACATTATCTCATGGTTTAAAGTTTGACCGTTGTGTTTTCAGGTTTTAGAAATTCAAAAGTGAATTGATAAAGTTATACAGTTTCAAATGTAGTGTTATGTAAAATTAATTAGTAGACTAAGATTTATATAATTCGGTTTAAATTACTATGATGTCTAACTTTGTGAGTTATGGCCCAATGTTCCGTACAAAGCGGTACGACCGAAAAAATCGCAATGATAACAATTGACCAGCCACTGCTCATTCATGAGTATAATAAACGGATGGTTGGTGTTGATATGTTTAAAAATGCTATGAACAATTATCGAATCAATTTTTTTTTATTTATTTATTATGCTCCATATATTGTACAATTAATTCTTTTAAAATTATTTACTTAGATACAGATATATAATTATCTTTACTACAGTTGATTTGTATTTTTTTATTTTTATTTAGAAGTTTTCGAGTTTAATACTATAAATTTAAAGGAAAATTGGAGATGAAAAACCTTTTTGAATTTTTGTTTTGTAAAACTTAACGCTAACTTAAACAGTAAAACCTATCTATAGTAAAATCTATACGTACGAACTAAACTAGCCTAATTTTTTTAACTTAATTTAAATTTCTGATCAGAGGATTTTCTGACATGAACAGTTCCGAGTGGAACTTTACAGTTAAGTAACTTATTTTTTCTAAAATTGTATTCATGCTGGGTTTATCATGCAGCTTTTTGGTTGAATACCATCTGGGAAGATTGAATACAAGTTTCAAAAGTTTATTTTGTGCAATTTGCAATTTTTTGGTATGACTAGCTGCACAATCTCCCCAGACTGGTGCCGCATATAACATTATTGGTTGAAAAATTACCTTAATAAGTATCAATTTGTTTTCTGTGGATAAGATTGATTTTCTGTTAATAAAGGGATACAACATGCGAGTACATTTGTTAATTTTATCAATAGTGTTAGAAGTTTGCTTTTGAAAGGTTAGCCTTTTATCTAAGGTAATGCCTAGGTATTTAATAGTATCGGCCCAGTTAATTTTGTCATTTTGCAGTTTTAATGGTATAGAAGGTAAAAGAGAGGCTTTCCTTTTTTTCGTAAAATAAATTGATACTGTTTTGGAAGCATTAATTTTTACTCTCCATTTTGCATAATAACTAGAGAGCTTTATACACAGAGAAATTTATACACTTCTAATTTATGAAGCAAGCCAGAGTGCCACACAGTGTCAAAGGCGGAATTTATGTCAAGCGCTACTAGGCCAATAGATTTGCGTTCTTCTAACTTGGATTTAATGTAATTTTTGACACGTAGAAGAGGGTGAATGGTACTATGCTTTATCGAATCAATGTTTGTGGTAAAAAATGGTATCGGCCATTGCTCACAAATACATTTGATGCCACAATGGTGAATGCATGGTATGAAGGTGTGACTCATTGATGGGTATATTTGATTTCAGAGTAAATGTGGTTGAAGCACTATTAACACTACCACAAGTTGTCAGCCGTCCATGTGGGCGTGTTCTTGTTAATGCCAAACAAAAGGCAAAACAGAGGTCACGGATCGTGTCGACCATATAGTGTGAAAACCTAAACGTAGTGTTTGTAGACAATTTTAAACGGTATTAAAACACAATTTGGTTGCAAAAAGTGTTCGATTACTTTGCATCTCAAATGCTTGTTTGCGAAGCAAAATAATTTAAAAAATAGTTTTTAAAATTTAATTATACAATATTATTATTTAAACATGTACTTTACTTTTTTAGATTTATTCAATAAAACACTGTGATTTGTGCCTTACTTTCATAAAAATATAAATTTTTTTTTCACTAATTTTTATAAGAATTTTTTCATGCTTTAGACGGTTGGGTATTTAAGTACCCATAAAGGTAAATCATCTCTAGAGAATAAATCACTGAAAACGAATTATGGACCCGCCTTTTTTCTCTCTAATAAAATCAAAACTAGTTCAATATCTGTTACATTACGGAAGATATAGCTATTTTAATGCACTAAGGTTTTTGGGTATTTAATACACCCAATAGACCAGTAATGGGTTAAATAAAAATAATTTTTTTTTTAAAACTTTAAATGCAAATTACTCGAAACTATACTTTTTCATATACGTCGTTTCATATACGCCAGCAGACGATATGATTTTTTCTGATTTTAAAGAGCTAATAAATAATTAATTATTTATTAAAATAATTTTTAGCATAAAAAATTTATTTTAATTTAGACATTAAAATACTTAATTACATACTCAATCGAAAATATTATTTATAATTTTTAAATTGAGTAATTGTTGAAGAACAAAATTTATATACATATTTAAAATTTTAATGACCTATCAAAGTTTACAGTAAAAATATTTTTAAAACTCAACCGTATTAAGATTTAAATGGTATCACGTAAATTGTTTCGATTCTTAAAAACTTCGAAACAAAATTAAAAACACTTAAAACAATTTAAAACAAATTACGTGATTCCCACAACAGATTTTTCGATTCGATTTTGTTTTGCTCTATTAACAAAAATTATTAGAATTGTTTAAGGAGATAGATTGTTAATGTATATATATATAATACATATGTACATATGTAGTTGTACGGTAAAATGAAATATTTCATGCATTAAATGGGATTAGTGAGATTTTTAGTCTAGGTATTATTTATTCAGGAGGTTATCAGTTAATTTAAAATTTTATAATCAATAAATATTTTTTTTTGATTTAAAAACATTAAGATTTTCTTTAGATGTCAGTTAACACATTGTAGGTAATCAAATTGATTTAATACTAATTAACAAAAAATAATAATGTTAATACAAAGTATAGATTTTTAATTTATCAGGTTAATCTTCTGCTACTAGAGTGATATTGGGTTCCATTTTTTAATTTTATGATTAAGTTTATGTAACAGAGTTGTTCTTCATCAATTTATACATTCCGATACTGATTCCAATATAATGAATGTTTCATTGTTGATGTCTCTGATTCCTTTAAAGTATTTAATGACATTTTTGATAAACAACATACTGAGTTGTTAGAACACTTCTAACAAATTAAGTGTTCCACAAAAATATAATTGATTTCATTGGAAAACTGACTTTAATAGGACAAATAAAATTGTAAGTGTTCCTCTTGAATAAAAATAATATTAATGGTAGATCTGTACTTTCAATATACAAACATAACATATACATATATATTTGAAATAAATTTGCAATCTTCCTTTCTTGAATATATAAATATGAAAAATTTTATTAAACATTTTATGGCAAAATCTGTATTTTGTTAACAGAAAATTTGGCAATAGTTCCGAAAAGCTTACGTGTTTTATTTTCACCAAATTTTATGTACTCTATAAATTATACTCTATTATACCCTATAATATTATTAGCTCATATTTATTATTCCTGTTTTACTACACTTTATATATTATAAATCTTATATTATTATGAATTATACTATAATATTTTTATTTAAAAAATATTTTAAGACTTTAAACTAATTCTACACTAAATATATTACCCAAAAATATTATAAGGTATTTTTTGTTTATATACCAATAATTTTTTTGACAGTAAAAAGTAGTCAGTACCACCAACATGATAAAAATTTCATTCACTTCGCTTACAGTGTCTGAACAGAAATGGCTATTCAGCTAGAGGTGACGCCATTAATTTTTTCATCGAGTCACCGATGATTCAAAGAGAATATATGGGTGATAAATTTAGCTTGGGTATATTTAATAAACTTATTATATACTAACTATTTATTATATAACTATAACTATTTATATCTCAGCAGTCTCATCTTATAATTTGAAAATTTTGAGTAATGAAATCATACATAAATATGTAATATTGTTCAATAACTCATACTTTCCTAAATTATGCAAAAAAGCTAAAGTAATAATGGGGAAAAAAGCGTGTATAGACCCAACAAATTCTAATCATCACAGAATTATCACCTAATATTAGTAAAGCTTATGAAACAATATCTAGATTCTGTATTTAGATTCTAAGGGTTATGTTCAAAGCCATGATCATGTCCGCCTGTTATGTCATTATAATAGGCGGGCTACATAATATAAGGCAGTTGAATATGATGTTGATAATATTGAGAATCGTTGTTTAAAATATGATAGGTCCATTCTTGATAAGAATGAAAATACCAACCGAAATTATTGGTGGCTGAATAATATCTGAATTTTTGTTTTTGCATTTTGCTTGTTATTATTTTTTATATTTTTTTCTAGTTTAGGTCGATTAGTTTAGGAGTTCAGTAGTATAAGTTTTATTATTAATCTAACATTTACACATTATTTTAGTTTTTACTAAATATTAAGTATGTATACAAAGTAAAAAATATTCCTAATTTGGTTTATGTTATTTGCACTCAGGTGTTTGAAGAATAAAACAAGTAAATAAATAAATATCATCTCCGACTACGGAAGAAAATTCTAGATAGTGATCTTAAAAATGCGAGTAATATCAAAAATAATATATTTTTAATTAATATAAAAATTTATATTAATTTTATTCTTAAAACAAATATAAACAAAAATTATTTTAAATACATCTAAATTTTAACAATTTAAACATTATCCATAAAAAGAGAGATAAAACAAAGTATTTTATAATTACATAAATTAAAAATTTTAAAAATTTACTGTAAAAAAAAAATTGAATAAGGCAATTAAGTACAAAAATTAAAGTTAAAAAAAATTTATATCAACTTTAAATAAATCTTTAAAATTTAAAATCCTTTAAATTTTTCATGATGATCATAAATTTTAAAGTTGAAAATCTCCGCATTTTAATACAAAAAAAAAATATCATAAAATTTAATTAAATTATTTCAACGATTTTGATTTAGTAAAAAATAATAGTAAAAATATAATTTCATATTTCAAAATGAAAATAGCTATATTCCGTTAAATATGATTTAATTTTTATTACTTTATAATATGATGACCAACCACTATTCAAATATTTAGGTTAATATCAATAAATACATAACTTATACTGACTGACTGTGAAGGAAATTAGAAATTAATTTCGTTTAATTTGGCTTAAAAATAATTCTATAAAATATTTCCAGAAATAACTTGATATGTTTTGAATATTCCGAACTTCATACCGAACTACATTCTGCGCGTTAATAACATTAAAAGGTTTACTGAGCATTTAGAAATCATGAGCAGAGGTATGCAAATGTATTATTTCAGTTCAACATGTATTATATATTAAGTATGTGAATTTTTAGCATTGTGTTGTGTATATAGCATTGTTTTTTTTATTTTTTTTTTTTATTTTTATATTTCTATATTTGTAATATATTTATGTTTTATTTTTATTAATTTAGTAATTTAATCTAGTTATAGCTTAAGCACTTGATATTCTTACATTTTAACATTTTCCATTGTTATTTTCTAATATGTTTAGTTTTGTTAGTTTTAAATTATGAATTCTAGTTACATGCTTAAAAGACTAATCGTCTTATATGTAGCAGAACAAATGAAATAAATAAAAAAATAAAATAAAAAAAAAATATTTGTTTTTGTACATCGTATGGTTTTGATCATTCAGCCGTACCGCTGAATTCGATCGAATAAAAATCGAGTATTCGTTCGTAAATTTTCAACCAACGAATTCGATTTAAAAAAAATTCGTATATTTTTAATTGAAAATTTTCGTGCTCCAAATTTTATAAACGAAAAATCACTTTTGTTCTTGTGTTTCGAAATAAGAAAAATATTTAAAAAATATGTAATTTAAAATATTTGTTATTGTTTATTTTATTGTTTAATTAATTATTTATTATTTATTTCAGTTCAAAATTTAATTTGCTTTAGACCTGTTAAAAAAATGAACAGTACAAGGGTTTATAAGAAATGAAGACTCTAAACACATTTAAAAAAATTTTTTGAGAGGAATGTATTAAAAATTTAAAAAATTTCTAACAAAAGACGAAAGTATTGCAAAAGTTATAATAAAATTAGTATTACATAGGATGTAAAAATCGGTTTATCTGGATCTTTGTTTTGGCTTTACGTTTGCGTAGACTATAAGTTTAATATAAAAAAACAAATGTTATTGATAATGTCATGTTAGTAATACGAATTAATTTTTTAATTTTATATGTATAAGATGACGTTTATTTCCTTAACACCCATAGTTTTTTAAAACATAGATAAATACTAGTGGATCCCCTGTGCATGTGCACAGAAGTAGTTCTTTCAAACACAATTTTATATAAAAAGAAATATTTGTTTTGGTATAATTGTAGTTGTTTTCTGAATCGCTTGATTATTAAATATATATATATATTGAAATTGAAAGTATAATACCTAATACTTTATGACGAAATTAACACTAATTTCAATATAACTTAAAACAATAATTACTCTCAAAGCAGTAGATCGATATATTTTAATTCGCTTATAGTCTAAAACATTTGTAGTCACAATTCTGTTATAGCAATAGGTTAACAGTGAATTATTTTATTAAAACACTGATTTATATATATGTAGTTTTTTTCTGTTCTTTATTACAAATATGTTTGTTTTATGTTTACATAACAGAATTGCTATTTATGAATAAAATAAAGCTTAAAATTGTTATACGAAAGATATTTTATTGAATTTGATTTTGTTTATAAAGATTCAATTATCTTTTTGACTACGCCTATAGTCACAAAATGGTTATAGTCAGAAATATTACTGAAATTTAGCGAACGACTATAACCGTGTTTTACTGCATATATTTTTTTTAATGATAGCAGAAGCAAATGAACTAACATTTATTATATCATTTTTGAAGAGCGATCTGATTTGATTTTTGTTTTTCCGTTTTGTTTTCAATTTTTGTTTGTGCTTTTGTTTTTGTACGTTTTTCTATTGTGTGTTTATTTAAAATGACAGAATTTTTATGAAGAATTTTTAAAAATTTCCCGTAATTGAAATTTCTTTTAGAGTATAGATGGCGCTCAACTTGGAAATAACCGTCACTATTTGGTGTAAATATTTAAAATGTTTTAAGTATTCAGCACCAAGAACTTTTATATTTTTAATAAATTTATAGATAAATTTTAATATTTTTGTGGTGTAAATAATTTACTATTCAATTATTTTTGCTTTTTTACTCACCACGTCGTTCATCTTGTGTATTATAATATAAGATATTCCCCACAAAAAAAAATTTGAATTAATAGAGAATCGAACTCACTAAAATTTGTTATATTAAAACCTATATTAATAATATTAACCTACTAATTAATTTTTTTTTCCTACTAAAAGTGCAAAAAACCAAATGCGATAAATAAAAAAATAAATAAAAAAAATTTGACTCAAAAGAGAATCGACAAAAATTTCTAATATTAAATGATGCTTTAACCAACTCAGCTAATATCTTATTAAAATTAATTACCCAAAATATACACATAAAATAAAAATCGATTTTGATCGCTACGACCTGCATCATCACTGATTGATTGAATGAAAAAAAAACGAAGCATATGAAAAAGCACGAAAAGTGTGTCTTCAAAATCGTGCTCTTGAGTATTATAATATAGATTTTAATGTTTACAGAGTGTAGGCTAATTGATATTTCAATGCTATATCAAATTGTGTTATGATATATTGTTTTGAATTGATACATTTTTTAAATTATGTCACCAATTCATTTTGATTTTCTCATTTATGATTCTATCCATTTATAGTGTGTATACATATAAGTTTCCTCTACTGTATATAAAAATGATTTTAATTTATTTGTACATTATATGTATATTTATACTAAATTTTATGTAGTGGTTAGTAATATATGCATAAAATTTATCCAAGCTAATTGAGAATAATATTAATTTATGACTTCCGTCTTGACATTGTTTTTCATATTATGTTTTTTCTAATTTTTTATATTTTTTTTGTTTTTTATTATTGAACAAAATCATAATAATTGTTGCAATCTTTTAATTAAGCGAACAATTTTAAAGAAGAAAATCATCAGCTTTCAAATATTTGTTTATTCATTCAGACACGTACACACACACACACACACACTTGTAATGCATATGGGTATTATAATATCGAAATTTTATTCTTAAATAATATAATGGTTAAAATAATACTTACCATAACAAGTTATTATAAGAGATAATCAATTATCCTTTGAAATTCTAAACGTCTAATTAATTTCTAATATTTATTAGACTAATACATATTTACATAAAATTATTATTTTGATTGAACTAGACGATATATTCAAATTTGAAAAAAAGGACACTCAAATATAGTTATATCTTTTTTTATCTTATTTTCTATCATTCTCTGTTCAATTATAGTATGTACTATGATATAGAAATTTATTTGTAGAGTTAATATCAGTGAATATAATTAATTAGAATTAAAAATTAGAAAATCATATTAAATATATATGGTTATTATATATAGATATTATATCCTATATATGTGTATTTATTGATCAAATAAATATATTATATCGATATTATTGTATGTATAGAGAGAGAGAGAGGGGATGATAAATTGAAGTATTTGAATTATTATGACTTCAAGTATTTTATGTCCATTGATTCTATATAATTGAAATTGATGAATAGCTTATTAAAATTGAAATTAATTTTTAGATAATATCCATATACATTTATATATATACAATACATATATGTATTTGGTAAACAATATCGTTAAAATTAATTAATATAGAAAATATTATATTTTATTATAATTAATATTATATTAAAATAATAAATTTATAGTGGCTTTATAAATTTTGAAACAAAACCATAAACAACGTATTTATTTTTGTTATTTTGTTATATTTTTTTTTTTTGAAAAAGCTTAATATTATAACATTAATTAAAATTTTTTTTTTCTTTTTTTTTTTTTTTTTTTTTGAAAAGTCATTGAACTTTTAGATAGTCTAATTCGATAATATCGATATCGGTTTATTTTGTCGGGTATATATAATTTTTTGTCTGAAGATTTAAGAGAATTTGTGATACGTTTTGTGGTTGTTATTTCCAGTTTACATCACTTAATCATATTTGTCATATTTCCCTACTATTATGAAGACGTGCGATGATTACTGTTAAATTTTGGAAATTCTTAAAAACGATCAAACTTTTACCTCGATGTAATAAAAAAAGTAGGTAACAAAAGCATGGAATGAATTAGATAACAGTGGATCTAGCAATTGAAAGTGAAGATTAAATTCTTGCATAATGTGACCACTCTCACAATATTTATTTATTTTTATTTATTTATTTATTTATGCTTAATACAAACATATTACAATATACATAAGTGTACAAAATTAAACAAATAAAATATAATTTTAAGCTTAATATTATTCTAGATCTTCATATTAAAATTGACATTTATACATTTTTGTAATTTATTACCAAAGAATGTTAGAAAATTATAAATTTATACTAACTCTAAGATATATGTAAGTGCAGTTTTTTTTGTTAGTTGGGCTGTATTTAATGTAAAATCAATGTGGTGTTTTTGTTTATTTATTGACATATAAACATTCTATTAACAGGTTGGTATTTACTATAATTGATACGATGAAATATTGGACGAAAAATATTTTCCGATCTAAAGCGGTTTCTGTTGTTAATATGTAAGTGGATCATATCTCTAACATAAGGAGAATCAATTTCATTATTTAAAACTTTAATAATGAATATGATATCAGCAACCTCCCTTCTGGATTCTAATGATTTAAGATCCAATAACTTTAACCGGTTCCTATAAGGTGGCAGAATAACTGGATTTGGCCAGTGTAAATTACGCAGTGCGAATCTCAAAAATTTTTTTTGTGTAGCTTCAATTCTTTGGATATGATTGAGGTAATGAGGGGACCACACTTGACTGGCATATTCAAGATTTGGTCGAACAAGAGACGTAAAAATTGATTTAAGAACGTATGGATCGTTGAATTCTTTAGAAAATCTTTTGACGAAGCCTAGCATGGAGTTAGATTTATTTATTATGACGTTTAAATGTTGTTTGAAACATAATTTATTGTCAAAGAGTACACCAAGGTCTTTAAAGTGTGAGACTCGTTCAATAGATTCATTTTAAATATATTGAATTAATGAATCCTTTCTGCACAACTCTTGTGTATGGAACCTTTTGTTTATAATTGGGGCAAATATAAAAGCCATTTGTTTATGATATTGAGTAGATTTTCATATATAAAAAGTTTGAACAAATACCGAGATTACATAGCTGTTTTGATGATATCATCCATACCACATAAATGCCATAGGATCAACTAATTGATAATATTTCATGAACACAATGATAATAATAATTATTAGCTGTCTTGAAAAATATTATGATTAGGCTTAAGAAATTAATTAGTAATTAGGCTTAAGAAATTAATTAAGATTTGTATGCAGAAAAAAGTTTGAATTTCTGATTAAAAAAAAAGTTTACCACTACCATGGTTATAAAATAGAATTTTGTATAGAATAATAAACGGTAAAAGCCTTTGTTGCAATCCATTGAAACTACGAGCTATAAGTTACATATTCAAATTTATTAGTTTCAAGTCCAGGTTATTTTTGGTCTAAATGTACAAGTCTCAATTTTTTCGAAATTATTGAATAAACTACATACAAAATATTATTAATGAAATACAGTACAAAATTTATATTATTCGACTTCAATCAATGTTATCACACAAGCTCAATTTCCATGACAGAGCAGTTCAATTTATAGATTTTTTTTGTTTTTAGTGCCATGTTCCATTTTTTCGGGTTGTTTCGTAGTCAAACTTTTAAAATAATAAATTACTTTTTTTTTTTACTACTTCCAAAATTTATTTACAATCTATATTAAGTATAAAATATAATAAGTAAATATTTAAGATTTAATTTATTTATTATTCAATGACTTGTACAGCGTTTTGCAGTGAAGCCGTTTTTGGGTCAATTTACAATCATTTTTTTTTTGTTTTATAAATCACAAAGAATTCTTCGTTTTAGTCTTATTTTCCGACCTCCAGTTGTCATAAGGTTGCGGGCTAAATTATTTGTATGAACTTGCAATTTGAATCTGTATCTGCTAATACCATATTTAGTTATTACAGTTGTAACGGACTTAATGTTTAAGTCATGTTATATAACTTTATTTGGCACAAACCAAGAAGCATTTACGAGCGATCTTCTTTTTGAATCTTTTTATGATGTTTTTTTGCGAAACCCCAAAGCTGGATTCCATATGTCCAAATAGGTTTTAGTATGACTTTATAAATTAATATGTTATTTGTTAATGGTAACTGTGTGGTCTTTCCCATTAACCAGTACATAATTTTAAATTTAATATCAAGGTGCTCCGCTTCTACTGGAAATATGTTTACGCCAGCCTAGTCTTTTTTTAGCCAAAGTATAGGAGATGATTTTAATATTTAAGATGACTTGAGGACAGGACTGTGCCTTTCTTTAAAGTAAAAGTGATATGTGTTGACTTCGATTCATTTACCTGTACGTTCCATTTTTGTAGCCATAGTTGAATATATTTTACGTTTGCTTGCAGTTTAAATGATGCTATTTTAGCGTTCTGATTTCGAACCATTTGAGCGGGGTGATCGGTAAAAGTTGCGATTTTTACCTCTGGTATTGTTAAGGCATCTGATATAGTATAGGGCTTAACACACTTTTTTGAGGAACGTCAGATTGTATTTTATATAGTACAGCGTACGTATTTGCTTGTTTCATATAACACATTCTATTTTCAACGTTTGCTTTTCAAAATTTCATAGTGCTCATATGGTAGGCTTTATTCCAATTTGCACATTAGGCCAGGATGCCAAACTTTATCGAACCACAGCTTGACTGATGTCAAGAAGAGCAGCGATGCAAAATTTCTTATTTTCAATCCATTTATCTCTTTTTTAATACCATGTACTTGTTCTATGGTTGCATGCTAGTTTCGAAAACCAAATTGATGATCCGGCAAAAGTTTACGATTTTTATAATTGGCATTAAACGATTTTTTAGCAGTTTTTGAATTTTTTTTGAAAGAACTAGTAATAACTTCAATTGAATATAGCTAGTATCTCAACCTTAGGAAACCATTGTAAATCCTCATTACCAGATTTAGATGGTTATGCTGAAGTCCGAAGCGGAATTGCTCCGAAAAAAAATTCCGATCCGAATACGAAAAAATCGGTATGCTGAAATTCATTCGACTGCAAAGTCTGTACAGAAATTGGTGGTTATACTGAAGTCCGAAGCGGAATTTCTCCGAAAAAAAATTCCGATCCGAATAAGAAAAAATCGGTATGCTGAAATCCATTCGACTGCAAAGTCTGTACAGAAATCAAAATCAGATGTTTCGGAAGATTTTCTGTTTTTTTTCATATTCATTTCAAACAGTTTTATTTATTCAAATTTATTATTTATTTTGTTAAAAAATTTTAATAGATAATGTATATGACATAATGTATATATACAATATGCATATATAAATTAAAAGTAAAAGTTATAACTTTCTTAATTACATATGTAGTATACAAATTAAAATAATAGTCATTTTTTGTTACATCAGAGAAAATTTAAATTTCTCTAAAGAATGTAAAATATATATGTATCGTTTTTAATATATATACAATATATTATGTTATAATATTAAAAAAAATAAAATATATTATTCTTTTGTAGCGCTTTTTTATTCCTAAATAAAAAAAATATTTTTCATAAATGAAAAAAAAATTGAAAAAAAAAACTATTACTACATTTTCTACTTCTCCTAATATTCTAAATACAAAAATTGTATGCTTTATAATTCATTTCCGAACCGAGAAATTCTGTCCTATAATTTTCAAATTATTTTCCGTTCCGACAAACTACAGCATACATAAATTTTTAAATTTCGGATAAATAATGACATTTGCAGACTGCGGAATACTTACGGACTTCAGCATACCAAATGCAGAATGTAATCGGAATTTAACATTCCGACAAACTTCAGCATAGCCGCCTTAGTGCTTTTTGAGACAGCTCATGTATAATTTTGTCTGTGATGTGATCATAGCCAGAGGCTTTATTTATATCGATATCCTTGATGATATTTCTTATTTCCGTAGGTGTTGTTAATTTTACTGGAAGATCCATTTGATAAGGTGAGTCAATTACTTTGTTAATTTCCCTCAGGTTTTTTTCCTCATTTGCATTTTCCCATTGCTGAAAGATCTTGTATATGCTTTTAAGTATATGCTTTTCTTGGTTACTTCGGGTCCTATTTATTTCTGCTCAATTAATTGGATTATTTTGTGTTTGTTGGTCATTTTAGCTCCTTTGAGGCTGTCCATAGATCATAATTTATTTTTTGAGCAGCTGTCAGATTAGAAAGGTAACTATTTATGGAGCCATTTTTATATTTCCAAAGTGTTTCTTTTTAATTTTTTTGTGGTACAATTTAATTTACGTTTTATATAGGGTGTACGGTTTTTTTTGCCAGATTTTCCATAACCAACGTTTTTAAATTAGAAAAAAAACTGATATACAGCGGCAAACTATAACCTTCACCTTTTCCATTAGTGTACGGCATAGCTGACCAATGCCGTATGTCCTATGCCCCACGGATGGGGTTGCAGAACAATGATGATGATAGCTGACCAAGCAGCCTTTTGAATAGAGCTAGTCAGATGTTCTATGGAAGATTTTAGATTCTCTGGTTTTAATGGAATTTTCAAATCTATAATTTTATCGAATTCGTCTGTAAAAAGGATCCAGTTTATTTTTGCCGACACCAGTGTTGTTCGTTTATAGTTTATAAAGGTTTCTGCTAATGCAAGTTTAAGAAAACCGGCGAGTGGTCTGATAAAAGTTCAAAGCAGGAGTTTAATTGGAATTTTTTTTACTCCTCAACTATCACAATAAGCCCATTTGTGGCTGCGGTGATGTAGGACTGGATCTCTCTCGAAATAAGTTAAATCTAATCTAACCTCAACTCTTTTTAGGACAAAAAAAATCTATCAGATCAGGTACTTTATTCGTATCGCACAAGCGAACATATTGGTTCGCTTGTTGACAAATGACTGAGCTTTTTATCTTTGATGGCACTGAGTAACTCTCATCCTTTAGGATTGATAAATAATATGATATTTTTTTTTTAATGTTCAATAAACATTTTTTTTATACAATTATTCTTCATTATATTTCAAGATTTCAAATTTTACTACAAATTCCTATAAAAAAATACTTTAAAACAGCTTGATATGACTTCAAAATGAATTTAAATTATATTATCCAAAAATCTTACAGATATACAATTAAATCACTTCAGATGTTTTTCTTAAGTAAAATACTCATATACTTAATAGCTTTTTGAAGCAAAGATTTATGACTTAATCAAAACCAGAAAACAAAAATAAAATCTTACCATTTATGACTAACGATATCCCAATGAAAATTAAGAAAAGCTAAAAAACAAAAAAAAAAAATAAAAACCATTAATATCTTACTGTATAGAACTTAAGTATCCTTAAATAGGAAAATTAATTCATTCTAAGATTCATTATTTCTGTTACCATTATATACTCTGACTGAATATATACCCAATATTATCAATCTAACTGAGATTTATTTAATCAATTATCTATTAACGATTCTCCTTCACTTCTTTCTTTTCTTTTTATTGTTCAAAAAAAGTTAAAAAAACTGAATGAATTTTTTTTTTTTTTTTTTTTTTTATATATACATCCTTAATCCCTGTAATATTTTCATCAGAGCTTAATTGGTTTTTTTCAATTGTCCTTTTTTTTATATTTTTTTTTTCTAAAATGAAAATTAAAACATAATTTTTGTAAAAAGAAAACAAAAAACAAAATGGAATCTCATTATATTAATGTTTCACAGGTTTTTCCATTCCTTTCTGATTCTACAGGTAAATGATTGAGGCTGATATAGAAAAAAAAATAAAAAAAATAATAATAAAATAATAAAAATTTACTCTTCAAATCTCTAAGCCATCTTTAAATAATAACAAAATTGCGGTAATCAATTACAGATTTTCAGATCTCATCCACTTCCCATATTCGTTTTTTCTTCCTATTGTATTAATTTTATTTTTCATTATAATAACATCAGTATCCTTAGATGATGATGATGATTATGATGATGATGATGATCTATAAAGGGATCCATAGCATAAAAGAAAAGACCATAATTTTGTGACAATTTATCATTTTACACGCATAAAATTTCACATAATTTCCTTCATCTTCAGATTTTTGTTTTTTTTTTTTCATTATTGTTTTTATTGTTCTTTTTTTTTCATTTTTTGTACCTAACATTGTATAACATTTATTAAGGATATTTATCTTATGTCTAGATCCTTCAAAAATCATAACATTACGTGAAATTTATTACGAAAATGAATTACAAAAAAAAAAAAAATGTACAAGTAGTATATATCAAATGGATGAAGAGCTAAACGATAATAGGGAAATGGTGAGAGGATAACAGAGAGAAAATAAAGACTATATACTAACACTAAGCTGCAATAAACAAAATATGCCTAAACATTGATCCTTTTTTATACAATCCTCTTGAAAAATATTTTTTTATAGAATTTTTATTTTTTTTTTCTGATGTTTCACCTTTTCTTTTTATTTAAAAATTAACAAAAATAAAAAAAAAAAGAAAAACAAAAATGTTTGATGCTGTCAAATAAATGGATGGAAATAAAATGAAAGTAAAACTGTCAAAAGTATTGTCATATGGATTTAGTTTTCAATTGATTGGTTTACATGGAAAATATTATAAAGTCGAGTTTTGTTTGATTGATAAGATTTCATAAAATTTTGAATATTATTCAAAAATTGAATGTACAGATTTTTTTTTATTTTTAATTTATTGAATAAAAATGGAAATTAAATTTTTTTCTATAATTCTAGATTTATTTGTAAACAAAATAAGATTATGAAATTTGATAGCAGTTATTTTGATGATATAAATTGTAATTATAAGCGTTCTTATGTTCAGTAGATTTTTCTGTTTTAGGTTGTTCTACAGTGTTTGACATTAATTGTCATTATCCAAAAATGTTCTGTCCGATTCTGTATGTATATGTATTTTTTGAATAGCCAATTTTATCTCTAGATTTCATGACAGCTTCAAAAAATTATATGATGATTAAAAATATGGCGATAGTCATAGCATTTAGAGAAAAATGAAAAGTTTGTAGAAAACAATTTAAAGTTTATTTTTCAAAAAATACATTTTACAATGAAATTTTGGTCGATTTTTATAACTCACAGTGATGTTCTATTGACATCTTCTAATAAGTATAAAATTAATCAAAATAAAAATCAAGAGTTGTATAGGTAGTCTAACACTAAAAATATCTACTGATGAGTTCTAATAGTGTTATGATGAACGAAATAATTTCCTAAACATATTTTGTTTGTTAATTTAAAGTAGTAAAATGTAAAATTAAATAAATATTCTTTAGGTTAGGTTTACATTAGGTTTTATATTAACATAAAATAATTAAATAAAATTTTTTACTTGTCATTTTGTCCTTTGCAAATTAAATTTATTCTAAATATTTAAGTCAGTTTAGTCTAAATAATTACAAATCAAAGGTGTAAATTATTTTTGAAATATAGAATTAAAATATTTGAAAATAACATATTAGGCCATAAATAAAATACATTAAGGCCATAAATAAAATAATAATAATAACAAAATAAATAAACATAAAAACTGTTCTATGTAGATTTCACAAATTTTATTAAATATCTTAATCGATTTCAGTTATTATACCATCATCAGGAGATATGACAAGACTTTGTTTTTTTTAATAATGTTCCACATAGAGTCTAATGCATATTCTTTAAAATATAGTAAAATGTAGATAATTAAATTTAACAGTACTAAAAAATGTTTTTATTTTAAATTAGATTTGTTATCGATTCAGTTCAAAGTGGCAATAGCTTTAAGCCTATTTTGGGATATATTTAAATGGTTAACATTATTATAACTCGATTATCTGAAGTGAATCTAATTTTTTGTCAATTTGATTGAATTTTATCATTTGAATGTCTTTATGGCTAAACAAAAACTATACTCAAGTAGAGAAGCAATTGATATTTCAATCTATTAATATTTGATGTATATTTCATCATATTACGTATAATTTGTATGTAATAGCATTTTGTATTTGTATATTTTAGTTATAAAAAATATTATATAACTAGTGGATCCCCTGTGCAATTGCGCAGAAGTAATTCTTTCAAACACAATTTTATGTTAAAAGAAATATTTGTTTTGGTATAATTGCAGTTGTTTTCTGAATCGCTTGGTTATTGAATATATATATATATAATGAAATTAAAGTATAATATCTAATACTTTATGACGAAATTAACACTAATTGCAATATAAATTAACACAATAAAATATCATTACTCTCAAGGTAGTAAATCGATGTATTTTAATTCGTTTATAGTCAAAAACGTTTGTAGTCACAATTCTGTTATAGCAATAGGTCAACAGTGAATTATTTTATTAAAACACTGATTTATGTAGTTTTTTTCTGTTCTTTATTACAAATATGTATATTTTGTGATTACATAACAGAATAATTGCTACTAATGAATAATTAATTATTAAAATTTTATTGAATTTTGCTTATAAAGATGCACGGACTACGCCTATAGTCACAAAATGGTTATAGTCAGAAATATTACTGAAATTTAGCGAATGACTATAACCGTGTTTTAATGTATATATATATTGTTTTAATAATAGCAGAAGCAAATGAACTAACATTTATTATATCATTTTTGAAGAGTTATGACCTGATCTGATTTTTGTTTTTCTGTTTTGTTTTCAATTTTTGTTTGTGTTTTGTTTTTGTACTTTTTTCTATAAGTTTGTGTGTCCATTTAAAATGATAGAATTTTTATGAAGCATTTTTAAAAATTTCCCGGAATTGAAATTTCTTTTAGAGTATAGATGGCGCTCAACTTGGAAATAACCGTCACGATTTGGTGTAAATATTTGAAATGTTTTAAGTATTCAGCACCAAGAACTTTCTAAAATTTTAATATTTTTGTGGTGTAAATAATTTACTATTCAATTATTTTTGCTTTTTTATTCACCACGTCGTTCATCTTGTGTATTATAATATAAGATGTTCCCCACATGGCCTTCCTTGTGTAATATATATAAGATAAAATAAAATATTTTTTTAAAAAACAAAAAATTTAATTAATAGAGAATCGAATCGAACTAAAATTTGTGATATTAAAACCTATATTAATAATATTATCTTGCTAATTAATTTTTTTTTCCTACTAAAAGTGCAAAAAACCAAATGCGATAAATAAAAAAATAAATAAAAAGAATTTGACTCAAAAGAAAATCGACAAAAATTTCTGATATTAAATGATGCTTTAACCAACTCAGCTAATATCTTATAAAAATTGTTTATCCAAAGTATACACATAAAATAAAAATTGATTTTGATCGCCACGATCTGCATGATTGAATGAAAAAACAAAACGAAAAACCGCGAAAAGAGTGTCTTCATAATCGTGCTCTTGTGTATTGTAATATAGATAAAATAAAAATTGATTTTGATCGCCACGGCCTGCATCATCGTCGATTGATTGAATGAAAAAGAAACGAAGCACACGAAAAGTGTGCCTTCACTGATCGTGCTCTTGTGTATTATAATATAGATATATTTTGAATAAGAGATGGGTTTGGAATAAATACAAATTACGTTATATTATTATAGTATTATGTAGAACTAAAATGAGGTCATATTCATATAATCGACATAGTTTAAAATAAAATATTGATGAAAATATTCGCCTGTAACAGTACGTAGTTTAACAGTAACAAAATAAACCAAATAATGCCCAATTTAATTTATTCAATGGAAATTACACAAATTGTAAAGATTTGCTTATTACAAGCAAAATCAAAATTATAAAAGTTCTGAAATATTGAAAAAGAAATAAAATATTAAATAAGTTCTTTTCATTTTAGTATCTGTTATTTTATTTTTTATTTATTTATTTATGTATTTGTTTTATTCTCAAAAATAGCGTTAGCTCATACAGAGTGATTATGTTAGTACTTAAATTTTAAATTAAATGTTAAATACACATCATAGTAAACAACAAGTAGAAATAAAAATAATAAAATGATATTATAAAAAAAAAGAGATAACATAGTAAAAAAATATATAGAATATTTACAAAATAGAAACATTTTAACAATTATTGAGAAATATTATATTATGTATATAAATTTAATTACATTTATTTCAATAGTAAAGAAAAAAGAAAATTATAATAATTTGATTCATTAAAAATTTTTGATGTATTTTTTTAAGCTTTTATAATTTTTATTTTTGATTGTAGTTGGTATTTTATTTTACTTCATTGATTATTATACTATAAATGTTGCTTATACCTCTTCTTGCTCGAAAATCAGACGCATTTCTTGTATTATGTTGATGAACATTTGAACCTTGTTGAACTGTTGTGATGATGATTATTTGTTGTTGTACTATTTTTTATATGTACTAGAAGTAACCCTCGGTTACATACCCGGCCGAGTAAAAGAAAGGAATTTTTCTCTGAAACGGCACAATAAAATAAAACATTTACACGTTGAAAGCACCTGACAACAACATATTGAATAGTAATATTAATAGCAAACCACCAAAAAATAAAAACTGTTCAAAATTTTAAGTTAATATTAATTTTAAAATAAAATAAAAAAAAATTCCCCTACCTACTTTTTTTTATTAAAAAAATATTGTTTTGTGTTATTAATTATATTATATTATAAAAATTATTATTATAATACATAATAATAAAGAAAATATTTTTTTAATGAAAAAAAAAAAAAAAAATAGAGAATCGAACTTACAAAAATTTGTGATATTAAAACCTATATTAATAATATTATCCTACTAATTAATTTTTTTTTTCCTACTAAAAGTGCAAAAAACCAATTGCGATAAATAAAAAAAAAAATAAAAAGAATTTGACTCAAAATAGAATCGACAAAAAAAATTGATTGAATGAAAAAAAAAACGAAGCACACGAAAAACAACGTAAAGTCTGCCTTCTAAATCGTGCTTTTATGTATTGTAATATAGATAAACTAAAAATTGATTTTGATCGCCACAGCCTATAGCATCGCCGATTGATTGAATGAAAAAAAAACGAAGCACACGAAAAACCACGAAAAGTGTGCCTTCACTAATCGTGCTCTTGTGTATTATAATATAGATATGACTCACTTGTACTAATTTTAGTTGATCCTGTAGCATTAAGATCTTAAGATCTCTCATATAAACTGTTTGTAGACGTTCTAATATTTAAATTGTATTAAATTGCAAAGGTTTACATTTTTTTAAAATTCTGCAGCATACTTTTTCCCCATATTATTAGTCGTTGCACTAAATTTTAGTGAAATAAACTGAAATATAGGAAACTTTTTAATGTATCTGTATCATAATGCCTGTTACTAATTATGTTATTTTGAATTAAACAATCAGACAATTGTGCATTTACTAATGTTTCAATACTTTTGCTGAGGATTAGGCGAGGTATTGCGATAGGTCTGAGATTGTTTAGCCATATAGTTTGACCTATTTTCATAATCTTTACAATATATAAAAAATATTGTATACACCGTATTGTATACCGAATTTTATACTGAATAAAAAATTGTCATTTGTCAAATTATTATTGTTAAAAATATTGGATGCTACATAAAGATTTGAATATGCCTGTAATTACAGAAAAACTGGTAAATGTAAAACCAGATATGCAAACAGACTAATCCAAGACCCAAACCATTTGGCGAGAGATTTACAAAACATTCCAATAACCAGCAGATTAAAAAAAAATCACAGAAAATTGGAGTAATCGAGCATAATGAAATGTCAAATCAATGGACTAGACCTTCCAACTTTTCAGATTTTATGATTTGAATTAATAAAAATGTCGTATCTCTTTTATGCCATTCTCATCTGCAATAATATACTTGTAAATTTGAAGAAATCAATATTCAACATTCATAATACATTTGACTTTTCAAAAATCTACAAAGTCGTAATTTTTTCAAAAATTTTAAATAATCTCTTAAGATTTTTTTTATAGGCTTTCATAAAATTTTTTTTATTTCAATTCTTAAAATATCTTTTTAAATTTTTAAAATCTAATGTCATGAATTACATGTACATGTACATGTACAATTTTTTAAATATTATATTCAGATTAACCTTGAAACGTCCAATAATGTATGAGTTGTCTTTACTCAAGGTTTTCCCCAACAAATTCATATTCACATTCCTTAAAGTACAATACAATGAATCTCTACCGCTTTGCAATCAATTTTTTCAACGAGACAACAAAAAAAAATAATAATAAAACAATCAAAATAAAAATATCAAAATTATAAATAAAAAAGAAAGAGATGGAAAATGTTGAAAAACAAAGTTAAAATTTATGAGCCCCATCAAAAAGGATTTTTATTTATCCCTAAAAAGATATCATTATTTTGATCTTCCAACTGAGCCTTATCGAATCGATTGTACGGAGATTTAATTTTTTTGTTGTTGTTGTTGTAAATGCTTTTTCTCTCTTCTTCTCTTTTTGTTATATATATTTATATATAGTGTGTGATGAGATTTACTGTACATACAAATTTCTATCGGAAAATGTAAGCGATTTTCATTTTTGTTGTGATAAGAAAATTTTATTTAGAGTTTAAGTATAGAAAAAAAAAAAAAAAATTTCTGCGATAAGAAATCGTTTTTGGAGTGGTGTGAGTAGTGAGCATATAATTATTATTAAATAGTTCCGATTTTTTTTTCAATTCATTTCACCTCCATAGGACGGGTGGTGCAATACGTTTTATTTTGATTTGTGAGTGTGAACACGCTTACCTGGCATTTATAAATAACAATAATACTTTATAATAATAATATAACAGTAATAATATAACAGTACTCATTTGAATCAATTTTTGACGTTATATTTGCTCTTATAGTTAATTTCGTTATAATCCACAGATATTCTTATAGATTTTGAAATAATTCATAAGCTTACAAAACATCAAATGAGCTCTCGCGTAACGTCATCATCTTGCTAACATACTTATTTAATTCCTTTATTAGTCTGAAATACGTACTAGAGTGTTTTATGCTACTTCTCTTGTGCTCCAACTCTAGTGCTGCTACGAATATTAAGTTTAATAAATTATCTCGCTTCGCTAGTATTGTAATACCTAAACCATAATCTGCTAGATTGTGTAACAATTGAGCTTTTGTTCTTAATTTTTATTTTATTACACTTCAAGTTATTTAATACATAAAATTACATATTGCTAGAAAAATATATCTTGTTTCATAAACTGCTACTTTACTAATGTTTTTGAAACCGGAACCATTGTAGGCACCGAACAAATTTCTGTTTGACATTAGCATTGGCATCGTTTGATTTCTGCAGCATGTTTCCATGTTGGATTTGAGATGTCGCCACTTATATTGGATTTCAGCTGTTGCTACCGCTAAAATTCTACCATTTTGCTGTGGATACGAATATGTTAGAAGAAATTTGAATTGTCAAAATCTAAAATATCAGTTTAGCAAAAGAAATATTATATTATGTATATTATTTATCAGTAGTAAATCAATCTGTTAGATCTCGACTGAAAATATAAAAAATTGTATAATACCATGATGATTTTAATGTTAAAATAATTATGCTACTAAAACCAGGAAAGTCAGCAAACGAAGTAACCCCTTATTGTTCTATATCACTACTGCCACAATTATCAAAGCTGTTCATCAACATATACCTAACATTCAATTTGGATTCAGAGAAAAACATTCAATTGTGCGCGAGGTGCATCGTATGGTAACGAATGTTAATATAACCGGCTTTTGAAGAAAAAAAATACTGTACGGCAATATTTCTTGATGCTTCACAAGCATTCATTAGAGTATGGCATCAATGTCTCATTCTTAAAATGCGCAAAACCTTACTAGAAAATATTTGTAAGATCATACAGTCTTACATTTCTAATATGAAATTCAGAGTAGCACATGAAGAAGCAAGATCCAATTTATACTAGCCGGGGGTTTCTCAGGAAAGTATTCTAGGGGACCCATCCTATATGTTAGATATCGCCGACATTCCGCTAACACTACAGGTCGAAATTGCTGTATTTGCAGATGGTACGGGTGTAATGGCTATAAGTTATTCCCAAAGACAAGCAACAGGGAAACTTCGGGAAGGACTGGATAAAGTAAAAGAATAAACCCAAAACTGGAAAGCTAAACTGAAGAAGCGAAAATCAGTTCACATTACTTACGCATTAAGACGAAAAGCATCTCAACATTGTATGTATAAAATGATATCTCAACATCGTATGTATAAAATGATATATTGAAAGATGATGATGAGACATGATATTGAGAGGTATGAGAAAGCTCGCATCTTAACTGTAAGCATCGTGTTAAACAAAAAGTAATGGAAATCAAACAGAAAATCAGAGATATGAACTGGCTAATAGGGAGACAGTCTAAGCTCAGCTTATACCCCAAGTTGCAAGTATATAAAAAAGTATAATCAAATCTATATAGACTTACGGTATCCAACTGTGTAAATGCACAGAAGAATCTAATTTATTAATTATACAGCGTTACCAAAATTAATTCCTTAGAACCATCACGAATGCATATCGCTATGATTCAAACAAAAATATTCATAGAGATTTCAAATAAAGAAAATAGATGACGTAATTGCTCACTATTCTATTATACATAAAAATCGATTGACTCAACATGGCAACCTTAAAGCGATTCAGTTATTAGACCGATCTTACGAGCTAAGAAGGCTGAAAAGACTAAAACCACAAGATCTAATGTAATAGAATAAAATATAGCGGAGCAGAAATACAGATTTCTGTAATCCCACACAAGTTATAGTTATATAAGCACATTTTACGTAAAAATGTATTTAATTATAAAAATAAGATTGCACTATTTAACCTTAAAATAAAACAAAAAAATAATCATCTAGCTGGATGGTGGAAACCAGTGTTATTAATATTTTAGTTATATTTTTATTAAAGTTGTATTTTGTTCCACTTATAATTTTATTTTATTGCAAATATCGATATTTTTATTTTTTATTTAGTCATTTTATTTCGTACATATACATGAGACGGTAAGTCTCTATAGGAGTATATAAAGTATAATGTGTAGCAAATTCATAATTCTTAAATTAAACCTAAAGAAATTAACAATAATGAAAATAAATTTATAAAGAGAAGAAATTTATAAAAGAAAATTTATAAAGCGAGAAAAAAACAAAAAAATAAAATAAAAATAAAAAAAATAAAATAAAAAAGAGAAAAAACAAGTAATAAAGTAATTAAATTAACAAAAGTCCAAAAAAACAAAAAAAACAAAAAAAAAATCTCTCCTCCAAACAAAACTATCTTTCAGACGTGTCACACCTAACAAGCATTATTCTACAAAACTTTTATTCTTCTTAATTAATGACTACACTTTTTCCTTAAAATATACCCAACAAAGCTCAAGGAATTTAGAAATAGAGAACTCACACCTGACTACGTTCAGCAAAGAATTCCATAACCGGACACTCCTTACAAAAATGGATAGATGTCTTCATCTACCAGAGTGTCTAGGAATAGTTAAATTTGCACTTCTTAATGATCGTCCAGGGGTTATTTTCTTAAGAAGATATACCGGCGTATTTTTAGATAGGATTTTTTTCATAAAACAGATGTACTTATAATTTAGATAGTTTTCGAAAGTACAAGCAAGCAAAACTTTAGAAACATCTCTGATGCTATCGAATCTACGACGGTTAGTTACAAATCGAGTGCAAGCATTGAAAATAACCTTGAGCCTGGAAAACTCGCCCATACTCATCCCAGCATAAACTACTTCACAATAAGTGAAATGTGGAAAGATTAAAGATATAACTAATTTCTTTTTTACCCACTCGTTGATATTGTAAGAGAACTTCCAGAGTTTTCGTAACTTACAAAAAACATTTCTAGAAATAAAGTTAATGTTATCATTCCAAGTTAGAGTTTTATTGAATACAACACCCAAGTTTTTAGCTTTACTTACAAATTTTACCACAGAATTATTTAATTTGATATTAGGGAGATTAGTATATTGTGGAAGCAAAATACACTGCATTTATCAATGATTGCGCTTAACTCACATTTATTACTGATGATGTTCAGTTGTCAGAACTACAAAAGGTATAATACAAAACACTGACAAAGTCTGCAAGTAGTAGACGAAATACGCGGATCTGCATAATAATCAAAATTAATAAAATTAAAAAAGTCAAATCGACGATTACTAAGTTGTTCAATGATTAGAATCGAATTTAGTCAATACCAACAAACAATTGTACTTGAACTCAAATTTTCTTATTAAAATCTTTTTAATATTTTTATTTTGGAAAATTTTAAAATTACATATTGATAAAAAAAAGGCTTTTTAAAAACTATAAAAGAATAATTTTTCCAATCAATTTAACAAAATAAAAAACAACAAATTACATACGGCACTTTAACCAACCAACAAAGAATGGAAAAAAAAAATTATAAGAAGGATGACAAAAAAATCATCAATAATTCAACTCTTGAAAATTATTCAATTTCCTAAAAAGCTTTACTCATCCCTGATAATACTTTTTTTTTTATTTATTCTTATCTTTCTTTTTTCTTGACAATTTAACGGTAATTTTTTCATTAAACTAAAATTTCTGTTATATGTTGTCATCCAGAAACATGTTTTTTTGTAGTTTTTTTTTTTTTTCATTTTAACTTCACAATTTTAAGGACAACAAATCAATCAGTACACTAACAACAATAACATTAAGTTAATCCATAACAAAGGACAAAAAAAAAGAGATGGGTTGATTTTTACTAAAAAAAAAAAAAAAAAATTACAGAGAAAAACTAAATGAAAATCAAAAATGGAAATATGTAGTTTGCAATTCTCTGGTAATTCTTTGTTAACGTTCCTATCGTTACTTCTTGTAATTAGGAACTCAGCATCTCTTAAAAATGTTAGTTCAGAAGTTAAAAGCGAAATTGTAAAAGTTTGTATTTTCCAACTATTTTGGAATGATAGAATTTGGTATAAATATTAAACATAATAACCAGTTTCCGGAATCATTGACACACGAAACACTTACCTCAGATGTGGCTGAAGGCGTTCAATAATATTTTGAGTTAGAAGCAATTTTACAAGTTAGTCCATCTTTTACTCAAATGTAATGTTGAAATAGAAATACTTTTCTTCATACTTGTCAAATAATTTTATGTCAAACAAGATAACGAATAATTTTTACTCGAACCTACAAACCTCGTTAAAAGATGTTAAAGAACGTATGATACAAAGATAAAAATGCGATCTATTTTATATCTTCAATACACATTTTTTTTTTATTAATGGGGAGATCTATGTAAGAGCGACCTCTTAAGATCTATTATACTTCCCCGTTTATCTCAGAATTGTTGGTGTATGTCCTTGATAAACGTCAATTTCAGAATTAGATAATGTGCACACCTGGAAATATTTATATCTTTTGCGAGCTATGGCGTCGCAAACAAATAGAATATGAGAGGAGGATTTTTCTTTTTCTAAGCAGAATCTGCATTTGTTTGTGCTCGATCAAAATGGGCCATGACCTGTGATAAGCCATGTGAGCATTTCTGACATTGAATCTACTCTCCTTGATTACCTGATACAGTCTTTGGATAATTAACTTGTAAATGGCTTTAGAGTGCGGAAATTTCCCACTTGGAAACAATTTTTTGTAAGTAAGCGTTTGAATGATCAATACCTGGCTCTGGTCCTAAGAATTGAGTTTTCACACCTGTTTTTGGAAGGGAATTTGCTTCTTCATTGCTTTGTATTCCTTCATCCCCAGTAGTCTACATAAGAACATTAGCCTTCTCTCTAAAGATAATCTTGATTTAAAAAAATTGGGGAGATTTTATGGCAAGTTTGCTATCTGAAATTATGTATATGTTGGCATCTTTGTTCCCTCTTCTACACAGTAGTGCCAATACCTCAGTTGCATTGGTTGCAACTTGAAATCAGTGGAATATGTGGCAAGTGTCGCGCAAAATTTGAAGCTTGGTCCAAATACGCCGACCAACGATTTTTTCGGCCATCAACATACCATTATAAGCTCCTGCAGATGAGGCTATTATTAAACCTTCGACTTCTTCCCTTTTAGGTATTAGTACATTGAAGTTTTTGCGGCAATCAATTGCTTGTATGATATACTATATAATAGTCTGACATGGCAATTGCTTCGGTTCCTTGTTTAATTTTCTGTAAGACACGTTTTGAGGGCTTCAGTAGCCCCAAGGCGTGCTCTTCTTTGTATTTTAGTAACCTTAGCACATGCTTTCGTCTGTTCTATTTTTGACCACCATGCAAAGGCCGCGTAAGATACTATAGATCTTATTATGGACTTGTAGAGCCATACAATCATCTGTAGATATAATCCCCATGTTTTGTTAAACATACCTTGACATGCTCATTTCAAAAATCAAAAAGTAACGATAGCAACGTTGTAAATGAGATTTCAAACTATTGGTAACATCGTCGAAGAATCTGTCAAGCTGACGAGAAGAATCTGACACATAAAATGTAAAATTAAATTGCATCAATCAAAATTTTTCATTTTTTTCATCTTTTCAATCCCCTTGTATAATATTTATAAAAACAGTAAGAACTTGATTGTAAATACATAAATCGGTGTTGGTTAATTGACGAAAATCTGTCCTGCCATATCAAAATAAAGTTTTGTTAGACAATCAAATGTTGAAGGTTCATATTCAAATATTCAAAAATAAAGTAATGGTATGTTAGACTTTTTGAATGGTATTTTGTTGAAATTAAATGTAAAAATTTTTTAGGCTTGACCAAATATAGTTTAAGTTTTTAGCCCAAAATTTTGTTAATCTAATTATTTGTCTAGTTAGATAGTATAAACCCTTTGGTATTTGAAGCGAATATTCGGTAAAAGCAATTCATAAGACCGCTTTTGATAGTTCATCAGCAATGGAAGTTATTAAACTATAATAAAATTTCTGAAGAGATGCGAAATTTAGATTAGATTTCTGTTGAAATTTCAACGCTACTTTTTACCATTATTTGTACATTAAACATACATTAACGTCAGGCATAAAAATAAAAAAAAATAAAAAAAAATAGACAGTATAAACAGATTAGAAATGAAATTAGACATTGCCTCGGAAACACAAACAGATTTAAAAAATACCATAGTAAGCAATCGAGTACGAAGCCCTATGTCCCCAAGAGGAGTAAGGTAAAAAAAAACCATTATTTGTATTTTTAAAAAGTACATTTGACAGGGATCAGTGAATGAAAACGGAAAACAAATTTGATTGAAAACAAAGTAGGGTTCTAATCTAAATTGAAATTATGCATGTTTATACGAGTAGAAAAGTGGTAGAAATCTACTAAAATTTGTGGGTGAGAGGTGATTTCGTTAAAGGGTAAGTAAATCTATCAAAATTTTAAATATCTGGTAGATTTTTGACATTTGATTTATTTTTCTATGAATATAATATGTCAATGTCAAAAATTTTTGATTATTTTTTATATTTGCAAAGTGCAAGGAAATTGCTTTTTGACAAAGTAATTTTTCGATCGAATATTAATAAAATAAAACAAATATAAATATACAAATAATATTGTATTTAATTGACATTGTAATAATAATAAAAATTTATTTATTTATTTCTTTGTCAATTATTTCATTTCCGGCCATCTTGATATTTCAAAACATAATCTGACAGCAACAATGTCAGAAATCTATCAGTTTTGTTTACGTATGAATATGAAGGTAGATTTTCTATACCCGATCTAATTATGGGTATTGAAAACCGCGTGGGCTTCTAATCAAAACCCCAATTAAATGTAAAAAAAATAATTTTGACGTTTAATAGCAAATCTTGATATTTCAAAACATAACCTGACAGCAACCATGTCAGAAATGTATTAGTTTTTTTTTAAGTATGAACATGAAGATAGATTTCTGCGACAGATTTGTGGTAGACTTTTGCCTCGTATAAACATGGGGGTTGAGTACAGCGTGGGATTCTAATCAAAACCCCAATTAAATGTAAAAAAAAATAATTTTGACGTTTAATAGCATATCTTGATATTTCAAAACATAACCTGACAGCAACCATGTCAGAAATGTATTAGTTTTTGTTTACGTATGAATATGAAGATAGATTTCTGCGACAGATTTGTGGTAGACTTTTGCCTCGTATAAACATGGGGGTTGAGTACAGCGTGGGATTCTAATCAAAACCCCAATTAAATGTAAAAAAAAATAATTTTGACGTTTAATAGCATATCTTGATATTTCAAAACATAACCTGACAGCAACCATGTCAGAAATGTATTAGTTTTTTTTTAAGTATGAACATGAAGATAGATTTCTGCGACAGATTTGTGATAGACTTTTGCCTCGTATAAACATGGGGGTTGAGTACAGCGTGGGATTCTAATCAAAACCCCAATTAAATGTAAAAAAAATAATTTTGACGTTTAATAGCAAATCTTGATATTTCAAAACATAACCTGACAGCAACCATGTCAGAAATGTATTAGTTTTTTTTTAAGTATGAACATGAAGATAGATTTCTGCGACAGATTTGTGGTAGACTTTTGCCTCGTATAAACATGAGGGTTGAGTACAGCGTGGGATTCTAATCAAAACCCCAATTAAATGTAAAAAAAATAATTTTGACGTTTAATAGCAAATAAAGTAGATGAGATGTAAAAAATGAATTTTCAAAAATATTAATGAAATATTATTATTTATATTTCAAGCAATACATACTTATATATAATAAATTGATAAGAGGAGTTCAGAAATTGAAAAATATTAACTCTTTCATTGCAACGCCATCTTCTAAGTTGTAACACACTAGAAGACTTAATTTATTATCCAATTCGAATCAGTTTCTGTTATGATCATAAAAATTTCATTTTTTTTTTCCCTACATATTATCCTTTAAATTCACTGTAAGAAAAATCAAGGAGATTATCTTGTTATGTCTATCAATAAATTTATTTATATACATACATATATAATATGTACAAGTATCAGTTTATTATATTAAGTTATAATATTGAAAAATAATACAGTTATTATTATTATTATTATTATTATTATTAAATCCTTACTCAATCCGAAACATAATTTAAGTGTCACAAAAAAAACAAGCAAACATAAAAAAATAAGAAAAATGAGAATGTGAAAAATCACGAATATCTGGATTTAATGAAAAAGCAAAAATTTCAGTTTTTTTTCGGATGCTGTAAATAGTTGCCAATAACTTTTCATTCAATTTATTTATTTTTTGTTTTTCTTTTTCACTGTTATTTATCAAACTATTCTCATTATTTTCAAGTACATTAAATAAATGTCCTGGATGTCCTTTGCAATAAGTGCTCTTATTTCCTGTCAATATTTTTTGTTTTCGTTTGTACTACTCTACTCTTCTCTACTACTGCTTTTTCATGTCACCATTTTGTTGTTTTTTACTTGCCTATACATGCCTCATATTCAACACTTCACTACCATATATTACCAATCATTATTATATTCGGAAACTGTGATTGACTTTAGCCTGATATTAAAAATTTTTTTTTTTTATTTTATTGTTGTTTTTTGGTTATTGTTTTTTTGTTGTTGTTGTGTTTTGTAGCCTGGTAATGATAGATGAAGCGAAAAAAAATACAACTTAATTCACTGAAAATAAAAAAAAAAACAAAAAAAAAATAAATAAAACCCAGCTTTAATGTGGATTAATGTTGTAAGTAAAGTTATTGCTAAAAAAAAAGTATATGAGATGATTTTAACTAGTGGAAACGATTAAATGAAATGCGAACCAATTTCTTATCCTGTGCTAAAAGAAAAAAAATAAAAAAAAAAAATATGTAATTGTATTTGTATGTGTGTGTTTGCGTGTATAGAATTTCACACTCACCTACATTTGTATACCAAAAAAAAAAAAAAAAAAAAACATTTATTTTGTTTTATGTTGTTGAATTTTCTATTGATGCAATCAGCTTCGTACAGTTTGTATCAAAAAAATTGTTTTGGAGAAAATTAATGCAGATCAAAAGATGATTTTGCAAATCGCTACTTTTATTTAGGAAAGCATATGAACTACTTCTCGCAATTTTCATATATATAGAACAATTACATTTAATATTTAGGGCGTTTTCGAACCTCTCGCACTTGCACTTGATACTCGCACTAAACCTGTCAAATCGCACTTGATTTGTTGTAAAAATTTTAGTGTAGTCGCAAGTACACTAGATATCGTAAAATTAAATTTATTAAATTTAGTGCGACTATCAAGTACAAGTGCGAGAGGTTCGGAAATGCCCTCATTTAGCTTGCGGTTTTAATATGGAGCAAATAAGAATATTTTCTTCTCCATTTGTTTACACTATTCATGGTATAGGCATTCCCAAAAGCCTCCTGTATTGTATTCATATTAACAAACGAGTATTTTATTTTTTATTTTTCAACATAATCTCCCTCCAACTCAATACAGTTTGTCAAACGATCTTCAAGCTTTTTAATTCACTCTGAAAAATATGATTTTTCAAGACCTTCAAAATATGCTTCAATTTCAGCTATTTGATGTGAATCTCTGTCCAGCAAACCTATCGGAAACAAAAAATTATCACTTGGGGTTAAATCTGAACTAAATGGTAAATGTGGAACAATTTCGTACCGTACTGTTGTCAATTTCTTGATGGAAAAACACTTTTTTCTTTGTTAAATATGATCGTTTTTTTTTATTTCATCATTCAATAGATGCATATATATATATATCGATACACAATAATAATATGAACAGTTATTGATTTACTCAATGGAGATAGTCGATAAATAGTATATACCGTGAGCATCCCAAAAAGCAGTTGCCATAATCTTTCTTTCTGATTTTTCTTTTTTTGCTTTCTTTTTCGCACTTCCTACAGCTTCTATCCATTGTTTGGACTGATTTTTTTTAATTTCTGGCATGTGTAGTAATGGACTAAATCTCATCAACAGTTATAAATCGACGTAAGAATTCATTTAGATTACGCTGATATATTGCCAAAAGCTACTCACAACATGCCCCATGATCATTTTTTTTGGCAATGCTAATAAACGTGGCTTTTTTTTGATTAGACGAGTTAATAATGTAAAATGCATCTATCTTTTGATATTTTTAATATATCTGCCACCTCACGAACTTTTACTCGGCGATCATTTGTCACACCATGTAGTTTTCTTATGATTTCAATGAATGTATAGCTGGTTTTGGTCTCTCACTTCTTTGTTTATAATTCACACTTGTACGACTGCGTTCAAATTCAGCTACCCAAAACCGAATGATTTCATATGATGATGATGAGTACCTAAAGTACTATCCCTAGGTATTTTTTTTTATATCGGTTGCTAATACACCTTTCAAAAAAGATAATGAATTACGGCATGAATTATCCATAATCTGAAAAGAACAAAAGTAAACTGATTAGATAGGCTGTTGCGCAAACTATTTGACTGTTCGATTTGAAAATTTAAGATAGACAACATAAAAGATTGTTCTTTGAAGTGACATAAAAATTGATAATATTGAAAAAAAGATGCCGTAACAGAAAACTTTTCGGACTGCCCTCGTAGTTACAATAAAAAAAATTGTTCTTGATAACGTTAGGGTTTTCATGTGCTGTTTTCAGGTTAATCCGAATATTGACAGCTGCAAAATATTTATTGAGTAATTTGTAGCTATTGATGTAGTTTATTGATGGATATTGTAATGGACATTCATTATTTGTTTCTAAAGGTAAGAGTAACTGAAACTATACTTCGCTTGATATTTAGCGAATTATTATAATCCTACTTGAAACATGTATATTTGTATAAAGGCTCCCCCAGACCGGCGCGATTTATTCCGTGCGATTATTTCCGCGCGAAATTTGCTTAGATGAACACACCGAAGCTTAAAAATTCGTTATAAACGTCAAAAAAATTGTATATTTGTATAAAACAATTGAAAAATAATGTAAAATGAAAATCTATCTTTTTGTTGTACGAATATGGATTGTTGTAATAATAAAGTACGACCACCACCAATTACCGAATTATTTTTCGAACAGCGTTTCCGTATTGAATGCCATATAAAGATCGAAGTATTAATAATTTTGATACCAACTGTATTTACCATCCTTTGAGTAAGATTATAATGTTGGTGATGATGATAATTTTTGATAATAGTGTTTATATGATGATTGCGATAATGTCAATGATGATGGTGAAGTTGAAATTATATAGGAAGAGATGATCAAGAGATGAACGAGCAAAAAAAAAAAAAAATATTGTTAATATTAAGTATATAAAATGTTTATACAGGATTTAAGAGAAAATTGAGAAGATTAAATAAAATTATTTTTTTTTTATTTTTTTTTTATTATTTTCTATCTCTTTTTTTTTACTGAAACATTTTTACTGTTATGTGTATGGTAGAATACATATTATGTATATGTGTGTCGAATAGAAAGTGTCAGTTGTATGACGGAAATTATTTTAAAGAAATCAGTTTTGAAAAATTTTCTACACGATAATCTTAACGTTTAAATAAAAATTTATCGTGTATTTATTTAAGATTTAATTTAATTTAGTTTTATATATATTTATAACTATACATCTATAATACATACTTATTATATACAATTTTGTTTTAATTTTTTTTTTTGCTGTTTTTATTGGTTTTTGATTCAAATATCTAAGTAAAATATGGCTTTATTTTATATTGTTAATTATTTGAATTTTATTTGGAAGTTTTGTTACGAGTTTTATGTTGCATTGGTCTAATCATACCTCTGATGATTGATTTGGGATCTAAAATTAAAATAAATAATAAATTATTCAAAAAATCGTGAAATCGTTCTTATCTAACCATTTTTATTAAACTTTTTATTATGAAGTCTAAAACAATGAAATTGATGCCCTACTAAATGATATCGGAAAATTTTGGCTTATTAGGAAAATTTACCCCCTATATAGACATGAATATAATTAAAATTAAAAATGTAAAGTAAAATCGAAATATTAAGTTAAAGGTATATATTAAGGCATTTCTATACTTGTGTCTTGAAAATTTCTGGAATAGATATGATGGTAGTGAGTTCTATATTTTACAGGAGGTTCTTAATTTTTTTTTTCTAGTCCTGGTTTATACTAATGTAATAAAGTGTTGCTCTGCGAGTAATACGGTAGAAATTTTGCAGTTTTGGCGTAATATGCTTACCTCTGCAAATCGATTACTCAGCGGATATTCATAGCATTTCGACGATCAATATTGTTGAAATATGATTATTATTTATAATTTTGATAGCTCGTTGCTGTACCTAAAGACGTAGAATTTTTAAAATCTGACGTTTGGCTAAGACGCAAATTAAATCATTTTTTGTAGTCACAACAATATTAGTTTGTAAATCATATTACCAAAGTTATTAAAATTTAAATTGGTTTTACTAAAGTGTCACTAATCTTCGAATACGGTAAAAGAAAGAAGCGGGATTGGAATTTCAGTATAATTGTATTTAGTTGAAATGCATTTTTTAATTTTTTATTAATTTTTTTGTTTAATTTTCAGGTCAAAAGAGCCTTGCAGAATGTTTCATAGTTCGTAATTCAAATTCATAAATTTTCATCAACAAAATGTAAAAAAATATAAGATGCAAACAAACTAGCTACATTTAATATAATATAATTAACAAAAAGAAAATGAACCAGAAGAAAATTATTAACGGATAGCGTAGCGGGCATTGTTATTGACACCCTGAATTTTCCATACAGTTATTGACACCCAAATTTTTATAAGCATTTTTCTGCTAATTTTATAACTAATTTTATAGTATAAGTTTATTATAGGGAATAAATTTGTAAAAATAATTCGGGGTTTCCCCTTTAAATGCAGTATAAAACCTTTTTTATTAAAATATTCAGTTGGTTTATAATCTTTAAGGTGACAAGACGGATTTGTTGTACGCAGTTTTTGCTAAAAACGTAATAAATTCATTAAGTAACCTCTTCAAGGGGTTTATTTATGATTATACATACAAAAATTATAACTTAAGTATTTTTTTGTAAAGGTTAAATGTTTTTATAAATATAATTTTGTTTATGTTTTGTGTATAATTTTTTTTAAATAAAAATAAAATTTGAGAAAAATACAACTAACACAAACAAGAAAATTCTGAAAAATTTAATACCAAAAATTAAATACAAACACCATCAAAGGTTTTGCTCAGATGAAAAAAAATAAATAACAACAATTTACATGCTATTTTAATTTCGTCTCAAAAATTTTACTATCCACCGGTTTTATTTTCAATTTCAGTGTTTCAATGAAAATGTTTTTGTATTTTTTGTAAATTTTACCAATTTTTCAAAAATAACACTATATCATAATTACAGGTTATTCATGTAGTAAAATAAGATCCCTATACAAAAGACCAAATTTATATGAAAATAAGATCCCATTTTTAAAGTTGCTCTTCCAGAGGCCAGGCTAGAAGATATAGAGGCATTGCTAATATTAATAAAAATACTATTACAGTAACATAAAACTGACATAGATTTACTCTCCTTAAAGAAATGTAGGCATTAGTCACATATCAACATTATGAATGCATTGATACCACACCTGAGTGTAGTGCATTTATCTTCATTCTATTTCTGGATTTCCAGTATCCACATATGTTTATTAAAACTTATTATTGAAATATGATCTTTGGAATTTATAACTTCGTTTATTTCAATTGTTATGAACAATATTTGGGTAAGTATTCTTAACTTGAAATTTATACAATAGTAATTGGTGTTGGTACAATACAAGTGATACTACTTGATCGCTTTTCAAAGCTGTATTGTTGTTTTTTTTATTAAATTTGTTAATTTTAAATAGTTTGTTAATTGTAGGTTTATGACAGTTTCAATAGATCTACTAAACACTGATGATATTGCGATTGGTCTACAGTTTTCAGGATATAGTCAGTACTACCTTTTTGACACAGGTATTACTTTATATATTTTAATAGATTTTGGCATTTGTGATGTTTGACTTAATGATTTATTAATTAATTTAGTTAGGTTTTCAGCTATTCCATTTTTACAATTTTTGACTATATAGTTTTTTTTTTTTTTTTTAGTTTTTAAAATTCATTTATTTATTATACCATTTTATATATTAACATACCTTAGTACATTATCATAAATTAAATTAAAAAATTTCCAAAACAATAATGGTAAAATTAGATAAATGTAAGATAATTCTGATATTCCTGAGAATATGTGATGAATGAAATAACAAGAGTAGAAATAATTAAATTATATAATTAAACAATATTAGGTTGATAATTCAGAGCTAAAAGTAATACAGTTACAGGAATACAAAAATAAAAATAAAAAATTCAGTATTAAAGTAATAAAGTAAAGAAAAACGTAACGCAAAAAATTTAAAAATTATAAAATAAAATACAAACTTATAGCTATTAAATATCCATATATACAATAGAAATAATTAAATTTAGTTAAACATAATTAAAAATAATTGAACAAGGAAAGAAAATAAAATAGGAAAAAAGAGAAAAAATTAAAATTCGAGATAAACGATTACAACAAAATAATAGAAGCCTGAGAAACAAAACTTAAAAGATATAAAAGAATTTGGTTAAGTTAGCAACAACTCAATTTGAGCGTGTGATCAAGATTTAATAAGTGAGATCTAAGATCTTAAAGAGAAAGGCAACGTATTGAAAATTTTGGGAGCTAAAAAGTCATAAAAGTGGCGAAAATGTGATGTATATGCTCTAGGAACATTTATTAAAAATAGGTTATTGACTCGCAGATTGTAGTGAGAGCTAAATCGATGGGCAAGATAACCTGATTTAATGAAATAAATTTTTAGTGTTTTGAATACATATAGCTGTCTACATCTATAGATGTAGTTATATTATCCGCTCCAGCAGAATTAATGTTTAACATGTTAGAAATCAATTTTGTACATTCTTGCCGATTAATTGTCTCAAATTCAAATTGTTCAGTAGTTCAAATTCATATTTTCTCCAATGTTAGCATACAATTTAATAAATTCATTTAATTTTTTTGTTTTATATTTTTCTTCTCATTTTCATAGCTTACGCTAAATCTACATTTAATTTAAGACGGTTAAAGACTGGTAGTATTGAACTTTGTTTTAACAACATTTTGAATTTATGCTTTGAATCAAAAATATCACAAACAGCATTTTCCTGATATGAAAAATATAAAAAAAAAAAAAAAAAATAAACAGAATAAATTACAAAAATGAGTATAAAATTAATATTCATTTTTAAAAAAAATTATATTTAAAAAAAAATTATTATTTAAGACCATCGTATACAATGTAAATTTCATTGTTGAAATCAAATGAATAATTTTCAAATTTGTCAAGATATTCTCAAGAAACTAACTATACCATCCTGATTTGATTTTCCTTAGGATTTTTTTTTCAAATTCCCCCAACGTAATACCTTACATCAATAATCTATTACAAAAGAAAATTCTATTTTAGTTAAAAAAATTTCCATATGCTAACATTTTAAAAGAAATCCTTTTATTTTATACCTCTACTAAACATACATCAACATCTAATACAAGTAAATCCCTTTCCATGCTATCTCAAATCCCCATCTCAAATTATATATATATATATATTTTTTTTTTAAATATTGAAATTTAACAATGATTGATTTACTTTTCTTTTTTTCTATTTTTTCTCAAATTTCCTTTTTATTATTGTTATTATTTTATTTTTTATAGGAAAATCAAGAAAAACAAAAATAAATTTCTTTGTTCAATTCCTGCATTTTTAATCCCCTTCAATTTAAAATACAAAATTGATGTACACATTTAGACATGTACGTAGTATTCTACAATAGAGAATAAAAAAAAAAAAAAATAGAGTGTACCAGAGAAGGTAAACCTCCTGTGCAATAATTTTCAATTTCGATAATTCTGTTATCATCATAAAACCACACAAATTTCTCCAAAAGTCCTTCACAACAACAAAATAACGAAAAATAAAAACAGTATAACCAACTTTTTATTTTTCTATTTTCCTGATTGTGTATCCTTTTTTTTTGTCCTAATTTTTTTTTTCTTCTTTCTATTTTACATAAATACATTGTAATATCGTACGTATATTCAAGAGAAGAGTTGTAACTTGCTGGTAATGCATAACCCTCGGATTATACTCACAGATTTGTTTTTTGGGGGGAGGTACATACATTTAAATGGATGATTGTTTTATAGTATATGAATCCTTTCTATTCAAAATACAAAAAAAAAAAAAATTACAATAAATGGATTACTTTTTAACAATGAATGAAACTTTTGTACCAAAAACAAAAAAAAAAAACAATAAAAACGAAAAAATATGGAAAAAAAAGGATAATGGGATGCAAGTTAAATTGAAGAAAGATTTTATATTTGTTAGATTTTTGCATCAGTTGTCCAATTTAAATTTAAGCTTCAGTACACTATGCAGTATGTAATTTATTCGGAAATAAAGTAAAAGGACATAATTGTCCTGTATACTTCTAGTACTGATGTGCAATTGTAACCCCTTTTTGTTTTATTATTATTATTATTATTTTTTTTTTGGCTTTAAATTCAATTCAATTCGATTATTTTGATTTGTTGTATAGATTTTTGTTTTTACTTGTTTTTACTTTGTTTCAAAAAGTTTATTACATCAGGATGGTTTGGATAAAAAATTTGTATTTAGGTGAGGATGAGGGGTGGTTATAGAAATTAGTGATGTACATTATTATATTTTGAAGATTTTCTCATATGTTTTTGAATTTATTTTATGTGATTTAATTTCAGGAAATAGCATTAAAAATTTTGGTAAGAATTTTTGGGTTAGAATAAAATAAAATAAATTTTTTTTTTGTTTTCTAAATTGAACAGATATTGTTTGTTAATAATTTGATGATTCTGATATGACTTCATTTTATTGGGTCAAATTTAGGTAGAATTTAAAATAGAAATTTCGCCAAAAACAATTATTTTAATGCAAATTGGAAATAGTTTGGATGTAGATTGATTCGAGGAGTTTAGATGTAAGATATGTGTGGTATCGGAATGAATCAATTTGATCTAAGGTAGCCAAACTGACAATCACTGCTATCAAAGTATTTTTAAGATATCACACAAAAGTTTGATGGTTAAGAAAAAATTAGCCGAAAACAAGATTATTAAGTTTCTAAATAATTAAGCAAACACGCATTCCTTTTATTATTCTTCTTTATTCTTCTTTTGTAATCTCAATTACCAACTAACTTAAAACTAATCATTATCATACCTATACATATTACCGATTACTTACACTATATCATACCTATACATATTACCGATCTATACCATTTACTTTACACTATTACTACTGTAATAGCGAATTTAACAGTTGGCCGACCTTAAGTGCAGGCACATAACAAAGATCACCACTAAACAAAACACATTTAAACCGAGCGGTGAAAGAACCTAGGAGCCTGCTAAAAAACATGAAAAATGAAGCTATTCAATGAAATTTGAACAGATTAACATCAAAGACACAGATAAAAAAAAATTTATAACAAATTTCACTTAAACAAATACAGATTATTTTTTAATGATTGTTTAGTTAGGAAAAAGTTAATTTGGGGCTTATATGTATTGCAGAGAGACATGATCCTATTAATTGATTCATATTTACCATAATTAGTAATTATTAAACATATTAGTGGATTTTTGTCTAGAATGTGAACAAAAAGTAAGTTTAGCAAACCGTTGAGGAGACGAAATGAATGCCTTTACTGAATTCAATTGGAGTATTATAAATCAGCAACTTTACACTTTACAGCGTTTTTCAAGAGTATTGAGATGTTATAAGTTTATTCTATGTTCATATCAAGCTAATCTTAAAGGCAAGAACACTTAAATCATATCTAGGAATTTTTTGAACCGATGCGATTATATCTAAAAGTAAAAAGGGCACCCTATTTGACTGGCATATTCTAAATTATGTCTGACCAATCATGTATACAGGGATTTTAATACTTCAAATTCTCTTGCCCAACGTTTAATGAAACCAAGCATAGCGAATTTGCTTTGTTTAATACATACAACGAGCTTTTCTTTTAAATTTTTGGTATGTTAAATTGTTAACTAATTCAAATGTAGAAAACTACGTCTTTTGTAGAACAATAATTCCGTTTTATTTTGATCCGCTAATTAAAATTAACTTTGCGTCATTTTTTTTGGCCCTATTACGTTTTTGAATTTTTAAAAATAATTTTGTTTAACCTCTTTATTAATACAAAATATAAATATACTAGCTATTCCCGGCGTAACATTCGCCGGTCTACCATTAGCATTATAAATGAAACAATTTATTTTATTTGCTTATTTTCTTAAAAAAACATCAAAACTCCTAATTGTGTTATGCTAAAAATAAGTAAAACAAAAATTTCATAAAATAAAATCTGATGTCTAAACGCTCCCTAACAAATACTATTAATAGAGATGTACATTTCAACAAAATGTGGCGAACAGAGATGTCGCTGGCAGTATAGATTTGAATTTAAATGCATTTAAATTAAATACATACCACACCCACATTAAAAACACATTAAAATAGCCATAAATACGTTTTTTGTTTTTTTTTTATTATCATAATAGCCGTAACTATTTCAAAACTCAAAATAAAAAAACAAAACATTTATTTATAGAATTTATATTTTTATTTCACTTCTTTTTTGGTTTTGACGTTTTGGTATGATTATAGGTATGACCATTATAGTAAAGGTTATGATTGGTTACGACTTTGTTAAATCATATCGAATCATATAAGCCATTTAACGAAGTATCATATGACATCATATGACGCTTTATGACTATTATAGTTAGGGGTAAAGCCAATAATTATGCTTTTTCTCTTATTGTTGAGTTTTTATTGACGCCTTATGACTATTATAGTTAGCGGTAAAGCCAATAATAATTATGCTTTTTCTCTTATTTTTCAGTTTTTATTGTTATATTGTTATCCCGCTAAGGGTCTCTGATGTAGGTAAGGTTAGTCTGTGATTTTTCTTTTTAAAGAGTTTCTATTTGTTTTACCGGTAAGTTTTTTTGCTGTAATATCGTAATATCGTAATATTTTAACAAAGATACTTTAATTATTTATAAATCGATATATTTAATAATATTCTGATAATTCGGTTCTTGTCTTTGCTACTTTGTTTTTTTTTTAAAAAATTAATTCATATAATCAGATAGTCAATGCTATTGCTCAATAGGTGAATTGTTTTTAGGTTAATTTTAATTTGTTTTTGGTTTTATTTGGTTTTATTGTTTTGTGGTTTATGTCTTTAAATAAAATTTTTCACACTATCGTAATTCTTAAAGTTCTAATAAAGTTGTCAGAAACTAGTTGAAAAAAGCTTCGTCTTGTAAAATCTTTGTGAAAAGTTTAACAGACGTTTAAGCGTATTAATATATAAGCATATATAAGATAAACGATTGATTTACTCCATTAAGGTGTTTAATGACCAATGATTTAAAAGTAAATATTTCAACATTGAAATTCAGTTGGTTGGAAGATAGCAATCCTAAAATGAAGTAATCTGGCGCTGTCTGGATATGGTTTAAGTCGAGAAAGGGGAAAAAAATATTTTGAAATATTCAGCTATGCTTGTATGATTTTTGTTAAACTTAATCGTTATCATAGTACGTTTTGAAGGTTGTTGTAAAAAAATCATTTACTTGTATTTAGTGTCATCACAGTGCGTAGCTTAGTTTTAGTTATATTCATATTTTTGTTTTTTATTAAAATGGTCCTAATTTAATAAAATTGGAATCAGTCATTAATAAATATAATTAATTTAAACTTTGATTATAAGAACAATGTACCTATTATAGTCGAAATCTTTAACTTCTGGTACATACCTTCCTATAATGAAAAACAGTTAGTTACAGAAAATACAGGAAATTATAAATGACAATTATTAACTTAAAAAATTAATGAAAAGATTTCTACTCTATCTTTAACTTTAGCTCTACTCTATTTTCTTATCTTATCTATCAAAAACAAATTTAAATTTTTCTTATATGTATATATAATGTGTATTATGTACTTTTATAAATATTTACTTCAGTCTAAAATAAAATTGCTGATTTTTACTTTCATAACTTTCATCGAAAAAGTTTATTTTTAAGTTTTTATTTTTTTTTTTTATTTTTGTTTATTTTCGATGGTGGTTAATTTGAGTATGTATATATTATTATAATGGTATGAAATTAAGGATATAAAGTAAATAAAAAGGTTCAAAACTAGTAATAAAACATGTCATCAATATAAAATTTCGTTTGCATATTCAATGTATTCGTATAATTTCGTAAGAATGAACAGTTATGCTTGAAAAAAAAGAGTTGTAAAACTTTACCGTTTATCATATAGTATACATTTTGAAGGTTGTTGTAAGAAACTTTCATTTACAGATATGACAATGTAATGAAAAAAGGTTGTAAGTAAGCACACATAGCATAGTTTTATATTTGTTTTAATGTTTTATAACAAATAATTTTTTAATCTATAATAAATTAGGGTGGTCCATATAATCTGGAATTGACAGTAGTTTATTTATTCATTTATTCATTAATTTAGTTAATATAAGTTACTTATAATCATAATCAAATCAATTCATTATTAATTAACTTAAAATAAAAGTATTTAATGATATTGCTGAAATACAGTTATACTGTTTAGAAATTATCCTTTGTATACAATTTTTTAAACTTACTCCAGTGATTTTCATTCTTTAGCTATAGAAAGCTTTATACATCATAATATTTTTATCTAAAATAAATATATCTAATCTAAAATTTGAATTATTTCATAAATTATATCCCCATTATATACAATTAAAAACTATTACATACATAATTTGGGTAAAGTCCATTTTTTATTTTAAATACAATGATCAAGTCGAATTATGAAGTGTTATATTATCGTATAGGATTATATATATCTACACACAGCCATTATGTATTACCGACAACGATGAAATTCATTCATTTTAATTTGTTGTTCAGTATTTAACCATTTAAGTGTAGCCAAACATTATATGAATTTAATTAATTAAATTGTAATTTTAATACTCTATAGGGCCGGACGGTTAAAAGCCAATGCCTGTAAATTCACTACTTATAAATAATTTATAATTATAAATATATTACTTTTCTTAAGATATATGTAAGAATTGAAATAAATAAAGAAAAAAAAAAAAAAAAAAATTTACAGAAGCATAACGGTTTAATCTGAAAATCATTCTCATATATACTTGTTCTGAAGTTTTTGTCGTCTATTCATCATTTCAGAATTACACATACATACAATAAAAAGTATAATTTAAAATGTTATTTAAAAAAAAAAATAGTTATTTAATAGGATTTGAAGTTTTCTGTTTTTCGAAATTGATGCAATTTTTATTAGAAGATGTAAATTGGTTTAATCTGATTGTGGTTAAGAATATAACATGCAGTCACAATCAATTTATTTTAATAATATTTATTTAAAATTAATTTTACTATTAATTCAAAAATAATCAGAAATCGCTTTGACATTCTAAAATCTCACGTTCTGAATTTCCAATTTCTGCACATCAAAGTTTCTATTTGGCTTTGAAATTCGAAGTTTGCGTCTGTGCTTTCTTATTTTTCAATCACTTTTCAACATGAAATATTCCAAATTAATTCTGAAATCTTTAATAATTTACTGACGCGCAAGTTTTATATGTACAATTTAACTGTATGTTGACGTTTAGATTAATATTTAAGCTGAAGGCAGACTCAACGCCATAGAAAATTTTAAGGTACATAAACGCCGAAAATTAATATAACCAGGCAAACTGAATGTTGCCAAATGACATTTTAAAGACTTTTTTTTAAATTGCTTCATATAATGGACTGCGAAATTTATAATGGACTGCGAAATTATAATTAAATTTTCATTTGTGACCATTTGTGATGATTTGGCATATTTATATCTAAAACATAAAGCAAATAAATCTAGAAGATTATAGTAAAATAGACCGGATAATTTAGACCGTCATATATATTCGATTTTGCTTGTAAATTGCTTTAAAGGCAATAAAATTAAATGAGGACTAATTTTTTAAATACAGCAGAGTGAGCCCTGATATATCAAATGTCTTATTTTCGCTAATAATATATCACAGGCTATGCAAGAGGAAAACCAATTTTATACGATTAGTCCAGAAGCAAGATTGGTTTTAACTTTTTCTATTTTTATTTAATAAATTTAAATTTAATAACCAAAAATGAAAAAAAAAACATAACTATAACTCAAATTCAATAAATATAGGATATTTATTAAAATAAATATAAATATAAAAAAAGTAATTTAAAAAAATTCAATAAACTAAAATATAAAATTTAAAACTAAAATTTGATATTATTTGTATCAGCATTTTTAATAAGCTAACTAATATTATATTTGTTAAATAAATTACTCGAAATATTGTACATATTAGGTATAGGGTAAAATAGGGTAAAAGTACCGTACTTAATTAAGCACGAAAATATGATTACTATTACCTAAGTTATGGACAAGAGTGTAATAAATTAAAAATAAAATAAAAACACTTTCTATTAATTCTGAATAATTTTCAAAACACTTACTAAAATTTGCATTGACACTAACAAAATGTACGCCGAAAATCACGAATCAGCCTGAATTCAACGCCGAATTGTTTAGTTAAACTTTATTTTTCTCAGGCTGATTCAACTTTATTTATTTTAGCCGTACATCAGCGAAGATCGGCTTCGTTTTTTTATCGATCTTTTATATTGTTGTCATATTATTTAACTTTTTTTTGACAGTTCGATATATTCTACGCCGTACAGACGCCGTCGACATTGCATCCAGCATTATTTTTTTTAATAACTGTTTTGACAGTATACTGATGTCTATTGACAGTATTTTAGATTGATTTAATTAATTATTATTTTTTGTTCACTGTGTTTTTGACAGTAAAAAGTCAAATTATAAAGTTTTTTATTAACATTATAAATAATGAAACAAACAAAATTTAATTTGTACATAAATTTTTTTTATTTAACTTTTTGATTTGAAGTTGGTCTTTAGACTAACTTTATTTTTTTTTCATTTTTTTAAAATTATAAAATCTATTAATACTATTTATACTTTATTAATTTTAATGTACATACATACATACATATTTTGGAAAAAGAAAGGTATAGAAGTACAAAATTATAAATTCATGTTCATTAATCATTATTATGCATAGAAATAAAAAAAAAACTAAATATGAAATTATTTTATTTTTGTTAAAAACCTATTAGGTTTCATATTTCGGTATTTCAAATATTAGTTGTCATAGCTATATTTGAAATACAATATTTTTGTTTTATTGTGTCAATGCTATAATTTCAGCAGGGTTGATAAACTGCGTTATCAACCCAGTTTTATTGGCGGGTTTTGTTAGATAACATAACTTGCAACTTACTTACATTGCAGTTTTAAATTTTTAACAAAGTAAGAACAATATATATGTATATTTTATTATGAGAACATCCATGTTTTGCTTCCACATAATTCTATGTTGTATGAAAGCCTGAGTTAATGAACCATGAATAACAAAAATTTGAAAATTTATATTAAAAATATTCAATTGGAATATTTTAGGCTGGTCCAACATTATATTTTAAAATTATTTTAATATTTACACTATTATAAAAATAACTATCTTTAGAAAACTAACTTTCTTATAAAATACAATTGAAGATAGTTATATTTTTACTTATTAGTTATTTTATCATTATTTTTGTATAGAGAATTGCTATCCTATACATTTTATAGTACCTTTGATATAAAAATAAGTATTACATATACATTTATATATTATAATGTAAATTTTGGTAAATATCTATAGAAAAAGTTTAGAAATATTTTTGTTTTTTTTGCCAAAAACTTAATATTCTTTTGTTATTCGTCTTAGAAAAGTCATTAAAACTTTTACTTATTATTTTTTAAGTATAAAAAGTAGCGAAATTTATTCATTAAAATCTTTTACCCTATAACATTGATAATAATGTATTACTATATACTATTGTAAATATGTATATATATATATATATATAAATATATATTTATATTTCAACAATAATATTTTTATATATAAAAAAATATTTTAAAATCGTTTTGGAAAAGGAATCGTTATCAACACCACTTATATGCATGCACTCAATTTTGTGAATAGTTTTAATTTATAAATATATATATATATATACACGTAGATGTGTGTTTCTGTTTATTTTCCTAAACAATTATGTAAATGTATGTGAACGGGTTAAAAAGTCAAAAAATTTTCAACAAAAAAGGAAATATTTTTAAAAATTTATTTTTAAATATAAGGGAAATGTGGTTAAAAATTTATTTCCACCCCTATACTTTTATTTACCTTTTGTTATGATAAAATAAAATTTGTAGGAATGAAATGAAAAATTAGAGTTGCCATTTTCATGTTTTTTTTAATGTCTGTGCAGCGGTGGTTCAAAAATATTTTTTTTTTGTCACGCCTTAGGCAATCTTTTTTGTGGCGCCCTCTCTACTAATGAAGACAGGTACGAAAGAAAGTAAGAAAATAATCTTGCTCGATGAAAGCCAAGTCTACAAGCCGTTCTTGAGCCATTTTTGAGCGAAAATAAGTTTTAATTAATTTTAGTTTCTAAAAACTTCCTTCACCATTTTCTACAGTAACATGTAACGTTAAAAAGATTCTTAAGGTGATAAAAATTTTTAAATAAATATCGGTCGACTTTCTTTCACAAATAAAATATAGGACATCTTTCGGCGACGAACTCTGTTCAATGCGTGTCGAAATAGATTGAAGCTCATTACACAAATCCACTGTTTCGATCTTTAGAACCATCATGACTTAATGCAGATTCAAGCTTAGCACATGATGCATATAGGTGTTGTGTTGTTACATTTTGTAGGCTATAAATGTCCAAAAACTGACTCAAGATTTTGCATTTGCTCAAATCTTTTACTGACGGAGTTAATAGCAGTATCAAGGAGTGCAAAGTAAAAATTCACTTTCATATGAAAATTGTTTCGTTTTTAATATGGGAATTGGTTCTGATTCAAAATCTTTTGGAAAGTCAATTTCTTTCACAAGTTCAGAAACATCTACTAACATATTATGATATCCGATATCATTCCTTAAATTCTCTAAAAACAATTTCGTATTCTGTAATTGTTGGATAGCAGAATGAATATTTAAATTTTTTACTTGTAGCATTTTGCTAGTAATATTAATTTAATTAAATTAAATTAAATTTAATTTATTAATTATGAAACAATATCTCATGCCATATTATAAGTTGAACAATAAATTTAAATTTCGAAACTCTAATGGATAATCCTTGAGCTTCTGAACGTGCTGCTGTTCCAGCAGTGCCAATAAAACTTTTATCATCAGAAATATCTATAAGGGCATCATATTTATTTCCTAATTCGTAACGAAGAGGCTTCAAAGCATCAATTCGGCTTTCCCATCTTGTGTTACTGAATGGTTTTAAAGTCAGCGAAATTACATAACGCACCAACACATCCCATTTGCGTGATGAGCCTGAGAAAAACGTATATATACATTGTACAACATCAAAAAACTTTACTACTTTAATACAACACTTAGCAGTATCATTAAGTACCAAATTTAATGAATGAGCATTGCAAGGCACAAAAAAGCTCTATAGAATTGATGTTCAATATTCTTTTCTGCATTCCATTTTCCATTCCTTTCATGTTACTTCCGTTATCATAACCTTGTCCACGTATCTGCTGAATATCCAAAGACATAACAGTTTCTGTCATATACTGACTTGTCGAGGATTTCAACGGTACGTAACCCCAAAAATCTACAAACCAAATGATCATCATCATTTGCTCGACATGACTGACATCTGGAGTACAATCTAAAATTATTGGAAAATATTTTGCAAAATGACTATCAATAATTTTTTTCTTAATTGTATTTGCTAGAAGTTGAATCATTTCATTTTGAATAAATTTCCCTAAATAATGATTATGTATTTCATTAATGGTAACCTTAACGCAAGTGCTCTCTCATGGGCGGATCAAACATTGCAAGATATTCAACAAATTTTAAAAAGTTTTGCGTTGCCACGAGTAAACAATTTTTTTCCGTCGCTACCAGTACCACGTAGTGCTAAATTTTGATGACCTAGAATCTGAACTATAGAGATCAAACGTACTAATACTCCTTGCCAATAATTTGCTTGTTGTTTAATAAGTCGGAAATTATCATCGTCAAATTTTTTTGGGGCCCTCAACAGTTTTTGAAAAGCGTATAAGTAAAAAAAAAAGTATATTTTTATTTTTTCTCTCGAATTTTGGCGCCCTAAATAGTTCAGCGCCCTAGGCGACCGTCTATGCTGCCTATATGATAGAGCCACCCCTGTGTCTGTGTATTCAAGTTTATGTTTTAGATATGAGTTAAACTTAGGTCAATTCAAACTTTTTAAAATCAAATTTAGGCTTTTAAAACAACTAAGCTGGAGTAAATAATAGTCATCAAATGATTGAAGATTGGTTACAAAGCAAGTTGTTTAATATCAAATAAGATATAAAGAGATTTTGAGGTAGATTAACGTTAATATAGTAATTAGATTCTGTGTTTTAGGTTATATTTCATTTATTAAAATGCATTGACAAATTTATTACCATATACACAGAATAGATATTATTTTTTTGTAAGTGCAACGTCAAAGTTTGAAAAAAAAAAACGATCGAGATCTTATGATGTAAAATTACATTACCAGAATCCCAATGTCGTTAGTGTCATAGTAAATTTACTTTTATCATCTTATTTCTTTTTTCTGTTTTTTTTTATATCAATTTTTAAATTCTATAATATTTATTAACTAATACCAAATAATAATTTTATTGTATTATAATATGTTCTTTGCTAATACACATAAATAGAATATTTGACTAAACTAAACTTTAAACGAAAACAATTATATTAATTAGGTTAATAATATTAGTTTTATTTTAGGTTAATAATTAATTAATGAATTCAAAACAAAAAAATATGGTCACTAATATAGTTTAGGCTTACTTTAGATTATAGATTAATGAATTAAAAAAACAAAAAATTTGTTATTAAATATTTTTAAATTTCAAATTTGCTTATAAAACTCATCGCTGTACTACATACTACTTTTATTATATTGTTACATTGTTAAATTAAATATGTATATGTATTTGTTGTCACATAATATGCATATTTATTTTATTATATTATACACTATATTCGAGCGACTGAACTCATTGCGAAAAAGTAAATAAAAAAAAATAAAAAATAATTAATTGAGTTTAGATTTTGCACGTGCAATAGAAAAACAAATCAAATTATTAACATAAGAAAACAATACACATAATATGTAAGCGTACCTAATAAATGAAATTGGTTTTATTTTTATGAGTAAAATAAAAATTCGTATATTGAAAAAATTAAAATAAAAAAATTTACTGCAAAAAAAAAAACTGTGGAACTGTGGTGATAAAACAGAGTGCATAACTTGTGAAGCACTGATCGCCGTATAGTCTTTCTCAATTTTTTATATTCGCAAATAAAATTTTTATATTAAAATCTCTTAATAGTTTTACAGAAATATATTTTAGGACGTGAAAAGTTAGTTGTTAACATTTTGTAATTTAAATTTCACAATTTTAACAAGTTATCGATGTACTTTTTATTTTCAGATGAAGATTTTAAATTTAAAATTAAATTTAATATTTCTCATAAATTTTATACATAATCGTTTCTATTTAAAATTTTTGTAAATCTTTTTTATATCAGAACAAATTTTAGAATTAAAAAAATAAATTTCAGATTTTATACTATTTTATATATTATCTTTTTTTCAAACATTTTATATTCCACATCAATTAACATACCCACTTATTCGAAATTTCATTTTTCATAATATTTTTATTAATTTTGTGGTTATGAACAATTAATTCCTGTAATTCTATAATATGTATGTATGACGTTTGGTAAGCCAATTCAATGCTTTGTTTATAAACATTGAAGTTGAACTCTGATGATAAGTCATTCAAAAAAAGATTTTCGAACCATAAAATAATTATAGTTTGTATATTAACATTTATTTAAAAATAAAATAAATAAATAAAAACAAAAACAATGACAACAACAAAAACAATTAATTATGTCAAAATTATATTTATAGTTTGACATTAGACGCATGTTCAAATGATAAGTCTTAATATCAAGTATTATGGGATGTATTGAGACGTAGATCGTAGATGTCAAATGGTAGAAATAGATGGTAAAAAGCGTAAATACATGTATAGATGTTATATTGTAATGACATAAAAATGTTTAACTTGAAATTATCGTCGAATAGAATACTCCTAAAATCTTTTTATATTATTTTATTCTGCCTTCTAAGTTTGATTTAAAAACAATCGGTGAAGGAGCTGTGTATATATATGGTGCTCATATTTGTTTAATTAATTTAAATAATATTGTTGTTAATACGTAGCAGATTTCAATAGATAATTATTATAGCTAAGACTTGAATTGTGTATGTATAGAATTGATTGAATTTATCTTAAATGAACTTATTTTTATTTTATATTTATATTTTTTTCTATGTACGTTTGAAAGGAATATTTTGTAGTTTAGAAATTAAATTTATAATTGCAGACACTTTAAATATGTATGTATTTGTACTTACAGTACACAATAGTAATCACAATAGAAAAGAAATTTGAATTTAAATGATAAGAAAAATAATTTATTTACATTATGGCTTATCATTCTCGACAGTATCTGTTGACATTGAAATTTGCGAATTGTAATTTTCCTAATTAGATAAAAAATAGTAATTTGCTAGACTTTGTGTTGTTAGAGACTGTATTTGATATACAAAATTAAATTCAAATAAAATTATCTTTTGTGCAATATTTACAATTGTTTGAAAGTATGTATTGCTATTGTATAGAGAGGATTTAATATTAAGAGCAAAATTGTATTTGATTGTTTTTAGTTTTTTAGATTAAATTAATTTTTACCATTTTTTATAACCTATACAATTTGTACAGAGTTTCAACTTTTTTATAACTAAAATATGTTTTTGAATATTTATTATACAAATTTTAAATTAAATACCTATTAAACTACCCATTTATAATTTATAACTTAAAAATTTAATTTAAAAAAAATACTATTTTCATACCTGATCGATGTTGGGATAATAATTTTTGTTTGGATCAATTTTATGTTGCAAACGATGAATTATCTTGCCAATTGTATCAACGTTCAGCAGATCTGAGTCTGAGATGTACCATTTAATATTGCAAGTTATGCAATTTTAACATTTATAATTGCACATATAACTGAACTTAAACCTGGTGATTTGGTTCATATACACATTAAGTGATGCACATGTTTAATTGACCCATATTGAACCATTAAAAGACCAGTTAATAAAAGTACAAAGACCATTGCCAAAATTGAATTTGAAACGAAAAGTTGAAAATATTGAAGATTTTACTTTTGATGATTTGGAAATTGTTGTCCGTATAAACCGTATCCCAAAATCAATATTTAAATGGCTGTATAAATTATGCTATAAGTAACAATATCAATAAGTATTATATATTATTTAAAAAAAACTTTAACCTGATATAATTTAAAAATAAACTAAATTGTCAATGTTATCTGTAAAATACAACTTGACAACAATTAGAGCTTTATACATTGTATTTCAGTTGATTTGTGATAAAACAAGATGAATAGAAAATTTTTATTAACAGTGTACAACATAGGATTTGCCAAACCGCTTGCGCAGACATCGTCAACAACAATTGTGATCATGCAGTCAATGTATCAATCTTTTATGAGTTTGGTAAACATTTAAGATTATATGGGCGTTGTATTCAACCTTTTGTTGAGACAAATAGTTTGTCGTACGAAACTTAAAACTATAGAATGCACTACCATCTTAAATTATTATTATTATTATTTTATTTTTATTGACTTAATGATGTATGTGTACAATTATGTTTAATTTCATATATTTTAATTCTATATTTTAAGAGCTTATATCACTAGCTTGTATCACACCTTTGATTTGTACTCATTAACACTAACCTGACTTAATTATTTAACATAAATTTAATTTGTAAAAGCCAAAATGGTAAACAAAAACCTTTATTGTACTAATATAAAGCTTGATTTAAGCCTAACCCAAACCTTATTTATTTATTTGTTTATTCATTTATTTACTCAACGAGCTCATTTGAGTGTTTTTAGTTTTTTACAATTTTACTTATAATTATATTAACTAAAATCTATTTACTAAAATGATCTTAAAACTAACCCTTAATCTACTATCGCTCTTATAAACGGAATTGTAACAGCTTTAAAAAAAGGTAGAGGTGCTATTTTGTGTATTTGTTCTAAAATAGCTTTAGCTAATCAGTGCAATTTGCTGGTGGAGAAATAAAAAGGTTTGCTTGGAAATAATTTACGAACAGCATTTTGTTTTCTCTGAAGCAATTTCAAATTAGTTTTGGCAGTACTCATTCATACGGGGAAACCGTAACCATCTTATATATTTCGTTCGAAATATTAATAAAGTTTTCAAAATATAAGTTAGCAAATTTCTTATTAGATTGCCCTTACTTTAGTGTTATTGAGAAATAAACTGGGTATTTATCCGTTTCATCAAAAGTTGTGCATTTTCAACCCTTGAATGTTGCAGAATATTTTTGCATACTACACCTGTTACTGCAAAGTGCAAAATAATAAGTTTGCTTAGTAATAATAACTGTAAAAATTTGAATCTGATTTGATCTGAAAAATAGCAAAAACGTTCCAGTACAGTTTACTGAACAAACCAAATATGTAAGCTTTATGCCTTATTTTAATTAAAATTGCATATTTTTAGTTTTCTGAGCTCATATTTTAAGTGCATATTTGCAGTTTTAAAAGGCATATTATAAGCACTTAAAATTGATTTTTTAGAGCATGTTTTTGGTTGCCTTGTAGAGAATAATAAATAATTATATTTATTATCCTCTACATTCCTAATTATCATTTTTTATCTCTATCCATTTATCCTATATTTTTATTCCATAACTGATAAATTTTTACAAGGATCCAGTTATAGTTATCAAGCCAAATTTAACTCAATGGTCTTAACCCATTACTGCCTATTGGGTATTTAAATACCCAAAACCTTAGTGCATTAAAATAGCTATATCTGCTATTGAGTAATAGATATTGAGCTTGTTTAGCTAGATTTTATTAGAGAGAAAAAAGGCGGGACCATAATTCGTTCTCAGTGAGCTAATCAAAATTCTCAAGAACTGTTGTTGTAAGTGGAACTCAAAAACTAAGGATTTTTTAAGCCCCGAAAACGTCTTTAGAGATGATTTACCTTTATAGGTATTTAAATAACCAAACCGTCTAAAGCATAAAAAAATTGTTATAAAAATTAGTGAAAAAAAAATTTATATTTTTATGAAAGTAATGCACAATTCACAGAGTTTTTTTGAAGAAATATGAAAAGAGTAAAGTATTTAAATAATAATATTGTAAAATGAAATTTTAAAAATTATTTCGCTTTCTCGCTTTCTAATTTTTATTTTGTTTCGTAGTACATCATTGTGATAGTCAAAAAAGTATTTGGGATGCAAAGTATACGAACACTTTTTGCAACCAAATTGTGTTTTAATACCGCATTGTCTACAACGACTGCGTTTAGGCATTTTTTCCACTATATGATCGACACAATCTATGCGTTTTGCCATTTGTTGGGTATTAACAAGTACACATCGAAATGGACGGCTGAATACTTGTGGTAGTGTTACTAGTGCTTCCATCACATTTAATTTAATCAAATATACCCATAGAAGTCACATCTTCAAACCTTGCGCAGAAAATATGAAACTTGCATGCATTCACCATTGCGGTATCAAATGCATTTGTGAGCAATGGCCAATACCATTTTTTACCACGAACTTTAATTCTATAATTGTTCATAGTAATATCAAACAGATCAACAGGATCCATCCATTTATTAGACTCATGAATGACCAGTGGCTGGTCAATTATTATTTTAGAATTTTTCGGTCGTAACGCTTTGTATGGAACATTGGGCCATGTCTGCAAAAGTTAGACATTATAGTAATTTAAACAGAATTATATCAGGCTTAGCCTACTAATTAGTTTTACATAACACTACATTTGAAACTGTATAACTGTATCAATTTTGAATTTCTAAAACCTGAAAACACAACGGTCAAACTTCAAACCATGAGATAATGTGAAAAAGTTAAAAAGTATTTTAAATCTTACAATACAGAACAATTATATATTTTGTCATATAATCCACTATCCATTAATAGATATCAGATCAATAGATATCAAATGGATATATTATTTCATGTAGATTATTTCTACTTGGAATAATAGATCCATGAAATTTTTATTTTTTTTAAAAAACTAAAAAATTTATATAAAATGTAGTAGCGCCAAGGCCGAGTGGGTATTTAAGTACCCATTCCAAATCTCAGGCATGGCAAAAGCTAGAGATCTAAATTTTTCCAGGCAACTTCTACGACCTCTATGACCATCTTTAGAAAATTTCATAATGATTGTACGACGGGATCTATGAGCCGGCTTTAATGGGTTAATAAAAATTATATTTTATTTATTTTTTTTTCCCTTTTTGGTGATTATAAAATTTACAAAATACAAAATTGACAATTTAAAAATTATAATATTTTCTTTTAAAAAATATTTTAATTTTTGGAACGGATGGATATTCTATTTCAAATACCATTAATATTTAAATGCCTATTGACATGACATATAAAAATCTATCCAAAGAAAAAATTTAATGTAAGACCACAAAAGTAGACTGCAAATTTATATTTTTTTTCCACAAAAAAATCACAAACTCAGGAAATCCATTAAGAAATAAATTTATTTAATAAGTTTTGAAACTTCAAAAAAAAAAACAAAAACCAAAATTAAGTTCCAATTTTGAAATTATTTTTACATTTTTGTTAATAATTTTTTGAAAAAAAAAAAAAATAAAATCAAAGAAAATAAAATAAAATAAACTTCTCATCTAATAAATCTTAAAATTACCCTTCAAAATAGCCTTCAACATTAATTCTTCATTTATTTTCTATATATATATACCTACTTATTATATGCAGCAAATTTTATTCAAAAACAACAACAACAACAACAACACAAAACCTATTTGTTTAAAATATTACCATGAGTACATTTTAAGAATGTCCTTATCTTAACATCAAAATTAATTTAATAAATTTCCAGAAAATTCACAACAAAAAAAAAAAAACAAAAAAAAAAAAAAAAAGGAAAAATAAAAACCTAAATATTTAATTTTATATTTTTAAATTTTAGGAAAAAAATGAGAAAATAAAAACAAAAAATTTTTATATTCATTTTTGAGTCCTTAACAAACAAACAACAAAAATTCAAATCATTCACATTCAATACACTAAGATATAATGCTAATATATATATACATATACATAAGTTTCATATTTTATAACTTTAAAATTTATTAAAACTCATTTTGTGGTTAAAAGCATCCATAATCAATCACTTCGATTTTACCTCCATAAGGATTTCTCTTCTAATTTTCTCCATCCTTAAATCATTCTAAAATGTTTCTGATCATAAAAAACAGTAATATCATTTTTCTCCCCTCTTCCACTCACATAAATACAATACAAAATGAAAATTTTTTTTAAAAGATAGAAAGATGATATTTTGACAAAATTTGTTTTTTTTTTTTTTTTATTTTGTCTCTTCCTTATAATATATTGTGAATTAAAAGGAAATATTAATGGCACTTCAAGTACACGGACACACAACCATATATTTATGTAAATACATACAATAATAAATACAATAAGAATGTAATAATAATTTGATCCCTCCCTCCATCCCCCGCGCCCCCTTAAAGGATGAAATGATTTATTTTAATAAAATTTGACTAACGAGCCAACATTAACTTGTCCTAATCAAAATTGACAATTTCTATTAAATTTCGTTCAATTATAAAGTCACACACACACACACACACAAAAATATACATAGTATAACAGAAGGGAAATTGAATTTTAGAGATTGATGAACACACAACCGTGCACATTTGTACACCCACATAAAATTCAATAAACAAATATACAAATTTTAATTTTTTTTTTTTTTTTTGCGTTTGTGTTATTAATTTATTTCTGTTATTTCGGTATAATTGAATGATATATAATAAATGCCAGGACTATTAAGGATGGTAAGAAAAAAAAAAAAAAAAAAAAAGAAAGCAAAAAGATAGAAATAACATGGTTAAAAATAAAATTGATCTACTGAAGAATTGGTATTTATGAAATTTTAATGCTATTAATAGGAAAAGTGGGAGTGGGGAGGTGGGATGGTTTATAATGTAAAATTTAATTTTAAAGAGCTTTTAACAAAAATTTGTTTTTAAAATTTGACAGGTACTTTTTTTTTTTTTTTTTTTTTCCAGATAGTAGTAAATCATCGAAAGAGGCTTCAGGGACTACCTATTATCGGGGAAGGCAGTTTGAAGGACTGTGGGACTTTAACCCACTAAAAACTCCTATTATTATTGCAACATTAAAACTAGTCTTATAGACTAACCATTAATTTACATTTAACTCAAAGAAACTAAGATACCTTTGATCTACCAAAATCCAATAAGGTTTTAATAGATAAAAGGTTTTAACCTAACTCAAGTGGTCTTGTTCGTTTTAGTCGCTTCACAAAATTTTGATTGTCAATTAAGCTAGAAGCTTCGGTATTGACATGTTGGATCAGACGAGTTTTATGCCGTGCAGCGCATTTAATTATTTCGTCTTTTATAGATGAGCTCTTCAGATCTCGATGAATATCGGCATTGCGAACATACCATGGAGCATTGACTATGTTGCGCAGTACCTTGTTTTGGTACGTTTGGATAGTTTGAATATGGATTTGTTTAGCACATCCCCATATTTGAATACCGTATGCCCAGACTGGCTTCAATATTTGATTATACATCAAAACTTTATTATAGGTCGAGACCGTAGAATTCCGCCCAATCAGCCAGTATATTTCTCTATATTTGAACTGGAGTTCTTGTTTTTTGATTTTCACATGCTCTTTCCATTTCAGTTTTGCATCCAAGGTCATGCCAAGATATTTAGCTTTATTCTCGTATGGAATCACGACATCATTAATTTTAACTGAGATAGGAGTTACTATGTTTTTATAGGTGAAGTTTACATGACTAGATTTGGCTTCATTTAATTTAATTTTCCATTTTTTGCACCAGTTGGAAATTTCGTCATTAGCTTTTTGCAGTTTGTTTGTAGCTTCTTCTATAGTAGAACCAACTACCATCAACGCTGTGTCATCTGCAAAGGTTGCTATTTTTATATTTTCTACATCGGGTATATCACAGGTATATAACAAATATAAAATTGGACCCAGTATACTACCTTGCGGTACTCCAGCTTTTATATCTCTTAGAGAGGATTCTCATTTTTAACTCGAAAAACTCTATTTAAGAGATATGATGAAAATAATTCAACATAATTTTTAGGGAGCAAACAACTTAGCTTTTTGATGAGTCCTTCATGCCAAACTTTATCAAAAGCTTGGGCTACATCTAGAAATACTGAAGAACAAATTTGTTTATTTTCCAGTGCCCTTTCTATAATGTCTGTTATTCGATGTACTTGATCTATTGTTAAGTGTTTTTGCCTAAACCCAAATTGGTGATTAGGTATTATATTCCTGTTTTCTATGAGGGGTTGAATCCTTCTCAATAGTAATTTTTCAAACAACTTTGATATTGTAGGGAGCAAAGATATCGGCCTGTAGGATTTGGTGTCGTTAGCAGGCTTTCCTGGTTTTTGGATCATTATTATCTCGGCAACTTTCCATATACTAGGTACGTGTTTAAGCTTAATACAGGCATTTATTATATATACCAAGTGAGTGAGAACTTTGTTGGGTATATTTTTTAGCACATTTGAAGTTATTAAATCAAAACCTGGGGCTTTATTTAATTTTAGGTTTTTTATTTCCTTAATTACTTCTTTTCGACTTATTAAGGGAATATTTATATCTTCATGGTTATATATTTCAGTTAGATCATTAACAGTGTTCATTTCATTGGGCTTAAAAATTTCAGCGAGATGATCTGCAAAAGTGTCAGCTTTTTCTTTATCGCTCCTTGCCCATGAGCCATCATTTTTCCTCAGTGGTGCAGAATGCACAATAGACTTATTCATTTTACTCGTAGCTTTCCATAAAGAATAATTTGTTTCTTTAGTAGCTGTTAAATTTTCTAGGTAATAATTCAGAGATCTATCATTTAATTTCTTTATTTCTCTCTTTAGCTTCTGACTTTTATTATTAAGATCCGTTTTGCTGGATGGGTCACGCGTTTGTTGCCACCTCCTTCTCGCTTTTCGTTTCTTTTTTTCCATGTTAAGGATATACACCGGATATCTAGGGCTGATTTTTATTGATTTTTTTTGTCTTAGTACTACTCCAAGCTGCAAACTGGACAGCTTGCATAAGTTTTTCAGTAGCAGTTTCTAGTTGTTCCTCATTGTCTAATGTTACTCTTAAGTTAATTTTTTCTAGCAGAATCTTTTTGAAGCTTAACCAATCTGTAGATGAGTTGGTTAAAAATGGTTTACTAGATTTTTTCACTATTGTTGTATTTAATTTTAGGATGACAGCAGAATGGTCGGAATTGAGGTCATAATTATCTTCTATAGATGTAAAATTAGTTGATACTTTTTTCATTATAAAAAAGTCTAACAGATCAGGAGTTTTATTTATATCTGCAGGTACTTACGATTTATTTACTATAAAAAGATTTATAATTTTTTAGATTTCTCAAATATGCTTACAAATATATCACGTTTAAAACCATGATGCAAACCTGATTTAACATTTTTTAACATGTTAGTAGATGCTAAACTACATGAATTAATTACTTTTCATTATTCAAAATTTTGACTATAGTTTCTATTGGAATGCATTTATTTTCAAATTATGTTTTGTTAATAGTTTCGAAAATTGCCCTCGTTCGATTTTAATCAAAATTTTCACAATGAAACAATTGAAGACCATTATATGAAAAAAAATTAAAATTCAGTTCTTCATCATTTAAATTACCATCAGAACATCACTATTCTTTAGATTCTTTTAAATCCTATTTTCAATTTCTGAAATTGTTCGGTATGACGAATCTCATTTTTATATATTTGCAAAGTTTAATGTTCAAAATTAAAATTGTGTTTTCCTTTTTGGTGTGGATGTATTTTCTACATGTTTAGTCAAATAAAGGGAAAATTCATGAGAAATTTTATTTTAAATAAATATGGTGAAAACGTGGAGGAGGATTTAGAGTGTGATATAAATCAGGAAATTGTTTAATTTCCGTTAAGAGTTCTGAATATTTTATGTTGTGCCGTTTTCAATAAATTTATGCTTATGTAATTTGTTGGTATTTACTTTGGAAAAAGTGTACATATAATTTAATTTAGACCAAAAATTCTTTAAAAAAATTCATTTAGATTCTTGAATTGGGAGCATGCCATATGCCTGTATTTTATTTACTTATTTTCCTACAATTTGCCTGAATTAGTAAACTGCACTATATTTTATTTGCTTGCAAAGAAAATAGCAATATTTTGGAGCCTACCAACTTTTCGATAATGTGCAGCGCTGCACATTAATGTTTCCCTCAATATTTTTCACTTTTTAAATTCAAATCAAATTCAATATTTCTTTATTATTAATTTTTTATAGTAAAAAAAAGTATTTAATTAATAAATCTTGTTAATAAAGTATAATACTTCAAAAGTAACAGCTCTATATTTTTAATAATGCAGCACTGTAAATCTATTTTTCTAAGAAAATCAATATTAAAAGATTAAATTACTCAATTTAACAATTTGTTTTCATTTTTAATGCCTAGAAATTTTAAAGATTTAATTATTAAGGGTGTGTAATTATTAAAACGATATTTATTATTTGTAGATACAAAATATTAGTTGTAAATACGAATTTTGGGACTTGATTCAAGTTGAAGATTTTTACTCTAATCATTCAAATTTTAATATTTGATATTGTTTCCTCGTTTTGTCTTCTTCACTTGCGATTTATTCAAAATTAAATATTTCATCACCTGCATATTTTTTTTTTATTCCTTACTCCTCTTGGGAGCATAGGGCTTCCACTTGAAATTTCCATCGTACTCGATTAAAGCCGCTAATGTCACTTGTATTTCCTAGGCAATGTCGAATTTCATTTTTAATCTGTTTTGTACTGTCTAGGATTGGCCTACTGTAGTAGACCACTTTGATAACTATGTCTGCGCCTACGTGGTAAGACGTTATATTTTTCTGCAAGTTGTCGCTGCGATTTTATCCATCCTTGACGTTAAGATGCCTGACGTTACTGTGTTTATTATTGGGTACGTCATCTCACATACTTTTGTCAGTTGTTTGACAATTGTGTAATTATTTTTAGTGTTTGTCCAATATTATTTATTATGTTATTTGGTTATTATGTTGTATGAGACATATGAGTATTGATATAGATATTGATATAGGTAATATTTTTAGTTATATAAAGTATTAATTATATTAATTATTTTTTATTGATTATAAATTTTATATATAATATTTTGCTATTTTTTTTAGTTATATTTTATGCACAATCGAACCCGTGACTACCACATCGTAATTGAAATACATTTCTGTGCTTCAACCGATTAGGCCACAGAAAGGATCTATCTGCATATACAACCATAGAAATTTCAATCTTATCACATAAATTATACAATGGATGATTATAACTGATTCTGGAACCGTTACCGTCGCTAATAGAATAGTACGAAGATTTCTTCTTCTTGCTTTCACAATTTTTCCACTTTTTTCATTTGCGTTTGGTTGTGATCAACTCTTGTATCTATAACAAAGTATTGGTCTTATAATATTCTTGTAAATTGTCTTTCCTGTTTTTTTTTGTTTTTAATTATAGCGAGAATGTGTTAAAATTTGTCCGTAGATAGTTGTTCCAAGTTTGGCTCGATACTGGAATCGTATTACATTTATTTTTTTGTTTTTGGTAGATAAATTTCTGAATTTCTTTTATATCCATGAAAATTTAATCTTATAACTTTTGTCAACCTATTTTTCAGATAGGAGGTTCTTCGTAAAGTACAACGGGGAACAATCGACACCAAAAGAAATTAAATCTGGGGTTCCTCAGGCAGCGTTCTTGGCTCACTACTATACCTGATATTTACAGCGGACCTCCCAACATCACCGAGGGTGCTCACTGCTACTTCTGCTGACGACACAGCGGTTTTAGTGTCTCGTACTAATCCGAGATTAGTTTCAGAAGTTCTTCAGAACTACTTATTGGAAATCCAAAACTGGCTGAAAAAGGCCAATGAATCGAAATCCCTACATATCACCTTTACTAATCGCAAGGGAAATTGCCCCGCTGTTCACCTTAATGACATGGAATTGACTCACCAAGAGTCGGCTAAGTACTTAGGTATGCACTTGGATGCAAACCTAAGCCTCACTTGGAAAAGTCACATCATCAACAAAAATAAAGAACTACGATTAAAATTCTTTAAAAAAATTTTTAAGAACAAATTTTTTTTGGCTGTTACGTTTGAATTAATAAAAATCTTTCAAGATGGTCGTTGGAGAGTTACAATTTAATTCATATATAAATATAGTATTTTACAAGTTAGTATTTTGATTCGAGCGAAAAATGTTTTATACATTCCATACCGTTTTACCGCTTTACTTATAGTTTCTTCACAAGATTTTTCCACCAAATTTAATTGTCGGGGATTTTAGTATATTAAATTTCTCTATTTATTGTTTTTTGCTTACATTTATTTTCTTTGAAGCCTACCAACTTTTCGTTAATGTGCAGCGCTGCACGTAAATACTTCCTTCACTATTTTTCACTTTTTGAATTCAATTAATTTCATTCTTTATTTCTTTATTATTAATTTTTTTTTTAGAATACATAGTATGTTCAAATTAATTAATAATGTTATTATTAAAGTCATTCCACCTTAAAAGCTTTTATCTCCACATTCTTAACACTGCAGCACTGCAAATCTATTTTTCTATGAAAATCAATATTAAAAGCTAAAATTACTCCACTGTTCATTATTATTAAATGCTTAACAAATTATGTAACATATTTGCGTTGTAATAATTTTTATATAATATTAACTATATATTTATGGTATTCTTAAGTTTAATTTCAAAACTTGTGCGCATCCCAAATTTTCCATTTAAAATACAAATTTACATAATTTCTCAATTCTATTAACATTCAAAAATTGTTTACCCATTTTAATAACATTTAAAAAAAAAAACTGGAAAATATTCAAAGTAAATAAAAATAAATAAAATGTCATTTAAAAATAAATAAACCATTAAAGATAATTTAATTTTCTTAGGCATAAAGAGTAGAAAAAAAAAAACAAAATATCATACGGTCATATCATAAATTCTTGATAGGATATGATCCTTGAAAATTATCCTTTCTTATTTTGTATGTTGCCAAAAAGTGTTTTTTATGCTGAATTTTTTTTTCTTCTTTTATTCTTTGTATTTTGATAAACATCACAAATTCTATTATTATTTTTATAATTTGCAATCTCAATATAACTTTCTGTTTTTTTTTTTTTTTTTTTTTTTTTTTAGATAGAGAAAGAGAGGTAAAATTGGACAAAATTTAAATATAAAATGGCGTCATAATTCACATTGTTAACGGGGTTTTTTTTTTCTTTGCTTTACTTAGTTTTTAAGTTAGAATTTTATTTTAGATAGAAATAAAAAAAAATAAACAAAATTAATAGACCTATGTAGACTTCATAATAATATTAATATAAAATTTGTATAATTTTCTATTGTGATTATTTTTTTTGACTGTCTAAACGACAAACCAATTTAAGATAGTATTTTGTTTTTATTTATTATTATTTATTTATTCAGGTATTGTTAGTCTTTTTTCAAGTGATGGGCTTAACAATATAGCACATGTTTATACGAGGCAGAAATCTAGCGCAGATCTGCCGCAGACATCATTCATGTTCATACATAAAAAAAATATTGGTAAATTTCTGCTATTGTTGTTGTCAGATTATTGAAATATCAAGATGACCGAAAATGAAATTATTGTTAAATAAATATTTTTTTATTATTATTTTTAATGCCAATCAAACAATATTAGTTGTACAATTTATATTTTTTTATTTTATTAACATACGACCCGGAAATTACGATGTCAACAACAATTTCCTTGATTTTGACACTGACATATTATATTCACAAAAAAAAAAAAAAAGTCAAACGTCAAAAATCTACCAGAAATTTTAAATTTTGATAGATTTGCTTAAGCTGGATTTTCATTGAGCAATATTTAAAATCTTAAAAAAATGATTGGCTCTAAAAAGGCAGATAACATGAAATGACATTATTTTATATGAGAGCTCAATGCGTACGACAAGAACAGAAAATATCATTTATCGGGGATATTTTCACAAAAATTGGGGATATTTTCAAAAAATTTGGGATATTATACTTTGATAAAGTATATTTTTGAAATATCGGGGATAGTTTCTTTATATACTGGCAACACTTTTTTAACAATTTCTTGAATAAATGTATGTAAAAAAAATAATTTTTTTCAACAGATGGTTTTGACAGTTGAATTGTTGTTTTTTTGTGTATAAAATAAATTTCCCAAATAAAAATTTAGAGAATTTTTTGCAGCGGTCTATTTTTTTTTTACATAAAAATTCAATAAGCTATCTTCATTTTTAGAGCCAATAAAATTTTTTAGATTGTAAATATTGCTCAATGAAAATCCAGCTTTACCCTTACAAGTTTTTGTAGATTTCTACCACTTTTCTGCACGTATGAACATGCATAATAAAAAACAAGATATTCTGCAATGGCAGCACTGATCAAAATGTCAATGTCACGAACAATATGATAGTTTTAGGCAAATTAATAAGCTATTGTTCAATTGTGTATTTCTATTACATATCTTTCAGCAAAATTGTACTACTAAACACCATATGTTTATGTCTTCGTTCTAATCTATCTTTAGCCTAAATCTGTTACAATGCAAAAAAATGCAATTCAACAATTTAGCAAGCTGTAGTTTATTTTTTTTATTTATTTTTTATTAATGACCTTAGCATAGCCGGTGTGGTCTTATAAAATTTAATTTACAATATAGTGAATTTATCAGACATTATTACAGTTAAAATTGTTGATCGTTAGTTCACATCGTTGTTATTTTTTTTCCCATAATTCATAACAACTTATATATAGCTACAAGTTAAATTTGACTCTTATATAACAGATTATTTCGATATTTTTGTATTCATTAGAATAAGTGTTTTAAATAAACTGTTCTAATACCCTTGACAGACTATACTTCATTATGAAGTTCAACTTAATTATGAAGTAAAAGTTTAATGATGACAGAGTAGTTACTTAATTATTATTTTTTTTGACATTTATAAACAATAAAAATGGATAATAAAAAAATTACTTTGAATTTTAGCTTTTGTTTACTTATTTAAGATCATTATGACATAAAAAAAATACAATTAAACTTAAGATAAAACAGATTTATCATTTATTAAGAATTATTTTGTTGCAAAAAAGAATAAATTTGCTTTTAGATTGCTACTTGTGTATGAAACGTCGAAACTCAAGATCATTATTACAAGTAGCCCAATTTTAGTAGAACAAAGTAGAATTATTAATAGTTGTGCCACCAACTTTAATTGAAGATTCAGCGTTTGCATTGAACGAAAATATGATGAAGCCATTTCCATTCAGCAGCGATTTATCTGTCGAAGCATCAAAATTCAACGAAAAACTATCGTCTGCTCCCCGAGTCGTTTAGAATGCATTTGGTCATTTGAAGGCAAGGTTCAGAAGACTTGGAATAAATATTGAAAATTTTAATACAATTATTAAAGCAGCTTGTGCCCTTCACAATTTTCTGAATGCACATGACGACAATATTAATCAAAGATGGATCCAAGAATTGATTACAATGGAAGCTAAAATAAATATAAATTATCCGGAGTAAATAAATCATCATAACAGAACTAATGGAGTAATTAATTATAAGAGATACCATAGCCAGATATTTATGTAAAAATAATCATTTTAATAATTCACTTTTTTCTGTTCTTTTTTTCAGTAGTTTTATAAACGAAAGTGTTTACATCTAAATCACAAAAATATCTAATTCAGTGCATATAAAAACAAATTCAATTAATTAATAGTTATAATAAAAAAAAAAAAGTATTTGAACCCATTACAAAAAAAAAATTCATTTCAAAAATTATAATTCGAATTGTCGTTTTCAAATTAGATTTTCAATGAAAATTTAGTTTTAAAATTTTCTTAATTTAATGCTAAATGAAATAGATTTTACTTCATTATGAAGCAGATTTTCTTTATAATGAAGAATATTATAGTCTGTCAAGGGTATAAATTGTTCATGGTTAAATAATATAAACTATAATAGACAACTCAAATTACCTTGCAATAATTCTTTCCAGTATTTAAATTTCTCAACCTTAACCTAACCGATTCTGATAATATCAGGAAATTGTTGAAACGAAATCGAGAGTATTTTTTTATTCTTTTTTTTTCTTCTTTTTTTTTTTTTTTAATATAATTTTAACAGTCATAATTTAAATTTAATTCATATGTGTTATTTTAATACACATACATTTTATTGTATCTATTACATAATATGAACTGAACATTTTCAAACGGTACTTTTTCATTTATTTATTTTTAATTTTTTTTTTTGTTTATTTTTGTTTTCGTTTGAATTCTTTTATCATCACAACACCAAAAGTGCTTTTGTTACATATTTACTAGAAAATCTAATAATATAACACACATTAAAGGGGTGATTTTTTTTTATGTAAATCAACATAATATAACTGTGTGTGTGTGTGTGTTTATTAAATTTAAAATATTTATATGATGTATAGATGTGTATTTTATGCGTTCAACCCTTAATAAAGAATAAAATTAAAGCAAAAAAAAAAAAAAAAAAACGATGAAAATTTAAGTTTTCTTTTGCTGAAATAGCATGGGATTTTCTTTTTCTTCAAAATTAACTTTTCTTTTTTTTATAATGAAATTTTCATTTTTGTTGCGATTTTAAACAAAAAAAAAAATTATTTTTTTTTTTTTTTCATTATGACTTTACTCTAAGAATGTAAATGAGTGTAATGGTTTATTAATTTTGTGATGGGTAAAGCAATGTTTGTTGGTAAATGTTTTTAGTTGAAAGAATCTGGTGATGGTTGTGTTTAGTTCAAAGAACAATAATTCTCTTGTTCAAATTACCATAATAAAACAAAACAATAAAAACAAAATGAAAAAAAAATTAAAGTTAAAAGATTTTGAATTTTAAACAATTTTCTGAAAACATATGAGTAACAAAATTTTAAGTAACGCTAGAGACGCCATCTTCTTATTTATGGTTTTTAATATTTGACAATTTATAATAAAATTTGACAACTTAATCCTTATAAAGATATAAACGAACAATAGTATATATACAGTTGTCCTGTAAACTTTGGGATAAGTGTAAGTTGTTGTGTTTAAATCTATGTCGCAGTGTAGTTTAACTTATAGTAATAATATATAAAAATATATGCAACAGGGAAATATATTCCTTTATCATTGATGGGTAGGGTTCCCAAACGTCCGTATTTGGCAGGACATGTCCTGTTTTACGACTCTTGTCCTGCCGTCCGTATTAGTTTTTGAAAATATTGAAATTGTCCGTATTTAAGAAATAAATAATAAATTTAAGAAATTTTCTACAAAAAAACTGCTTTTACGTAATTCAAAAATCATTTTCAACTGATTTCGCTTTTAAGTTTGGTGGGTAACTATAAGTATGATTTCGTTTTTATATTTAGTGGGTAAGTAGAAATGATATCGCTTTTACGTTTGTTGGGTAACTATAACGGCAATTTTTTAAAACGTCAAAGATAATCAACTGTATTTAATAATTTAATTGAGTTTTGAAGCTATTTTAAAATTTACATTTTGTTACTATTAATAAAATGAATGATTCAAATTCATCAACAAAAAGAAAGTGTAAATTTACAACAGATATGATAAAAAAATTTAAATGTTTTAAGAAAGGTAGGATAGAAGAAGAAGCTGAATGTCTTATTTGCAAAGCTGGTACGTATATTTCAGTAGCTAGTCGCGGTTCATTGGATTTGGAAAAACACATTGCTACCGAAAAATAAAAAAAAAAAAACACCAGAAATATGTGTAGTACTTCAAATATGTCACAATTTATTGTTAAGAAGGATCCAATACTTGATTATAAATTACGAGCTTGTGAAGCCACCTTAGCTAATCATACCGTTACGCAAAAATACTTACGCTTTTACAGATCTTGAGTTAAAAATCTTCCAAGCAAAAATAACTCAATCACAGAAGATACATAATTTTTACTCCACTATACTAATTTCTCATATATAACCTAACAGAAACAGTTAAATCACATCACGGACATGTAGAGGAAAAAAAAATATGCGAGTAAAAAAAAAATTGCTTGCCTAACTTGATTTTTAAAATAAGTTTTGTTTTGAACAAAATTTTTTGGAGTAAATTTTACGTAATGTCTGTGATTAAAGGTTGTAAAAATAAATAAATTCGGATTGAAAATTAAGATAAAAATGAAAAAATCTGTTATTATTTACCAAATTTTTTAATACCAAATTTTTGATTTTATTTACTTTACCGGCAGTTTTGACAAATCTTTTTTTCGCAATAACTATAATTATTCTATTTAATAGAAACAATAATAATAAATATACTCCAATAAGCTTTTGTTCAATTAAATTTTTTTCAAACAAAAACAAATAAACTCCAAAGATATAAGTTTTAAAGTTAATTTATTTTTCTCATAACAAAATTTTTGCAAATGCAATGAAATTCTAATTGTTCAAAAACAATCCTTAGATTAAAATCCATTGACAAACTTTTTGACATTTGACTAAAACACAATGACTGATGCTAACCCATGACTTTTGCATGTCATATGACCGTTTTTGAAATAGCTCTTTTATTTATTTTGTCTTATATCTCTATTAGTTATTGAGTTTTCTAATCAGCTCTCTAAGCCCTCTCTTTAAATGCCTTGATTATTTTAAATGACTTGGTGTACTGCGATTTTATGTTAGGTAATTATAGTCTTTAAAAAAAAAAACAGTAATGGTACGAAAATAATTTTCCAATAAAGAATTTACAATTCTGAATTTATGAAGACATACTTTAGGTAAATTCAAATTCATTATACTTTACAAATTACATCATGCGGAAATAAGTAGGTTATTTCGCTTTAAACTTTGAATTTCTATTAAAATTTTACAATATGACTTATGTAAATTAGTATTAAGTAATAACAGATTCATATTAATAAAATAAATTTGAAGAAATTAAAAAGTTTTAAAAATTGAAAAGGACTATAAATATTTTCAAATTTTAATAATGTAAAGCTAAAAATGTATTGAATAAGTTAATAAAACTTTACTAAGAGAAAAAATAATATTTAAAAAATTATTGTTAAAAAAAAATGAAATTTTAATTTTAATTTTTTTTTTTTAATTAATAGAAATTGAAAATATCAAATCTAATGGTTGCTTGTGTCTTGCAGTCTTGGAATACACACAATTAATTTTCATATGAAACTTAAATACGTTGAATGTCTAAAATAAACCTTTTTTGTTTTTACAGTTAATTTTTGAAATTTGTTTTTTTTTTATGTTAGTTCATATTTGTTTTATCTTCATATATTTTTTGCGAAGCACATCCAAAATAATTTTACATGTTTCAGGTATAATACGACCTAAGGCTTGAGCTGAAATGGCCATTGAAAAGTTTAAGTCTTCATAGTTTCGGCCAGTTGCCAAAAATCTTAAAGTAGCTATAAGCCGTTCTTCTGCCGATATGTTTTCTATGTATTTTTTTTTGGATGTACGGTTTGACCAAATTTAAAAGAGTATCAAATATTTCCGCATCCGTTCTCAAATAATTATATAAATCTTCTGGATTATTTTGTCTTAACTCCTTAAGTAATTTCACGTCACTATAATTTTTTCTATTTTTTAACCACTGTTTTTACCTAATTTTACGTTTCTTTTTTTTGAATTTTATATATTTTAAATAAATTAAAGCAAAAACTACAGGTACTTTATTTGAACGCATAATTAAAATAACCATGAAAACTGTTCGATTTTCATTTGGAGTGTTCAAATTTTACCACATGCCACTCCAAAATCTTAATTACAATAACAATTTGTATGTATGAACTTAAAGCTTTAAGTCGAACAGTATTCGCGCAGGCAAGAGTGAACAGTAAACAATGGGTAAACAACATGCCACGCAAGAATGCAGGAAAAGCTCGTACTTTCGCGTACTAGTTTGCGTGCGAGTAAGATTTTGTGGTGTATGGCCTGCTATTCTCAACTAATTTTAAGAAATACTGAAAAAACACTTTTTACATTTTTTGTCTAGCATAATTCAACCATACAACCTTTGTGTTAGTATAGTTATATGAAATAATCTTTTACCATGGTGGTTGACTTAAATATAGTAATATATCAATTGAATTCCGTACAATTAATATTTTGATGCTCCCTAGATTTTTTACTACAAATCAGACTTTCTATAAATACTAAGAAACTTTCTCAACTATTCTTATATAACTATTTACTAACAGATATATTCGCTCCGATTTGAGATTACGTTTCGTGAAATTTTATGTATGGGCAATATTATGGTGAATATCCTACGGCAGCATTGTCTTTGAAAATTGAACATTTGAACAGATTATTGCGGAATACTTAAATTATCTTGGACTCAAAGAATATCAAATGCTGAAGTTCTCAAAAGATGAGAACAAACCTTCAGAACTACATCAAATAGTGAAGTGGGGCAAAACCTTTTACTCTGATAACATCATGCGTGGATCGAAGTATAAACTTCTCCAATTGGTTGATTAAGGAAAGATAGAAGGCAGACGAGAAGTTAGTAGGAATAAATGTCCAGAAATTGGAATGAATACGTACAGTTACGAAACTGTATCGTAGTATCGAACAGATCTGAGCTTAAAGAAATAGTTGGCAACATCATATAACCAGTACAACGTAACGGATGTTGTTTTTAGAGTGATAGAACTTTAAATTGAAATGAAACACATTTAAATTAAGATTGAAGACACTTTTTTTTGGATTGTAATATTATTTTATGACATTTAGGTTTTGAAGATATTTTCCGGCATATGTCCACCACCACTACTAGTGCTGGGGAACCGCATTCGATCAGTCCAATTTTGGACTACTTTTTCGACTAATTCAGGCCTTATTTCATCAATAACACGGGTTATGTTGGCTTCCAAAGCTTCTCTTCTGGTTATAAACCAATGTCTTGACAAAATTTCAAAGAAAATAATCAACTGGTGTTATGTCGCATGATCTTGGAGCCAATTAATTGAACCATTTCTCGAAATAATGTTATCACCAAATCTTTTTTTCAATAAATCAATTGATGCCGTAGCAGTATGAGGTGTAGCACCATCTTGTTGAAACCAAAACATTTCCGGGTCGACACAATTCAAATTTCGAAACAGAAAATCATTGATCGTTGATCTGTAACGAGCACCATTCACTGTAACAGTTGCTCCAGCATTATTTTTAAAGAAATATGGACCGATTATACCTCCAGTGTGTAAACCACACCATACGGTGGATTTTTCAGGATGCAATGAAACCTGCAGAATTTCTTGAGGATTGTTTTCGCTCCATATACGGCAATTTTGCTTGTTTACGTAGCCGTTCAACCAAAAATGAGCTTCATCATTAAACACAATTGTTCGATAAAAAAGTGGATCAACTTGAAGCTGTTCTTGGGCCTAATCAGCAAACAAACGATGCTTATTATGGTCAAGTGGCTTTAGTTCTTGAACCAGTTGAATCTTATATGGGTGTAGACCAAAATCTTTACGTAAAATTTTCCATGTGGTGGTTGCACACAGTCCAACTTGTTGTGAGCGTCGACGAATAGACAAATTTGAATCTTTATCAACACTAGCTCTTACAGCACCGATATTTTCTTCTGTACGAACAGTTCTTTGTCTTGTTGTTGTTGTTGCATAGAGTAGAGAAAATGTTGTCCAAAATCTATCGACAGGTCAACGAATAATCTGCTCTGATGGACGATTATGTAAACGATAAATTTCACGAAGTGCTCTATAAGTTTGACGAATAGAACACTGATTTTGAAAATAAATTTCAAAAATTTGTACACGTTGTTGCGGCGTGAGTCTTTCCATGATAATTTTTCAATGCTTACTGAACAGAGATGTCAAAACTACATGGCTTCTATCTTCTGTCAAATCACAGTTATCTCTATCGAAAGTTCTATTATTCTAAAAAAAACACCCGTCATAATGTCACACTAGCATTCAAAAGTGGATAAGCAGAAAAAGGAAAAGATAACTATTTACAATCAAATATCGAAATTATTTTTCAACTACCGAATATTTATAGTGTTACTTTGAATTAAAAGTTAGCTTTTTTGTTAATTTTTTCTATAAAATTTGGATATATACTTTATTAATTCGAACCGTTATCTATTAAATTCGATTTAATATATCTGTGTTCAATACCACATACTTCTGATTTCGAGGGAACAGGTAGATAACATATTGAATAATGATTTAAGGAATGGATACTCACCACTATTCAAATTAATACAATAATTTGCAAAAGTACAGCTAAAATAGGTATCTGGTAGAGAATAGGATATAAAATGGAAAAAAATAGAATTAAGATAATTAGTTAGTCCCAAGCATTGATGAAGAAAGTATTTTGCTTCCGAAATATCGACATTTGCAATAAAGTATTAAAAATTATTAGTGAACGGAAAATATGGCAACATTTAAATTGTTTAATACATCTGATTGTATTACCAATCGATTTACTGTACAATTACAATTCAATACTGTTCAATAACTTGAATATTACAATTTTACTAGTCTCATTTTGCATCAAAATTTAAATTCTTTACAATATAGAATATTTACTTTAAATTAAAAAATAATTTTAATATCAAAATTTGTCAATTAAAATTTACTTCAATATATACTTAGTTAGAAATTCACGTACTAGCACATACACATACAGTATCGACATTGATATTTAAATATAAATAAAATTTGTATTATAAATGTTAAAAATCTAAGTTCAAGGATCATAAATGTATTATGTACTCCTTAATAAAAGGATTCACATTAGAAAAGAGTCACGAAGTTTTGTTAGTTTTTTATCTGATGTTAAAATGAGAGAAAAAAAATAAAAACGAATCAGAAAAACTCTACAATCTAGTGTGGTAAAAAAATAGACAAAAATCAGCTATATTATTTCCTACATTCTGTGTGTATAACAATCGAACACCCTCCAATTCCTTAATCGATATAAAGACAGAAATCGGAAAAAAAAATTGTTTTAAAAAACCCAGACGAGGTAAACAAAAAAGGAGTCATAATACAGAGAGAGAGAGTGAATAGCACAGATAGAGAGTGAATAGCAAAGATCCACCAAAGTTGATAAAATAAAATTAACTTTTTTCTCTCGTCTTTTTTTGTTTGTTTTAAAACAAATTATTATTATTATTTTTTTTTTAAATTCATACTAAATTCCTTCTTATCTAGTTTTTCTAAATTCTTATTCTTTTTACCTCTCTATTTTCTTTCTTTGAAAAAATAACATTTCTATACAAATATTATGAAAACATTAGGATCAATGTTAAATTCAATAGTGTATAAGGATATTAAAGACCATATATAATACGTTGAAACAATAAAAGATAGAACACTTGAGACGTGCTCATAGAAAATTGGGGTTATTCCTATACAATCTTCAGATAATTTTGAGATGAACGAAATAAACAAAATTATTTTCGTCAATGCAAATAACAGTAGTATATACGTGTTGTGTTAATTAAATATTGGTTTTGTTATATACTGGGTGACAAAGTATGTACTTCCCCGTCCATTTCAGAATTGTAGGTCTATGTCCTTGATAAACGCTATTATTGCTTTGATGTCAAATTCAGAATAAGGCGATTTATATCCCTGGAAGTGTTTGTATCTTTTGCGAGCTATAGCGTCGCAATCAAATAGAAACTATAATGACATAGAACTACAATATGTAAATATAAAATTGCGTAACAAAGCTGAGATAGACATTTGTTTGTCAAAGCATTTATGTCGACCCATAATGAAATAGTAACATAACAAAATATTTTTTAGAAAAACAACAACAAAAAGAAATTATAACCAATATCATAATAAACTAAAAAAATGATGGTTGTTGTATGTGGCGATAAATACAATACCACATTTTGGTATCATACCAGACCTTTTTTTCGAATAATTCCCGCCTAGGCAAAAATCTAGTACGAAAATTTTGACATTACATGAGCAATTTTGACATTACATTTTTCCATCGTGTTCAATTATTAGGCGACAGTTAGAATTTTTAAATAATTTTGTGCTAGTTTTAAAAAAAAGCATTATTAAAAGTAAAATGTTGTTGAGTTTTGTAAATAAAAATTAAAATATTAAAATTTTTGTTTTTTGTTGTATCTAAATACAAAAATAAAATTTTGAAAATAATAAAACTCGAATCTTTATAAATAAATAAATACAATTATGTAGCTATGTATATTGTTAAGTTTTTGTTTTTTTTATTTCATTTTTAAATGTTTTAATTTTATTAACTTGGTTTATAAAATTCAAAAATTGCCATCCAGAATGTAAAAAAATACCGAATATACAAACTAAAATTCAAAAATTTTTACTAAATTGTACTAATATATAATAATAATAATGTCCCAACGACCAATTACCCCTCCCGTGCCGCGCACGCGGGGAGTCACCATTCTCATTATTATTATCATTTAGCATATGACTAGGAGTGTCGTATACAAGGTCATCACAGTGCTTGGAAGAATAAAACTCTTCGTATTAAAAGCATAGAAAGATTCCAATAAATTAAGTTATTCAGTATGTAATACTGTGACGAGCATACTCACAATGGACTTTCATTAATTAAACTTTAATATTATATTTTAATTATATTCAAAAAGAATACAAGCACGTGATAACCCTTAATGAAGAATGTGTTAGTAAGGAGAGAATTGGGTCAGGAAATGCTTAAAACAAGTATGCAAAACAAAAAATAAACAAAAAAAAGGGGGAAATTAGTAAACACGATTAAGGAAATTAGTAATTAGTAATAAATTGATAGAATACTAAAAACAAACAAAAATAAAATCCATAAAAGGTAAAAACAATTAAAAATCTAGTAACTTTGATTTGCCTTCCAACATGTCAAGGTAAATCAAAGAAAAAAAATCAATAAGCAATATGCTCACAAGTCAAAAATTGAAGCAATTTAAAATCTCCAATCAAAAAAAAATAAAAATTATATCATAGTTTTAGACTATCTTCCAACATGTCAAGATAGGCTAAATCAAAATTTCGCGATTTTAAATTATGCCGAAGAAGCATTAGTCAATTTATTTAGTTATAAACTAAATAAGTGCTGATGGTTAAATTTTTTTGTCGTAGCTTATGTCTATTATGATGCCAATTTCATATTCAAGTGACACGATTATTCCCATGTGAATTGCATCGTCTAGTCTATTATGATAGGGGTTTATGTATGTTAAATTCGGTTTGGATGGAATTTAAGATAATAATTCTATGTTTAACGAAAATTTAATGAATCAGTATATGAAGGAGGTGTATTTATGTGTCCAAAATAAACTTACTAATCACAAAACTTTTTATTAAACACGAGTGGCTTCTGCTAAATCGTGATAAGTCGGTCAGTACAGTAAGTAAATTACAGTTTTTTTTAAAACTTGAATTATAATTACTCAACAGGGGCCCCTAGTTGTATTGTAATACATTTGTGATAAAAAAAAATATACAAAAAGTTTTTATTTATTTTAATTTTAAATCAAGGGATGATGATTATAGAAGTGTTGAGGATTTCAATTTTAAATTAAATTAGTTAAATTATGAAAAAAACAAAAAAAAAAAACTATCTACAATATGTTTGCAGCTTACCCCTTTGAAAATTATCTAATATATGTCCTAAAAAAATAATGGTTTCCTTTTTGTAGAAGAATCATATTAGAATACCATCCTGAGTTCATTACGCATGCATATAGAACAATCTTTAAAGTCTTCTAAAATATAAATTTAGAATTTTATGTCATTTAGATCTGGAGAATCAGGACGGTTCGGTCATAATGCAAAACGGAATTGGGACTGATATGATAATATTTGACAGGTCGCTGATTCAAATGCGTAACTGTCAAGTTCCTGAGCAAGTGCTTACATTACCTACATGTGGTAACCTCCGGAAACTATCCTATACAGAAACCGCTTATACCATAAATTGCCAAATTGTAAGCGTGCAAAAATACACCTCTCTGATTGTAAGTTGTCGTTAGGTTAACTATCTAACCCATAAAAACAATATATTTATGAAAGACGTAAAACAAGCTAGATATCCAAAAACGGATATGGATTGATTAATTGGAAACAGAATCGGAACTAGTAAGAATTTTGATTTTAGGATTGAACGTTCAAACATTGCTAGGTGCATCTAAAATATTGGAAAATGTGCTCACGCAATATAAAGCTAGCATCACTGCGCTACAGGAATTACACTGGATAGGATTCGAAATATTTAAGATTTATACCATAGCTGCCACGAAAAACACCATATATTCGGATGTGGATTAGTAATCGGAAACAGGCTAAGAGGAAATGTTATTGTTTTGAAACCCATTAACGAACGTCTAGCCGTAATTTGCTTTAAAGGTACATTCTACAACATCAGCCTAATATGTGTGCGTGAGTTATATATTATATTATTGTACAATATAACAAATACAATATACTTGTACTAAAAACTAGTATATAGTTAAAACTAACACCACCTATAGATCAGTAGTGGAATCAAAACGATCCAAAGAATCCACAATTTGTTTATAACCAATTTTGCTAAACAGTTAATTAAACAACTATAAACATTGTTGCTAAACTGTAACTAAAACGATGTTGATTGAAGAAGAAAAACACATAGATGAAAAACATGTGGAAAAACCTATTTATTTTTGGTTCAGCATTCAATCTAGGAAGACGGGTTTCAACAAATTTTGGAAAGCAGAGTGAATGGAACTATAACTCGTGCTTTTACTTATGAAAAAGAAGAAACAGAGAAAGAAGAATTTTGTGATGTGTTAGACAAAGCACATGAAGCTTGCCTGCAAGAGTATACGAAAGTCGTGCCAGATGATTTCAATGATAAGCTCGGTAGAGATCAAATTTCCGACGAAATAATTGGTAAACATAGTGTCCCTCAACACATCACCAATATACTGGTTACCGATTGATCAGTTTTGCGAAGGCGCTTAATGCCGTTATAAGCAGCACCAAATTTCCCCATACATAAAGCTACCTGATGACTATCTCCACTGTACAACAAATCAAATGGACCACCTTGTGATTAACACATGTCTGTCATCTTGCGTGCGGGACCTACAAATAATATAGAGGATTATGCTAACATCGATTATGATAATTTTTTAGTTATATCACAGAACCAGAATAGCTAATGTTAAAAAAGTGTAGATTTGAAATGAAAGTAATTGATTTCGTTTATTCTTCGTCAAAATCAATTCTAATAATTAGATTTAGAGTTGTATTCAATTCGTTAATTATTACAAAATATTGTTAACAAAATCTATCTATCATAATATCTATTTCTTCCAAAAAATAACTGAAACAAAAATGGTCTACCAAACTGACTTTTAAACATAAAGTTGAAAATGTTTTGAATCAGCGAGCATGAATAGCTTTATCCGATCAAATATAGATAAATCGAAAATCGAAATGGACTAAATTAAAAATTTCACTAAACCCAAATAAAATTTCTTATATTTCACGAAAATGTAAATATAATAAAGTTTTGAAAATATCCAATGGAATGAGTTCTAATAACTTAAAATAAATAAATAATTCGCAAAAAAAGTTGAAATTGAAAACAATGTTTGTATGCATTTTATAAAGTCAAAAGATATTTTTAGATACCGAAAAAAAGATATTTTTAGTGAAACTACAAAAAAAAAAATTCTTATCAGGTTGACAGATTTGTCTCACAAACATTAATTTATTTTTATTGTTACAATTTGATCTTAACATTCTTCGTTTTAATATTTATTATATTGTTAGTGTATCACTTCTTATATTATTTTTATTTCTCTTTTGACAGCCACAATAGATTCAACATAGATACAATGAATTCGATATGTTCTTTTTTTTTTTTACTTCGTATTGAATGCAACAAAGATTAAGATGCTTATTCTTATATAGATCAAGACAATTTAAAACAAAATAATTTTATTGTCTAGAAATTAATTTTATATAATATAAAATTTGATAAAGTTAAGTTGAAATGTAGAAATTGGGGTTCTTAAAAAAAGGTTATGTGATTTGAGCGTGATAAAATATTTTACATTCTTTCAGTAAATTCTAAGAATACTAAAACTATAATATATTTATTTATTTTTTATTAAGATGACTATATTTTTCAATTTTGAAATTCAAAAGGTTATATTTTTATTATTGAAGGCTAATATTTAAATAATACACCAACACTTTAGATAATAGAAAATTTTTAGCTTGTGTTTTCTTAGATTTTCAGAAAGCATTTGATTGTGTAGACCATAACATCATGTTAGCGAAACTTAGTAATTTCAACTTCAACGAAAGTCAGCTAAAATTCTTCATATCTTTTCTTGAAAACAGAACCCAGAGTGTCAAAATTGGCTTTACATTCAGCTCGAAAAAAATATGTATTAAAGGCATTCCTCAAGAATCAAAAGTTAGTCTTAAAGGTAAAATACAACTTTATGCAAATGATGCAGCTCTGGAATACTCAGAAGATTTTGAGACAGAACTAAGATCATCAGTAAAACACGATTTGGAATTGATAGAGAAATGGTTCCACTTTCATAAACTGAAATTAAATATAAAAAAAACTAAGATTCTATTACTAGGTCAAAAAAAATATACAAATAACCCATTTAACTTTAATACCAAAAATATAGAAATTGTGAATAGCTATAATTACTCAGGATTAGTCATTGATAATAAATTAAAATGGATGGAGCATATTCATAAAATAATCCAAAAAAACTCTCAATACATATTTATAATACGATGCCTAAGAAATTACATTTCAAATGAGGCCCTTTACGCAATTTATTCTTCTTTTATCTTATCCCACATTACCTATCTAAATCCAATTTGGAGTGGTGCCACTCAACAGTTGATTTCGAAACTAGATATTATACACAAAAAAGACATCAAACAAATCCATTTCTATCATTTGAGACATCCAACCAATCTACTTTATTCTGAGAAATATTTAAGTTTAAATAACATTTGTACAAAAGATTTATATACCACTGCATTCAAAATTATAAATAATTATTTAAAGTACAACTTTATTCTGAATAGAATGATTAACTTTCACCGTTATAACACACGTAATAAATGTAATTTCTATTTATCATTATTTAGAATGAACAATAGAGATAATAATTGTTTATATAGGTGTCTCAAACAGTTTAAGGATTTACCAAATGCGCTCAAAGAAATAAACGAAATTCGGATATTTAAAAAACAAATCAAAAAATATATTTTAAATCCATAATAAACAATAATAGTAATAATTATTGTACTTAATAATAATAAAAAAATTAATAATAATAATAATAATAATAATAACAATAATAAAAATAATAATAATAATAATAATAATAATAGTAATAATAATAATAATAATAATAATAATAATAGTAATAATAATAATAATAATAATAATAATAATAATAATAATTATTATTATTTATATATATAATTTTCTGCATTTATCTGGATGTTTGTAAGTTCGACGGAATACTCCAACACATATATCGAGTCTATCATCTGTTATCTGTATCATTTGTCCATCATTTCATAATGATTGTCATGTCATTCAAGTGTTAAATTTAGATGGCCCTATAGAACTTTTAACTTTTATTATGTCTTAATTAATTTCATTTTACAATTTGAATTTTACAGTAGAACGCTGCTATGATTATAAAAATATAAAATTATTGTTTAAGTTTATATTATATAGTTAGATTTTGTTTTCATTAAAAATATTATTTGAATTTAATATTTCTACATTGATTTAAATTGAAATTATCTTTTTGACTAACTTATATTATAATTATTTGAATACAATAGAATGTCTAAGAATATTGATTATTTAGAATTATTTAGGGTCTTAGGATAATATATGTTTAAATTTCCAATGATGGCAAATAAGATGTCGTTAAAATGATCGAGTAAATAACCCTTAGAGAATTGAAAATTTTGCACCTTACTACAAATATTCTGTTTATATGGTAATTAAAAGTATTCTAATAATTCTAATAAAGGTATGATATTGATAAATTAGTAAGCAGATAAATATTTTTCTTAAACTTGAAATAAAAACTCTAATGAAGGAAGAAATGCTAGAATTTATTTTGCTTCCGTCATTTATGGCGGGTTACAAAACTAGTAATAATAATAATAATAATAATAATAGGCTATAAATATAATTATTTTATAAGTCTGTAAAAATTCTTGTAATAAATAATTCTTGTAAACCTAATAATTGGATCAATCGCTAAGATCAATAAATTTAATTTATTTTTGGAAATTGTAAACAATTTGAAATGTAATATTATAATTGAAATTAGTGTGCCATTTTAAATTTCTAAATAAAATCTACTCGATGTAATTTATTATTTTACTGATTTCATTGGTTGCCTCTAAATTGTAATCTGTTGTTATTTTTTTTTTTTTTAACTTAATAACATTTTCTAAGAATATGTAATCACTTTCTTATTTCAACTTTCTGATTTTTTTTCTATATTACGTATTTGTAAATAACTTGTGTGAACCCATAGTAAAATTTAGTAATTAAAAACTCATAATTTCCATATTGTTGAAATAAACTGGTTTTTTTGTTTTTATAAATTTGTAAAATTAAACGGGATAGAAAAATTTGTATGGTGGTGGGTCAGTTCAGTGTTTTTCCAATATTCTATACTGTTATGACATCATGACTATCGTTAGTAATAATTAATTTTAATTTGAATTAAATTAATGAAGTACAACTTAGATGTAAACATTAAAAAAGTCTATAAAATTACTATTAATATACACTTACTTCGTATCAGTATTATAAAATAGAATAATACAATTAAATGTGTTGTGAAATATATTTTTATTTAATTTTAATGTTATTCTTTAATAGATCTACATAGAATAATCTCAAAATTAGTCAAAATTTGTATTAACTAACCGTAAGTGCGTAAATGATAAATGGAAATTATTCTGAATTGTTAATGCAATCTAAGAACATACCAGGAAAAAATTCTATACCTACGGTAAATTCAATGAATTCGATCACACTGATATAATTAAAATGAATTGACAGATGATTCTTAGAATTTAAAAGTAAATGATATCATACCAAATCGGCATGGGAGATGCAAAAATTTTGCAAAAAACTAAAAAAAAAATACTTTAAATAATTTATTATGCGTAGTAAAATATAATTAGTTACATTTGGTCCTAACGTTTAGCTATTCCTGAAAAATTCAAAGGAACAATTTGTTCCTTTCTTTTTTTGTTAAACGTTTCACATTGTTAGAGGAGTTTAAATTCGTTTATAAAACATTTTTTCACGGGTTTTGTTTTGTTTGATTAATTTTTATTTCTAAATAGAAAATTTTCGGTTTTTCAAATTGAATCAAAATTAAGTAGCATGCAGTCTACTACCATTTCATTTGTCATTTCAGTCCGTGACTGTCATTTAAAATGATGAAATACCAAAAATTTTTGATTTGGACTGACAGTTTTGTAAAAAATTATGAAATTATGATTATTAGGGCCGGACGGCTAAAAGCCAAGGCATATAAATCCACTTCTTATATAATTATAAATATATTACTTTTGTAAATATTTTAGATATAAGTAAGTTAAGATATAATTAAGAATTGACATAAATAAAGAAAAAAAAAAAACTGAAATGATAAACGAAATGATAGTCTCCATGCTACTTTAATCAAAAATTGTGACTGTAAAAGTACTGATTTTTAAACAACTTTTGATTTTGTCACTTTTTTATGTCAGTGTATCTGATCCCTTATTTTTACTATGTTTAGTTATTTTTTATTTTCCTGTGTTTTGTAATTAAAGTACCTGTCATTAACTGTTGATATGATAAATTTTTATTTTATTTTTATTTCAAACTCACATTAAATGTTTATAATTTTAAAAGAAATAAATTAATTCATTTTATTAGTTCTTTTTTGTTTACTAATAATATGAATTAATTTATTTTTGTTTTACGGATTGGTAGATGTTGATGGTAGTCCCCGAACGGTTTTTTTTTCACGAAAATAACAAATTTTTGCTTTTTGATACATTTTTCGTTTATATTTGAGTTTTTTTATTGATTTTTAATGCATTTTTAATTTATATTTTAATCTTTATCAACTATAGGTATTAAACACTATTCAATTTTATTTATTTTTTATATTATTTTTATTAATTTTACAATATAATTTATTATTATTGTTACATAGTTTATAAAAAAAAAAACAAATATTCAATTCCATTTAATAAATTTTTTCTAGTAATTTTCAAGTTGAACTGATCTTTGAATTGCCTTATCAAAACTAAAAAAAAAATTTTCTTCGGAATAAAAATATAAAAAATAAAAATAGAATTAAATTAAATTTAATATTATAATATTCGAAACATGATTTTTGACGCGTGATATTTAAAATTCTTATAATAATTTGTTATCTGTTAAATAAATAATAACCTGCTTAAATTGTATTTTAAGTCAGGGACGTTACCGTATTAGTATTTTAAACAACACTGTTTTAATTTATTTTAATTATTTTTATTAATTTTAAGCATCATCAAAATAAAATAAATAAAAAAAAAGAAAATCCAGTCATGGGACTGAAGGTAGTAAGTGAAACAACATTTAAATGCAGATGATTGAGATTGAGATTGAGGCCTGAGCGTCGATTAAATTAGACAAATTTCATTATATTCTAAAAAAGATACAATAGGCTTATGGTAACTGAAGTAGAAAACAAAATTTTTTTATTGAAATCTATGTAAATATCGTGTAAAAACCGAATCGATCATTGTTTTATAAACAATATAGAAAATATTTAAATATAATATATAATATGTATGTTATATAACAATGCAATATAAAAATTTAAAATAAGTTATTTTTAATTCAATTTTTTAATTAAAGCTTTAATTATTAACTAAGAGGAAAATTAAAAGTATTTTAAAAAAATGAAATTTTAATAATCAATCACTTTTTTATTTCCAAAAATTATAACTTTTGCTAAATAGGTATGCAAACATATTATGCAGGTACCAATAATTTTTTTTTTATATAATATGGAGACTTAGATATGTACCAATATTTTTTTTTATATAACTAAAATTAAAACAATAAATTTTTAAATGACTTAGCTCGATAACCAAAACAAGCAAAATATCATTAAATAAAAGAGGTAAAATTTACATTTACTTATCGTATACCAAATTTATTATGAGAGAGAAAAGGTACAAAATAGATGTTTGCCTTTTGCTTTATACTTTGAAAAAATTTTGCGTTCTCATTATTCTTCTTTGGAATTGTTTGCGTTCTCATTATTTATATGAGGCAAGGTGGCAAAAAATGTTTCTTATAATTTAGCTTGTTCCCTTATACGGGGATTAATTCTGAGCTTTTATTATTTCAATATTTGCATTTTAAACATAATTATTTTCTTATATACCTACCTATTAAAAATATTAAATTATAATTACATTACAATAATATAAAATATTATTAATATTTTTGTCAGTAATAATTTGGAGTTACAAACATTATTATTTTTTATTAATTATTATAGTAAGCCTAAATATTTATTATATTGGTATATACGATTATAAAATAATACTGAGGACAACATCTATTTACAAATCATAGGTCTGCTAAAAATCTTATGCATAGTTGATATAATTTAGAAAATAATATTGTTAAATATTTCAACGAAATTTTTGTCGAAAATTTTTTTTTCAAATCAAAATTATTAATCAATAAATTTTTTTTAAAATTATAAACTTTTGTTTTATTTAACTTCAGCCAACTTTTTTTGTTACTCTCTTTTGTTTACTATATTTTTTCTTTTTCTTGCTTGTTAAATTCTTGTTATCGTTTATTTCTTACAATTTTTAGTAAATTTTCATATTGATTTGTTTGATACTGCATATTCTACTAATTGGGTTGGGATGGCCTGATTGATATTCTTTGATGAGAACTGTGAGAAGAGAACAACTTCAAATGTTGTTTTTTATTTTGTCGTTTGTATTTAAATGAAAAAAAAAAAATTATTTTTTGTTTTATTTTGTTCTGATAATTTTTTTTTTACTTATTATTCTTATTATTCTCTACTACGTGTATTGTCTGTATGTAGCATGCAGGTATCTAAAAAACAAAAGCAAAACTGGAAATTTTTTTTTGTTTTTGTACCTTTATATTTATATTTAGAATGTATATGAATGTATATATTAATAACATTATAGTGACTCATAATTTAGCGTGACTCGAGTTTATAACATTTTCTGTACCAAACGATAAACGTCTTATAAGTAAGTTTCACTTACAAAAATATTTCATATTTTTAATTTGTTGTTGAGGTGCTAAGAATTTTTTTTTTTTTTAGTTAATTAGTTTCAGTAGTAGTATAAATACTATTTACAGTATTATAATTATATATAAGAAATAAAAAATAAAAATAAAAACAGGGATTATAAAGAGATATGTGATAGAACTTTATGGGACATACACAACACAAATTGGGAAAATGAACCCCTCACCAACAAACTAAGGCACATTAAAAGAAATGTATCCACATGGAATAGTTTAGACCAGGCCAGTAGGAAAATCGCTGTTGTTCTGACTAGACTCCGAATAGGACACACACGATACACCCACAGCTATCTGTTTGATGGACCCCAAAACTCACAGCCAACATGTCACTGTATTCCAGATACCCCAATCAATATACAGCACATATTTGAGGCTTGTCCTTTATACGCTGATGTAAGAGCCAGGCTTGGAATCACGGGACTTGATATACTCACACAGGATACTATAGAAGCAACAACTAATATCATGGCATTCCTTAGAGAAACTGACATTTTCAATAAAATATAATAAAATTCAATAAAAACCATTAAAAAAAATATAATTTTTCTAATATATGTAATATAAACTAGGCTAAAATCAAAATTATAAACTTATGTTAAAATAATAATGAAATAAACTTAAGATATTAATGTAAAAAACTTTAAAGAATGAGGGCTTGACAAAACCCACGTGGTTGATAAGCCCATAATAAAGATCTTATAAATAAATAAATAATAAAAATAAAAAATATTTAAAAAAAAATAAAAACAATTCAAAATTAACTAAAATTAATAGATTGATATAACTGTATCCCCAACTTTACATATTTGCATACTTTAACAATGCATATTTTAATATATTTGCATACAATAACAAAAGAAAAATTATGAAATGGTTGTTTTTATGTACTGGACAGTAATACTTAGGAAAATTAGATCAAAATAATATTTTTACTGGCTAAATTATGTTAAGAAATTTTACGTAAGTTCATAATTCTATCAAAATATACGTCATTACAGTACTCAGGTTGTTTGTGTATTTGTGTGTTTGTGAATAAATTATAGTCACCGGGTATAAAAACTTTTTCTTTATATTTTTTTTCACTAAGTGAGATACAGAATGGAGCGAAAAATGTTTATAGAACAATTTGGTGACAATTTAATTATAATTTCACAACACCTTAGTTATATTTTGATACACCACTGGTTTGATTGAATCCAATAAATCACTGTTATTATTACTAACGCAAATTTTTTACAACGTAAATTTATTCAACCATTTTTTTTTTAATTTCGAAACCTTTGTTAATATTCTTTTTTATGTTGTTATTGTCACCATTTATTTTAAAATTTTTTTTATTGATATTTCACCATTTTTGTAATAATTTAAGTATAAAAAATAAATAAAAACAAAAACAGGCAGAAAAATAATATAATTAGTTTAAAATGGCTCCATGAAATTTCTCTAAATTAAAACTTGAGCAAAACAAAAAAAAAATTTGATAAAATATTTTATTCAGTATCTTATGAAGATAATTAAAAATGTTTAATGGTGATTGTGAAATTAAAATAAAAAATATATTTTTGGGTTATGTAATTATAAGTTGGTAATATTGAAGATAGTTGGTATAAGAACATTGTTACATCCTAAAAAGGCACATTCCTATTTTGGCAGCACCGATCGTCATCAAATAAATGTTAAAATATGCTCCAGACCGTTATTTTACTTTATTTTAATAAGGACGAAAAGGTCATTTGAAAGTATCCTCCTCGTTGTTTTAATGTTTTTGTATATAAGCCGTATAAATATATGAATATATATTTTGCTATAAATATTTATAATCTATTTATATATATATATATATATAAATATATATATCTAATAGATCAACAGATATAACAGCTTATATACAAACACATTAAAACAACAAGGGTACTTTCAAATACTCTTTTCGTCCTTAAAGGATAAGATGCGCCATTGAAGATATACATTTTTGGAAAGCTAGGAGCTGCCAAGTATCTTTAGCATCATTTGGTCCCATACGCTGGTGCAAAATCTCCCTCAAAAGAGCCGTGTCTCTTATACCAATCGTTTTTTAGATTTATTTATTCTCATTACCATATTTCATTGTGGTTGTAGTTAGCGGTATCGCATAATAATTCAAAATTTTTAAAAATATGAAGACAAATTTTTTTTTTTTTAGTCAATAACAATATAAATTTCACAGCTTGATCCTCTGAGAACTATATATTTTGAATTTCTATTCAATGCATTTTTCTGAATAAATCTTCAACGAATAACAAGTTCTAAGATTTGACTATTTCATCGTTTTATATGAAATTATCTAAATTTTATGAATTAATTATTATAATAAAAAACAAAACAAAAAAAAAACAAACAAAAAAAACGTGCTTGTATATATATAAAAGAATTTTAATTAACCAAGTCTTCATCTTAAGTAAACACACACCGTATTCCATCGTTATATTATAGTGAGTCAGTTGATTGGAATCACCTATAAGCGTGTAAGCTTTATTTGTTAACTTGTGGTATATATAAATAAAATTTACGTTCTCGTATGACATTATAAAAAAATTAGCTTTCAAGACAAGACGAATATTTTATTTAAAAACAAAAAAATATTTTTAAATAGAGTGAAAATGAATTTACTGATTATTGGATGTTTATTTCTTGGTAATTTTTGTTTATTCGATTTTTTTATCCGATTCTTAATAATAATTAATTTTTTTTAATAGGGTTATCGTTAATTTCATTAATCGATGCTCAATTCAATGGAGGTGATTACAATTCAAATGTTAAAAATTATGGTGATTTCCCATCAACTGAAAATAGATATGAGCATGGCAGAGGTGGATATCACCAAATGCGTGGTCATCCAAATTTTAAGCCACATAATGGTTATGGTCCACAGAAAAATAAAAACTCACCAAAACGAAAATTTATTGATGAAAATAGTAAAGAAAAAAATTATGTTGCAATTGTTGAGGCTCTGATCGAAAAAAGAGAAAAAATACAAAGGCTTATAAATGCAATTTCGGCTGAACATAATTTAAAAGTTATAGGTAATGAAGTTAGAACTCAAAATCAAGATGAAATAAATTTTGGAGTTAGATCTGATTTTAATGAATTCAATATTGATGAAATTCTAAATGAATTAAATTGCTAGTAATTGTAAGAAGTGATATGGTGTTTATTAATTCTAAGAAAATAGTTTAAGATTTATTTATATTATTTAATCGTTAATTTTTAAGAATAAATATAAATTATGATATCATAAATAATTTTATGAAATTTTTAAAAATATTTTTATTATATAAAAATGGAAATTTAAAGAAAAAAAAAAATTAATTGAAAATTTTTATTGTTGTTGTTTATTAAAAAAAAAAAATTTGCAATAGGATCTGTGCTTTTTTCCTATGATTTTTCGTTTTTGTAGGCCTATATTGTAATAAACAGAATAAAGACAATATTGTGCCAATTTGTGAGAAGTGAGAAGTGTTAAAGAGACAAGAAAGAGAGGGAAGAGAATTAAATTACATGTATAACAACATAACAGAATTAAATCGGACGACATTAGATATTGAGGCCGGTTTTTATTATATTTTTATTTTTATCGAGAGAAAATATATATATATATATATTTGACAACCTTTAGGATATTATAGTACAATATTATTTCATATTACAATAAATTATTATTACATTTAAACAGTACTCGAAAAGCTAGAGTAGTGTGGGCTTGCATGAATCAATATTTCTGCTCCCCTATGTTTTTATTTTATCCTACTAAATCGTGGGGTTTCAGCCTCTTTTAAGCCGTTTTATATCTTCTGTTCTGTTTAATATCTCAATCGTCTTTAAATTAACCTTTATGTTGAGCCAATCTGTGTTCGTGCTTTGGAGAATGGTTTCTAATAACTTTGATTGATTGTTTTTACCTTGAGATATCTGTGAATATCACCATTTGAATCATACCAGCGTTTGTTATAGTTCTAAGGAATTTATATTGACAGTGCTGTATAATTAATAATTTAGATTTCTTGGTGCAACCCCAAAACTGGCTGCCATGAGTTCAAATGAGCTTAATTATACTATTATATATTTGAAGCTTGGAGTACAGGCTTAGTTTGGATTGTCTTCCTATTAACAAATACATATCCTTTGTTTTTTGCTTTATTTGTATTTCTTTTTGTCTGACATAATGTTTCGAGTTGAGGCGCACATCTATGTGTAATCCTAGGTATTTTATTGTGTCCGCCTTTGAAACTTGTATATTGTTTATATACACGCAAAGTTAAGATAAGGTGATTTCCGACTTAGTACGTAGGTGATATGAACTGATTTTTCCTCATTCAGTTTTATTTACTGGTTTTATCTAGTCCTTTTTGGAGTTCCGCAACTGCTTGACTCTCCGGTGTGTTTGTGACCATTAGAGCCATATCATCTGCAAATACTGTCATGTCAATATTGAAATATCGGTAGTGTATAGCAAGTATTAGATAGGTCCTAAGACGCTGCTTTGAGGAACACCTGCTAAAAATTAATAAAATTTGTATGTTGCTTCTATATATGTATGACTCCAGTAATTTAAATAAGTTGCCTGGAAGGGTATTGCACATTTTGTGTATAACGCATACTCCCAAATGCCATACTCTATCGAAGGCTTGCCGTATAATCTATTTATCGAATACAGCCGTATAATATTTCTTTTCCTCGAGTGCGCGCTCTATATATGAATTATAATACAAAGTGAACGACTCATAATAAGATTTGAAATCCGGTTTTTTTATGTTAGCACAGCGATTACTATCAGTTACCTTGATTTTGATTTGAGTACTAGGTACGCAGTGTCATATTTTCATTTGAGACTGCGATTACTGTCAGTGTTGTTACCTTGATTTTCATTTGAATACTAGCTACGCTGTGTTATCAAATTTTGAAGCTTTGCTTTTCTTCATTCTTTTGAGAAATAAGGTATAAAGGCAAATATTTGACACATGCTCTCAACTACCAGTAAAAACAACCAATCAGAAAGGATGTAACACAAAACAGTGAATAGCCTTAATAAAACTAAAATACAGAAATTTTTATTCTAAGAAGTAACATTTGCCATATTCTTCTTCGTCTTCTTCATTTTTTGAGTTTGAGCTTTGCTTTTCACCAATTATACCGAATTATGCAGCAATTATATGTTCAATATTTATTAGATCTTATAAGATCTCTTGCAGCCACGAGGGATATTGTCTTTGTTGCCAATGTTCCAAGTATTCAATTTTAGAGTTGAATCAACTCTTGTCTTTGTTGCCGATTTTTCATAGTAAAGTTTTTGCTTTTAAATAAACCTAAAACATAAATAAAACATCAGTATTAATTAATGTCAATCAACGAAAAATTGGATTTTTATTAGTCTTTTATAGATGCTCAGTTAGTGTCCTGTTTTTGTTTGCTTCTAATCTGATTTTTTATGCTTATATTCTTGACAGTAACTTAGGTAGAATCAACTTTTCATGTTTAATTAAGTACGGTACTAAAAAATTTTATCTCTAATATCTACTACTGTTTTTTTTTTATCATTTATTTTATCCCAATGACAAAGGGTACTAGACCATGTCGAAAAACGTATTTTTTTGTTTCATGGGGAATCGAACCTAGGTTGTTTCGGTTGCAATGCAGTTGCTCTACCTACTGCGCTACTTCAGTATTTCAATAAGTGGTATTTTTTGCAATTTTAATAGGTTTAATTTTTACTGGGTTTAACTACGACTCTGTCGATTGGATGAAGCAAGTTTGATATTGTAATTAGTTGATAAAGTGACGATTTCGTGATAATTTCTAATCTTTCTGTTATTATTTTTTTTATATAATTAATTCTGTTTATAAATAGTTTTACTAATATGAATCATTTTGCTGAATCATTACGATCGATCTCTTTGCAAATAAACTGCAAAATTTACTTCAGTTTTGTATTAAAATTTTCAGGTATACTTATAACAAATTTGTTGTTTATTTTTATTTTTAACCCTGTAGACATTACAAATTTTTTAAGTTTGTGTTATTGAAATAACTTAGAAGTCTAATTAAAATATTATTTACATTTTGTTTGGGTAGAGCTTTACTTTTCGATACTGTATTATGTATAAACAATAACTATTTAACAAATCTTGACTTAAAATGTGCCTACTCATCGTCACTGTACAACTGTCTTTGTAAATTTGTAAAATCCTCTGCCGGTGATAGTTATAGTTTCTACCGTACAGTAATTCAGCTTAATTATTTCCCAATATTCACTTTTAGGGTGTTTTCGAACCCTTCGCACTTGCAATTGATACTCGCACTAAACCTGTCAAATCGCATTAAATTTAATAAATTTAATTTTGCGATATCCATCGTAATTGAGACTACACTAAAATTTTGACCACAAATCAAATGCGATTTGACAGGTTTAGTGCGAGTATCAAGTGCAAGTGCGAGAGGTTCGGAAACGCGCTTAGAGTTGAATCAATTTTTTAAATAATTATTTAATAATTATTAGATAGTTAGCGTACATATAGGCGGTAGATTAAATTCGAAGATCTATTCGTTAAGTATTTCTGCGCAAACATTATTTAAGACAATGAAAACTCTCTGATCCGTAGACTTAAACTACTTTGAGTAGTATTGAACCATTTTATTTCGCTATTAATCTTGATGATTTTGATATGTCCCGTTATTAATTACACAAATAGGTGCATGGAAATGGTTATTTCAATTCCATCTGCAATCAGAACGGAAATGTTGTTGCACAATTTAAAATATTTTTCGCTTAAGGTCGGCACTATCTTTTTCAGATTTGTTTAACTACTAGATTATAGTGATGATATTAACATCATCCCCAGATCATAACGTGCAGTGATCGAGATTTTTACCTAAATTGAAGAAAAAGATGAACGAATGGGTCTCAAAGTAAATGAAAAAAACACAAAATATATGTTGTCGTCAAATAGAAAAGCCTCTCAACATTTTATTGGTCAAAACATCAATGTCCGCACATATTCGTCGGAAAAATTTCAAGCTAATTCAAGCTTACCTACCTTGGAAACAGCGCTAATCCCACACACGACATCAATGTAGAGGTTTAACCATTCAAAACCGTTGCTGCTTCGGTTTGTTAAAACATATTGGATCAAAACTTCTTTCCCGAATCACCAAAGTACAAATATAAAAAAGCTCATTTTCTCAGTTCTGCCTACGAATTAGCAGTGGTCTGGCCTTCGTTGGAAAGACGAAGTATCATCAAATTTAAAACAATTTCGCATCCTCAACTGGAGAGAATCCGCCCATTACCGACAAAAATGAAAGACTTCGGAATGATGAGTGTGGCACACGATCTACATGGTATGTTGGCCACTTAAGTAATTAAGTAATATCTAACAGAAGCTAGATTAAATAATATATTGCTCACTTACAGCGTCCCATGATCTAATATCGCATTTCAAATGTTAATAATGCACAAAACGCATTTTTATACGCTGGTTGGTGCAGTAGGTAGAGCGCCTGTCTTTTAACAGAAAGGTTCCAGGTTCGATTCCCGACGAAAATAAAAAAATGCTTTCTGGATTATTCGACCTGATCCAGTACCCTTTATCATTGGGATAAAATAAATGATAAAAAATAGTTGAGAGTTTTGTTTATCGCTAAATGGATCTATGCTATTATGCTATCCACATTTAAATTAGTAGATACACCATAAAAATTCTAAAGGAAAACTATTTTATGTGATTGTGTATTCCAATTTTTGTGTAAAAGCAGTTAGAGTGTTCATCCCATAGGCTTGGAATTATATAAAAAAAATATATATATATATTATTTGACTCATTACATACAATCAATAAAGTCTGGGCCATTTATCAGAATTGCAACATCTTAAATTTATTCAAATTTTTATATTTAAACTCATCCCTTTCTTAAACTAATTAAATTCTTCTGTAATTAATTATATATTTTTAATTAATATTTTATTTGGATTAGCTTAAAAAATTCAACAAATTTAAGATCTTAATTTGTTGTATTTCCCAGAACTAAAAATAAATTGTGGGAATTTTACTGATAATCAATTGAAAAAAAAAAAACAAAAATTCTAGGAATTTCCTTAAAAAAAGTCACGTATTAAACAATAATTTTTACGTTAACCTGTTAATTACTAATCACTTCACTACTGATATTTTTGTATAAGTGTAAAACAAGTTCAGATGTCAGTTGTAAAGTTGTCATAATGTCTGAATGAGAGTAAATTTTTTTCATTTTAACCAGAACAAGATTTGTTGATTACAAGAAAATTAACTTATGTTTACATTTTTGTTTGTCTATCTGTCATTTATTAAAAAAAAAATGCTACGATTTATTAGCTTGAAGGGAAAAGACATTGGGGCTTCACGATTTTGTTATGTAATGAAAATGAAAATTATTTTAGAAGTTGTCATGGTCTTTACCTTAAGATTTTCGTGATAATGGGCCTTATTGTGGTAACGAAAATAATTTTATGAATTTAATTAATTAAATTGTAATTTTAGTACTCTAAAAGGCCGGACGGCTAAAAGCCAAGGCCTATAAATTCACTATTTATGAATAATTTATAATTATAAATATATTATTTTTATAAATATTTTAGATATAAGTGAGAATTGAAATAAATAAAGAAAAAAAAAATGCAAAAGTAATCGAAATGCGAAATGTGTTAGTTTGGTATTGTGATAAACGTGCGGCAAACGTGAAGTGAAAAATGTCAAACGTGAATATATTTTTGGTATTGTTCAAAACATACGGCGGTTGAGTTCAAAAATGTAAATCATAAATCATTTTATCTATGTTGAGCATAATATTGTCTCAAGTATATCCAGCATTGACGACAATGCTTGGGAGAAGGTCGTTTGAGCTATGTTTATATGATTATCAGTTGCCACAAAATGGTGATAACTACCTTGAGCAAAAAATCTCAAACAAGCAACAAGTTTTAATTTAGGTGTTAAAGATGATGATTTAGTTGGTGTATGCATATTTTCCTCAATTTGTTTTAATACATATTCAAAAGCGGATTTATTCAGACTAAAGTTTGTCGTTAAACTAAAAGTGTATATGTATGTATATATAAATATATTTAAAATATCCCAAAATGTTTACTCCTTATCGTACATTACAAAAATATTATTACAAATATTCCTTAAATTTTGCTTAACAAATCTTCTATTTTTAATTTGTTCACCCTCAAAAAAATAAGCCGCTACATTTATCCATATTTAATAGATTTAAAAACAATACTTTTTTGTACGATCAATTTAAAAAAAAATTGTTTAAACAGGTTTGAAATAATACAAACTTTGGCTTTCACATAACATTATGTTCAAAATAAATATTTTTTTAAAATTTCTAATTCGATGTTTCAAACAATGTTTTGTACAATACCAATTCGAATAAAAGTGAAATGTATACAAAAATTCATACGTCGCGCTCGCCATACCTTTATCACAATAAGGTCCAATATGATAGAAAAACAGAATCCCGGTCTAAGATATATTGATTGAAATGTATATTTAAAATACCTGTAGTACAATCTCGAGTATATACCTACATTTGATCAAAAAATTATTTGGCATCAATACAAATTTTGAATATCGTCGTTGTATTTTGTTGTTGCAAATTACAATTATGCTTTAGTAATAAATAAAAAAACATTTTACTAACTAAGATAGCACGCTGCCACGAAATAACCGTCAACCAGGCAGAAAATCGAAATGTTGGAGTAACAATTGAATCTGTATATATCAAAACGTTCAATATAGTAACAAAATATGACCACGCTTAACGCAAGGTGAAGAAGAAGCAGAAAATGTAACTATATGTTATTGTTTTTCTGCATCAAAAAGTTGCATCAGTAGGGAATGTTCTCTTAGTTTGCGACATATAAACTTGGCTTAATAAGAATTTTTAACTAAAAATTCAAGACCATTTTGACTAGACATTTACGTTGCTAATCAAACTTTCTCGGGACAAATTCCGTTTACGGTATGGATCATGAATGTTGTACAAAGTTTTTTGTGACTATAAATTTAGTTATGACTAAAGTCTAGTTTGACACCGACGGACAATATCTTGTATGCGTTTCTGATGTCGTTGCTACGTTTCTTATCTCTTAATGTGTATTCACTGATTTGGAAAAGTTTGGATTTCGAGCTCGGAATTTGATTTTTTTTTTGGTTTTAAGCGTGAGTCTAAATTAGTTGATAATATCATTGATTATTTATACTATAATTATTAATCAATGGTATTATCAAATAATAAAAACAATAATATACATTCAAGAACAGTATAGAGAAACTGAACACATACAAAATACTTAGAGAAAAGTCGTATAAAACGTTCAAAAATTTAAAAATTCAAATTGAATATAGAAAATGCACTAACACATTGAATAAACGGTGGAAAACATATACAATGAAGGGAATATTGAAAAAGTGAGTTGAAAATTTGCTGTTGTTAGTTTGGTTTGAAAATGTCTATCTTTATAGTATTATTAATCTTTGATTATACAAAAAGGCGTAGGGTATATAGCGTAAAAGCAGTTAAGCTGTTAATACCATAGACTTGAACTTGTAAAAAAAAAAAATAGCATGGTGAAAGGTTCTTTGAATAAAAAAAAACTCTTTATTAATTCAAAATCGGAAATCAATAGTCTGTAGTTAGTAATTTGTAGGCTACTAATCAGCCGTACCGGTGAATTCGATCGAATAAAAATCGAGTACTAATTCGAATTTTTTTGATCGAAAATTTTCTCGTTCAAAATTTTATAATATTATATTTATTTTTTTTTTATACGTATGCGTTTTTTAATAATTTATTTCTAAAACAGCAATCTAAATTTATTTTTTTAATTTGAAATTTGAACTTATTTGACATAAAAGTGATTACATTTCGTTATATTTCTTATTTGATTACATTTTTTGAAATGAGTACAAAATTAGTCTTTCGATTGAATTCACCGTTAAGAAATTCTCATCGAATCGAATCGAGAAAATTCGAATAATTTTATATCGAATCAAATTCACCGGTATGGCTGAATGTAAACAAAGGAAGAGCTAAGATTGGAATATCTCAATTAGATTAGATTGTGCAATTTTGGGCAGGAAATCTGTCCCCTATATCACCGCTGCCGCAAATGGACTTATTCTTATTATCTTATGCTAATTTTGACAGCCCATATTTGTAAGTATCTCAATAAAATAAATAATACCAATGATTTCCATTGGAAGTAGTGATTTGAATTGATTTTAAAAATAACAAAAAAAAATTACTGTAACCGTTAAAAACGATAAAAATTCTACCTGTTTTGCTTTTGCATATTATTTTATTTTTATTTTGATTTTTTTTATATTGAAATTATTTAAAAAGTAGAGTTGAATAAGAATCTAAAATCAGTAGAAATTTGAATTTCGTGAAGATAACTTCTATATATAGTTAATTTTATTGTTAAATCGAATAAAATGGAAAATTTAAAATTTTCTTTAATTATTACTGGTAAATTTTGAATTTATTTTCAATTAAAATTTTACACATTATTAATTTTGTTTTTTCAATTTGTACCTAGTTTTCTTAATTATTAATATTATAAATGCTGCTCGTATACCACGTCAACAGAGTTCAACATCTAATGGTTTATCACAATTTGGATTTATTATTGATGATGATCAAATAGTTCGTCGTGATCCAAATTTTATTCCTGGTTCAGATTTAAGTCAACCAATTGGAGGTGGTGCAATATCAGGTACAACAACTACAACAGCTGGACCACCAACTACTGCCTCACCAGCATTTTTAGCTTGTATGGAACGATGTCGTACTACACAAGAATATAATCCAGTTTGTGGTACAGATATGATAAATTATCATAATGGAGGAAAATTAGCTTGTGCTCAACGTTGTGGAAAAAGTAAATTAAATTATTTTTTTTGATGAATTTTAATTAAAAATTATTTAATTTTTTTCTTTTATATTTATAGATGTTGATAGAGTTCGATTGGGAACATGTTTACCATTGTGATACAATAACAAAAAACAAAAAACTAATCAAAATATTATTACTATTGATTAACTTTGAATTTAATACTCCTAGTGACTAGTGATAAAATTAATTTATTAAATAATAATAAATATTAGAATAATAAAAAAGTCAAAAACCGTTGTTTGTTTTTTTTTTTGTTTTTGTTAAATGCACCTCACGTGGTGAATATAAAATATTTTGACCTTTTGATCTTCTTTTTAATATGTATAAATAAATATTGTTGATGAGTTTTGTTGATTTAACGTAAATGTGATAATTAATATTCGTTTATTGCAAAAACTTGTTTTTTTATTTATGTTTAGTTTATTTTGTTTTGTTTTTTGTTTTTTTTTTTTTTTAATGCGAAACTGTTATATTTTTAAATTTTTAACTGGTTTTGTATGAAACTAAATATACGGATCTCATTTAATATACCAAGCATGTTTATGGTTGATTGGAGATTTGATTATTTTTGTCTCAAAGTTGTATTTTTTTATTCGTTTTTTTACATTTAGTGGTTTTGTTATTCTTTAGAAATTTAAAAATTTAGAATGGGGTAAGTGAAGAGTAAAGAAATCAATCAGAAACGAATCAATATAATAAAAAATAATAATATTATCAATAAAATAAAATTTGAATAATTAGCTAGAGAGAGAGAGAGCGAAAGAGCTCACTGGTACGAAAGAGCTCATTGGAGCCTTAGTTGTGAAAAAAATCAAAGGATTGATAATTATTTGAGAGCAACAGCTGAATGGTCAAATATTTTGCTATAGAATATAGCAAGTAGGTCCAATGCGTTTAATGCAGCAGTTTATAATACAACAAAGATTATCAACCGTGTAGATAAAAGTTAAAATATCATAGATTGTGATTCATATTTTTGAAGAATTGAAAAATATTGAAAAAGGGGTATTTTACACTTATGCTATTGATCACTTGTGGCGTGATGATTTTACTGTATGGATTATTATTATTAATTTTGGGTTACTATATCCCATGTTTGTATTTTAATTTTACTGTATTTCATTTACCGGCAAGTATTTATATAAACATTTTATGGGTTGGCCACGGAATCCCATATACAAAATACCAATCAAAAAGGCCCAAAATACGTAAATTCCAAAAATCCCAAAAATGTCAAATTCAAAAATTCAACTTTAACTCATTCAATGTTTTCGAATTCAAACATTTTGTTTTTATAGCTGGATACAACAACAACAACGACTACGCATTAGAATTATATACATAAATATTCTGCAAAAGGCGTAGAACTTTGATTTTGAATACAATTCTAAAATCTCGGATATGTATTCATATGTTTATATATATTGTATATATATTTATATATATCTAGTTATCAATTTAATATGTATTATACACAGTATTCGCCATATTCAGGCAAGTTTGAGGCATATGATAGACAAATGATAGGAAAATATATGCAAATGAAATACAAGCAAATGAAATACAGATAAATCATAATGGAGGCAAATTGCAGGAACTACAAGCAAATGGAATAAAGGCATATGACAAACTCCCTTAATTTTTTTTAGATTAATAAAACTGAAAAATGGTCGAAAAGTAACATTCGACAGGTAAAATAATAGTTTCGGATTTTTTTGCAAAAGAAAAGGTAGGAAATTAATTTCTATAATGTTGTCTTACAAACTATAGCACTAGCGTAAAATACCATTTGTATATTATCAACTCTTGCTTATCTTTAATTGATGAATCATAATTTAGTAGTTTATATGTTGTTTTATTATATTGAAAAAAATTGTATTAAAGGTTAAGCTAGTTTAATAAATAAATATTGCCACAATTATGTATTGATAAAGAATAATTTAATAAAGTATAAAAACAAAGGTCAGTCAAATCCTCCAGTTGTCATTTACCATTTTTGATAACTAACAGGTATGAAGTGTTAGTGAAAATTGTACCCAAATAATAATTTTTTATAAAAACAAAATTGAGTGACAGAATTTGACGTTTGATTTTAAAGCGATGATGTTTCGCTAACTTGGTAGTTTATACAAAGAATATCTATAATAAGAAGGTTCACTGGAAGTCATGATATTTTAACAAACACATTTACAAAAAAAAAACCCATTAGTTAAAGAAGCAAAGAACTATTGTAAATATTTTCTTATGTAAGAAGTTGTGAGAAAGAAAGAGTGCGATATAAACCATATAAAAAAAAATTAATTTTTGCAATGTAATTTTAAATAGCCCACGGGAGATTTTTGTTTATTTATTTAGCCCACTAGAGATTTTTCATGTGTACAGTCGGCTGAAATTTTGTGTATGAATTTTTTTAAAAATAAACGTATTAAATTTATTAGGGTATGAGAATAAATAAATTTTGAATGATTGATTTTTTACAGATCCCTATATAAAATAATATTCGTTTCAAAAACATATGTTATTTCTTAAATATCATATTATTTTATTTTATTGGCTTATAAGGGAAATATATTTTTTATCATTCATGTATTTTCAATATACATAGTTTTTCAGGTATTGAAATAGATAGTTAAAAAGAATATCAAGCGGTTTGTTTTTTTATGAATAATCCGATGCCTTTTTAGTTTCTGAAAAATTAAATTGTGCATTTTAATCATCAATGAACTAATAATACATATTATATTATAAGTAATATAATGCATTTAGGTATCTGTTAATTTTATAAATAGGTAACAAAGTTGAATATTAATAATATGAACATTTCAAGTTTAAATAAATAATATTTTTTATTGATATGCATTTTTAAAAAAAAATTAGTATATAAGAAAGTACTTAGAAAAAAAAAATGCAGATTATATATGAAAATTAAGCAGTGTATGTTATATTTAAAAATAAATCAACTCTAACGCTTAAAAAAAGTTTTTATAAAAACTATTCTATACACAATTTTTTAAAAATGTTTCGAAATTGAGAAAACATGATCTTGTTAAGTGTTTGGTGTGCGGTGCTGAAACAAATTTTAATTTGGAATTAAACTAACTAATTAAAAATAAAGACAATATTTTTTTCATACAAAAAAATTGTTCGTTCATTTTTTTTCCACTTTGTATTTTGAATTTTTATCTCTCTCTCACAAATTACATTCTTATGACTATCTATTTCTTACAATATTGGAAATCGACTGGAAAAATGGTGACCAACACATTGACAAATTATAAAATTTTATTCCAGTGAACCTTCTTATTATGGATATTCTTTGGTTTATATGTTATATAAATAGCCTCTGGCGGTGAAAATAATAAAATAAATTTGGACTAGGGGCTCCTGTTGAGTAATGATAATTCAAATTAAAGCCAAATTAGAGTTCTTAAAAGAAAGAAAGCTAAAAAGTTTGAAAAAGAATAGTAATTTATTTAGGACCTATAAATACACCTCTCTCATTTACTGTTTCGCTTCTGATATATTTTGTAAGTGGCATTCATTTAATTTTAATATTTTATTAAAGAGCGTAATTAAAGAGCTAGGTACACCTATACCGTATACGTATACATACTTGTAACCAAAACTATATGATCACTACCAATTACCAAAATTTAGAAACAGTTACTCAAAAAAATTAGAAATGAAGAATTCAAGGGATTTTTTTTTTTGTTTTTATTTGACATATGTACGTAAGTTCATTGTAAGTTGTAGCTAATAATAATGATTGATTTGTTTGTTTTTGTTTTTTATTTTAATAAGAACTCACAATATGCATGCTTTTGGGGAATAATAAAATCATATTATTAGAAATTTTTACAACTATATGTGTGCATTATTGTTGTATATACAACTTATTTACGTATTGAGAGTTCATTGAGGAGAAGAGAGAGAAAATGAAAAGGTGTTTACTGCGCAGGTATTTAAATGCTTGTCTATAATTATAGATGAATTTTGAAGTCTAAATTAAATACCATTTTTAAAAATCAACTTCTGATAGAAGTAATTTGGTTTTAATTTGTAATGTTTTCCTTATGAATATTTTTCCATCTTTGACTTTCCATCTTTTTCCAACTTTAAAATTTGCAAGAAGTAACGAAAAAAGGTTTCAGCACTATGTAAATGTGGAGGTAGTCGAGCTCCTGGATAATAGAAATATAGCCAGACGACTCAAAAGAGTAAAACCTTTTGAGTTAGTGCAGCAATAATCACCCACATTCTTGAGGACTCATCGCGCTGGTGATCGGAGGTTGACCCGCTCCCTCACTTAGATAGATTTGTTTTTACGGGATTTGTGTTGTAATTTCGTTATGTTGACTGTCAACGAAACGAGGTTTTTCACAAGTCTTCCATAATTATAAATTCATTCGGAGAGCTGGTTGGTTTTTCGTCGCTGATGCGATGGGTCTCCAAGGTTATGGATGATTATGTCAAAGGAAAATTTAGATAGAAATCGCTGGATGTAGTCTACATTGAAAAATAAAATAAAGCCAAGAAAAAATTGCTCATTAGTCCTGTAGGACTAGATCGAAATATAGGAAGGGTGTGCTTTAGTGGGTAAGAATCCCACACACAATGTCAAGCTACGGCGCTCCCACCAGCCAAGATTCCCACCAGCCTGCGTATACAAAAAAAAACAAATCTTTGACTTATACATATTTAGCTCTATTCTGTCTCTTTCAATCTCTTGTGTTTTTGAATAGTTGGTAGAAGTACTTAGTTAGATATTCGTTGAAATATATATTCAAAGGTTCATTATGTGACTTAGCATTTGTTGACGTATCAAATATTTTACTTGATGTTAGAGGTTTTTTTCTTTTTTCCCGCCAAGATTTACATTTGTGTTTTTTTTTTCGATTTAATTAAAACTTTTTTTGACTCATTTGAATTTTTTTAATGCTGTTCCTCTGTATATTATATCTTTAACATTTTTCTCGTTAATCTGTGCTATACAATTTCTTTTGGGTGTTTTTTTGCGGTATGTTTAAGATGGTTCTGAGGAGTTTTGCTCTTTGTATCTGCAATTCCTATAATTTCTATGAACTTGTTATATCTGTATTGATATGCTAACATAGTTAATATGTTGTCTGAGGTAAGAGCGGTGTTTTCCTTAACCAAGGTATCTAAAGCGTTTCTTTGTAGCTTTGCAATTCAGCATTTATTTGTTTCAAATCCTCTTCAAATGTAATTTGATTGTTTAGGATTCATTTACCGATAGAGGGTGTTAAGTTCGTATGACGTTAATGATTGTTTGATGATATTTCTGAAAATTATTGTTTTCTTGTTTGTTCCAACTTTTGTAGGTCCTCTTCAGTCTTATCATTTCCATTATTTGCTTTAATGTTGTCCAAGAGGCTGTTGATTGATTTGATATATTGGAACCAACTGATTTTCTTTTACCCCTTTTTCTTTTGCATAAAAGACAGAACTAGAGAGTTTCTCAGTATCTCATGTCCCAAATTAGAACAGTTTTTGTATTTCTTACATTCGCCCTCACATTGCAGTTCTTGCATCTTTTTATTATTAATGTAGGATTCCACCTACAATTCACTTAAATTTATCGCTTTAATACTCCTAGCCTGATGGCTATTCCTTTTGAAGTGGAAGCATGCAAAATCTCCTCTCAACCTCCGCCCATTCTCTCTACTACTACTATTACTACTACTACTACTACTAACAATTACAACTATTACTAACAACTACAAATATTACTAACAACTACAACTATTACTAAGAACTACAACTATTACTACTGTGATTGTCAGCTTCTAGTGGTGCGTTGATATCCCACATTAATTTTTATTTTACACTGAGTACAATTTTTGACATTTCAAAATACCGAAATAAAACTCCAATCACAACTTTAAAGTGGATTTTTTTTTATATTATTAGCTAAAACTTAGGTCAGGTAAACCTTTATGCTTTTAATCCCAAGCATTATTAGGGAAATGTATAATTATTTAAATAGCATGGCATGCGCGAATTTATGTCAACAATCGATTAAATGTTTTCTTTTCAATCCAAATATGTTAGTCCTTGATTTTCTTCATGTGCAATTCATACTGACTACCTGTTCGTGTACGAATAGCATATGAAGAAAGTAATAGTAGGTACGTGTATGATCATCAGTTCAAAACCATATTATTTCTTAGACTTTAAATATCAAAATCCGTTGGTATTTAAAAAAATAGATTAACAGAGATAAAGAATGTACCCCTATATCATCGCAGCCGCAAATAGGCTTATTATGATAATTCGTGTTTTTTAGTTAGTCTCAGAGCCCTTAAATATACTTGATTTTATGATCACGCTGGGAATATTCTTCAATGGTTTGCTTGATAGCTCCCATTGTTTAATCAATAGAAATATTATAGGGAAGTTCAGGATTAAAAAATCGTTTTTACCACGAAATAATTCCATTTCCAGTAAATTACAAAAAAGAAATTGAATCGCGAATATAAATTTTTATTTTAAAAAATAAAATTAAATTTTAATAAAGAATGGCTGTTTTTATTAAGTTTTATTAAATTTTTGGTAAAATTCTTATCCAATTAAGACTTGTAAAATTGTTCTGGCATAGTTAAAACTGTAGGAGATAACAATAGGAAATTAAAATTTTTCAAACTATTAATTATGCCACAACTTTTACACAGAAAAAAAAAACAAAACAACAACAACAACAAAACTAAATAAAACAAAATGGATAATTTATTTTTCAATTAAAAATTTTTCCTATTGAATTTCATTTTCTAAAAAATTATTTTATAAATTATTCGACTGAAAAATATGATTTTGTTGTAAGGGGGACTGAGTGCGGTGTAAAGAATTGTAAAAATTAAGCGTCGAATTCAATTTGAAATTTATTTTACACTTAGGTGAAAAGTTTTGTAATGCAAAAAAAAAAAAAAAAATATTTTTCTAATTTCCTTGTTTCCATTTGAAGAAATTTGTTGAAATGAATTCTGTGTAAAAAATCATTAAGGAAATATCAAAAGTTTTCTTTCGAATCTGAAAATATTGAATATTGAAAAGAAATTGCGATTTTAGAATATTTTTTACAAATTGATACGATTAGTTGAAGACAATCTTCTTGAAACCACGAAATTTTATTGACCATAATACAGACATCATTAAATTAAATTGTTTTTAACATATTATTGTACAACCGAAAACATTTAAATTTTATTTCAAATCATTTATTTGTGACCAAAGCTATTAATTTAGCATGATATACCAAGAAAATAAATCCCGTGTTCAATTAAACAATTTCATATTAATTTCATGCCAGACATTAATACCTCTAAAAAATTGATAGTTGGGAATAATTCATATTTTTTTTTTGTAGAGTCCAGAATAGATTTGAATATCCTACAAAATCCAGCAAAATGCCGAAAATCTATCCTGTCTACCTATTTTCATTCTACAACGCTTTATTGTCATCTAAATACTTGGGCTCACTAGAATTTTTATTTGTGTTATTTTTATATTGTTTACACAAATTCAAAAATTTTAGATTTATTATATATTTGCTCTAACTGAAACCTGGCTGCATAGCTCTATCATTTCTTCGATTCTTCATCGATTTCGTAAAGACAGGCATCAAAATTTAATTGACGCTATTATCCCAAAAGAAGAAGAAGTTCTTATTGCTGTAAAAAATGAATTTAATGCTAATGAAGTAACATTATCTTTGGCGGGTGTTTTGGAACTAGTTGCAACTAAATTAAAGCTATTAAAGAAATGTATTTATATATTATGTGTTGTTATATTACTCTACATTCATCCAACAATCTATTTCTTGAACTTGACCACATTATTGGTTCTGTAACATCTTGGTTAAAGCCTGATGATGAAATTATCATATGTGGAGACTTTAACTTACCAAACATACGCTGGAGCCTGCATCATGATGAGCTATACTTAGTTCCAGTAAACATTATTTCCGAAGCCGAAATTTCCTTAATTGATGGTTGCCATGTTAGTGGTCTTCAGCAAGTCTCCAGTAAAACTAATTATTTAGGCAGACAACTGTCTTTCTTATTTTCGCTTCGGACTGGAGTAAGTTGATATAGAAATTGCTAATATTGACAATTACCATCCACTGATTTGTTTCTCATACTGTTATAACTGCTCTACACTTTTTCTAACCCCTGATTAGATTCAACTTCTGTAAAGCAAATTTTGTAGCTTTAAATAATTATTTTTCTTCAACTAATCTTGAAGTTTCATTTTCTAGCATTAATATAGAACTTGTCTTGTCTGAATTTTACCGTATTATTGAATATGGCTTTAGATTATTCATTCCAACCACACGATTTAAATGGTTGTTCCGTTTGGTTCCCCCGAGATCTACAAAATTTACATAATAGAAAAAACAAAGTATATAAAGAAAATAATCTGATGAGTAAATCTCATCAATCCCACAATGAGTTTCTGGAGCTTTTTAATACCTTCAAGACCTCAGTAAAATCTAGATACAATGAATATCTTGGTTAGTTGCTCAGTAGGAGATTTAATTCCAAATTTTTCTGAAGGTTCATTAATTTGAAACGTAAATCCGACCAATACCCTAATTACGCATGACTTATAAGGACTCAACAAGTAATAATTCCAAAGCTATTGTAACGCTCTTATCAGTATAACATCTCTGAATGCCCCCATACCTTTGGTCCAGTTTGACGCATCCCAAATAAAAGTCTATTTAAGTAAGTTAAATCCCGAGATCCCGATTACGTTCCGAAAATAGGTAGGAAGGTAGAACTGGCCATTCCAGTTGCTTCTGGAGAACCAATCAGCACTTAATTGTGCCTTTTTGATATCACGACTCGAGTAACCTATTTTTTGTTATTAGTGTTTATATAGGATCTCATTTCAACTCTCCTAAGAGACTTAGTACTAGAGCTAACCTGTGTGGTTGAGAAGGTTGTTCAGATCTCTTATTTTACTTTTCACGATAAAAGCTATATTGCTGAGGAAAGCCTTACTTAAAGTTCGGAGTCTGACTATAGCTAATGCTGGACAACTGCAAAGGAAGTGTTTGAGAGTTTCTGTTCCATTCTACATTCCGAAAATAGTTTCAAAATATTGTTCTGAATCACTCGTTTACTTATTGTTTCTTGAACACGGAATATTTTCTTAATTTTGAAAATATGCCTATATCACACCAGTTCATAAGAAGGGTCCAAAAAATGACATCGAAAATTATCGTCCAATAGCTAAAATGTCAAGTATACCAAAGCTAGTTGAGCTTATGGTGTATGACGCTGTATATAGTTAATGCTCTTCTGTACTTGTGCCTAACCAGCATGGTTTTATAAAGGGAAGATATAAATTAAGTTGAATTATGTTTCTAAAATCGATTGAAGCTGGTTTCTATGACTGATGTAGTCTATACTGATTTAAGTAAGTGTGGTATACAAAGAAAATACTGCCTTCTTCATCTATTTGTTAATCATGACTGTTTTATTCATTTATTTTCCATACATTTTCAGTTATTCTATTTATTTGAATCTATTGTAGCGCCTCTAGTGGCAATTGTGTCTTTTTTGTACTCGTAAAGATTATTGATCGTAAAAGTGGATCTCCATAAATTTATATATACTTCAGTAGAATATTTGATTATTTATTTATTTATTTATTCAGTACTCAAAAGAGCTAACAAGCTCATATAGAGTTTTTCATATCTTGCCTCATAGTGTTATTTTACTAAAACTTCGCAAACTAGGATTCAATTAAAATAGATAGAATCTAACCTATTGAATAGGTCCTACAATGTTATCTTTAGACATATAATTTCCAGTACGTTCCATGCTATTAATGTCCTGTTCAGTGATTAGTGTAATTTCTATATGTCATCGGTAAATGTTAAGCATCTACATGTAAATAATAGTTAAAAACAAAATAGTTCAAACACCGAGCGCTTAATGTATATTTGTAAAAATTACAAATAATATTTATTATAGAATCTTAATTTGAACATCATCTTATATTCAAGGACATTCTAATTATCATTCCTTTAAATTAATTTAACCACAACACCAAATCAATAACATTTTATATTTTAATACATTAACCTATAATTAATATAACTGCCAAAAACTTAAATGTTATATCCTTGTTCTATCATTGTTTGCAATAGTGTTATCATAAATTAAATTCGCCCGCAAGAAATTACATATTAGTAAACCTCAAGTTTGGACAATATTACAATGTAATTTGGTCGGATTTGATATACCTATTGTCTCCATTTATATTGTCAGCACGCCCTGAAATGAAAGTGTAAATGGGGAAGGTGAAGAAAAATTTTATTTATTCATTTATGCTTACCTATATACAATGTATATACAAATGTTAATTATTAAAATAATTTTATGAAATTTTTAAATGAAAAGAGTAGAGGAAGTGGAGGATTGAAGATTGGTGGTAAAATTAATATTGTTTTATTAAAATATTGTTTAACGTTATAGCGTATAAGATTAATATATTTTATAGAGGTTATATTTTTGTAATTAGGACGATATAATGTTAAGATTAAGTTAACCAACCTTAGCGATAGAATAGTGATTTCAATTTACTGCTCAAGTGATGTCTTGTAAGTAATTAAACGGATTTTGTTTTGCAATATGCCCAAAATGTCGTTTTTGATGAATGTGGTATTGAATTTCATGTTGTACTGGCACCAATTGAATTTTCTGTAATAACGGGTATTTTTTTTGAATGATAGAACTTTCGATATGGATAACTGTGATTTGAAAGAAGATAGAAACCATGTAGTTTTGACATTTCTGGTCAGTAAGCATTGACAAATTATCATGGGAAGACTCACGCCGCAACAACGTTTACAAATTGTTGAAATTTATTTTCAAAATCAGTGTTCTATTCGCCAAACTCAAAGAACACTTCGTGAAATTTATGGTTTACATAATCGTCCATCAGAGCAGATTATTCGTCGAACTATCGATAGATTTCGAGCAACATTTTCTCTACTCGATACAACAACAACAACAACAAGACAAAGAACTAGGGTTATATAGCTATAAGAGCTAGGGTTGATGAAGATCCAAATTTGTCTATTCGTCGACGCTCACAACAAGTTGGACTGTGTGCAACCACCACATGGAAAATTTTACGTAAAGATCTTGGTCTACACCCATATAAGATTCAACTGGTTCAAGAACTAAAGCCACTTGACCATAATAAGCATCGTTTGTTTGCTGATTAGGCCCAAGAACAGCTTCAAGTTGATCCACTTTTTTATCGAACAATTGTGTTTAGTGATGAAGCTCATTTTTGGTTGAACGGCTACGTAAACAAGCAAAATTGCCGTATATAGAGCGAAAACAATCCTCAAGAAATTCTGCAGGTTTCATTGCATCCTGAAAAATCCACCGTATGGTATTATCTGGAGGTATTATCGGTCCATATTTCTTTAAAAACGACGCTAGAGCAAATGTTACAATGAATGGTGCTCGTTACAGATCAACGATCAATCTGTTTCGAAATTTGAATTGTATCGACCCGGAAGTGTTTTGGTTTCAACAAGATGGTGCTACACCTCATACTGCTACGGCAACAATTGATTTATTGAAAGAAAGATTTGATGACAACATTATTTTGAGAAATGGTCCAATTAATTGGTCTCCAAGATCATGCGACAAAACAACACTGGATTATTTTCTTTGATGGAGTTATGTGAAGTCATTGGCTTATGCTGATAAACCAGAAACAATAGATGCTTTGGAAGCCAACATAATCCGTGTTATTGATGAAATAAGGTTTGAATTACTTGAAAAAGTGGTCCAAAATTGGACTTTCGAATGCGGTTCCTCAGAGCTAGTCGTGGTGGACATATGCCGAAAATAATTTTCAAAACCTAAATGTGTCTTTAATCTTAATTTAAATGTGTTTTATTTCAATTTAAAGTTCTATCACTCTAAAATAAACACTCGTTACAAACTAACTTTGAACTTTCTGTAAAAAAAATTTTTTGTTTTTTAATTTTTACTAAAACCTTGCTATAACTTGGATTTTGTCGCATTAGGATTTTGGAAAATGGGATTTTGTCGTGTTTAGATTTTGTTTATTTGGATTTGGATTATAATTTGGAATTCCAGATTTTATCGTTTTGTTCTGTTAGATTTAAGTCTGTTTGTTGTCATAATCGATGTTTTGATATGTAGAATTGAACTATATCTTCAACGTTTTGGCAGTCATCCACATTTTGATAATTCGAGTGTAAAGCATTTGATTTATCTATATGCTAGTTTATCGAATTATTTTGTTTTTTCCACTAATTGTTGTGTATTATAACTAATACGATATTCGTTGTAGATTTGTTTTGGCAAAATCCCTGCTCTTCTTGTACAAATGTGAAAAAGCTTACTTAATAATTTCAACCAGAGATGCAAACCGGTTTTGGAACCGAACCAAAAAACCACTGAACCATTGATATTTTCCGAACCAAAACCTGGAATTTTTCTACTTTAAAATTTATACTGTCTGATAAGCGGAACAATATAGAAGATGTCCCTCTTGAAGACATATTACTAATTAACTTAAATACTAAATAGATTTTTATTGTTATAATTAAACTAGGTACGTAGTTTTGAGCTTTATATTTTGTTATTAATGAATTCTTTTGTTTTTTTTTTATTTACTTTGTAATAAAATATTGAATTCGAAGACAAATATTTTGTATTTATTTGCTAAATATTTGACATTTTTTCAAAATTTTAAATTTTATGTAGTATTTAGAATGTGTGAGAGCTGAGAGGTAAATTAAATACACAAATCTACCTCCAATAAATTATAACTGTATTTTATTTTTTCTCTTGCATATGACAATAATTAAAAAAGTATGATTTTTTAGGAATATAAAATTTCTTTCTTTAATTGTATAAAATGTGTCATAAAAGTTCTGAATACTTTCTTCATTTTCCACAACATATACAACAGTAAAAAGCATTTGACTGGATGTAACAAATGCAGTTACAAACGATTGATTAAATTGATCTATAGTTTTTAAATGACTACTGTTTGTTTTCCAATAAATTGATTTAAATATCGATTGTCCTTTTCCTCTACAGAAAATCAAATATATAAATTTAGTTTTTTTTTATATATATTTAATTTGCTTACTTAAAATATATATTTCATTTCAAATATTAGATTATTATTATGACCAGCAGCAGCAATTACAAAATAATAATACATTTTTTTATGTTTTTAATTTTATAAAATATGTAAGCAATGTAATTTTCTAATAAAATAATAATATTTATATTTTTAGTTTATTAAACTTGTCAATATCAATATTGTTTACAAATCATATGATTTTTATTTGACAATTTAAATTTTATTTCTAATACTGATTCATAGATAGCACTTTAAATTTCCCTGATTGTATATAGTATATGGTATATGTAATCTGTAATGTATATAAATAATTTTATTTTTAACAAAATTGAACTAAAACCGAACCGAACCGAAAACCATAAATAAAAATATTTATTGAACCAGAACCAGACCAAAAACAAATTTTGAAATTTTTAGAACAAAAACCAAAAACCAAAACCAAAAATTAAAATTAACCTTAAACCAAAACCACACGAAAAAAATTTTTGGTTTGCATCTCTGCTTTCAACACCATATTTGGCATAGTAATTCCGCTATAGTGTTCCGATCTTTTTATTTACTATTTTAAATATTGGAACTGTGGTATTTTATTTTTAATTTTCAGATTATACTGCAGAATACAAATGACAGCTAAAAGTGTTAGTATGTTAAATTCGATCACTCTTATTACACAATCCAGTAATAAGAGCTTAATACAAACTTCAATGCAAAGCAAGAGGAGCCAAAAATGATCAAGAAAGTAGAAACATGAAGATCGTATAAAATAAATTATGAAAATTCGTTCATAGTCCGATACTGATGTGTTCTTACGTTCAAATAACACCGTAGTGTATGATTTACAGAAAACACAGAAAATTATAAACAAATCGTTAATCGACTATCATCTAGTTTCCCACTTTTTAAAAGAGTCTGTATTTTACCACTCACACATCTCTATATCTACAAAACTATGAAAATTTTTTTCATTAGATCTGGTTACCTCGATCAAAGGTTAACGCCAACTTACAACCTACGTATTAATTATTTGAATTATGTTGCTGTTCCAATGGCCAGAACAACACAATTTACGCATTGCTTTGTTAATATGGCACCACGAATTTTTAATAGACTACCAATTCACATCAGAATTGAACGAAATCTGTCCTCATTTCTTAGACAGTTGAAAATCTGGTTATTTCCGTTCGATCACTCTCAAATTGAATCACTATTTGATGGTGCAAATTTGTATTAAATAAATGTTTTGTATATACATTATAATTAAATATGGTTTTCTCTTCATACTTCTATTATATTATATTCTTTAGTTTTGCTTGAACTTATAGTATATACTTGTAAATTTTTTACTTCAATATTAAGCTTTTCATACATTTTTTATTTGTTATTTCTTTTTTCTTTACATTTTTTGATACATTGTTTACACTATTTTTAATTTTATTTTTAATTCTATTTTTTTTTTAATTATTTTGTCTAATCTTAATTTGTAATTACTTATGATTTTAGTACCCCGCTAAAACATTTATGTTTATTATTTTTTTTTTCATTTATGTTTGTTTCATTCAACACGTATTCTTTGGAATATATTCGAATGATCCTACTTATTTTCTTACATATATAAAGTTTTGTTATTTTTACTAAATTATTTCTTATTGAATTTTATATTATTATTTTTGTTCCTATTAACTATTCTAATAAACTATAGTTTTTTTTTACTTTTATTAATTTTATTGTATTTATTATATTAGTTTATTAGATTTAAGAGCTTTATGTTTTGATAATATTCTATTTTAATTTGATGTAGTTTGTAAAAAATTTTATATTTAAGAAAATAAATGAATTTTAAATCTTAAAAATTTATTGTGTTCCAACTAATTTATACAATACAATAATTTCTTCCTGTTCCTATCCCATCCCAACAAACGTTACCCAACTACGAACTTTTATATTCTAAAGGTTGTCTATTTATCAAAATAAAAACAATCAGTTATTAATGCGGTAAAGGCGATATATACATTTATGTATATATTCAACAAAAATCATTGATCCATTTCTGATCCATATCAAAAAATAATTCTGAATCAAATTGAATCATATTGATTCAAAAATTGAGTCATAACATCAATTTCTTGAATCACTAAATTTAAATCAATTTTTTTTTTCTAGAAATATATTTCACGTCTTAAAAATTTTGTGACATAAATATAAAGAAGGACTAATAAAAAGAATAAAACAAAATAAAAAATTATTAAAAAATTAATTTGATTGAATTCAAGTTAAAAGATTGAATGTGTACGTTCAAGTGGATAAAATCATATGAATCAATAAAAAATATGAAGATGAAAAATTGTTTTCACATTACGTTAATGACTTGATACATTTTCCATTTAACCTTTTTTATGTTTTTATGTTTATGAAAATAATAACAAGAAAAATAAATAAATATTTCAGAAATAGTCTCAGAATCCCAAAAGGACAAGAATCCTTTTAAGGGAATTACATATATATATACAATATGTATGTAGTTCTGATCATTTCTTTAATATCAAAGAAAAACCATAAAATTTAGTGATGATTATGTGGCGATGGTTAGTTATTTTTTTTTTTTTTATATTCCATAGCAAACTGATATCACTTAAGAGTTTCCAAGTTGAAATTTTTCATGAAAGGGTTGGGGTGTGGAAAGAAAGAAGTGAAAAAAAAAATCATATAAGTCTCTCATGAGAATTGGATATTTATATTGTTTCTAAACAGGAACAAAAAAAAAAATTGTTAAGATTTCAATGAACGCATTTCCTTGTACATATAAAATATGGATTGTTTCTGTTATCCGGTCGTATTTTGAAAAATTGAATTTACGTGAAATATTTTCAAAATTGTGGTATTTTGTTTTTGAGTGATGGGGTTTATTTAAAGAGAGCACATAGTTGTAATAATAATTAAATGATAATAATAATAAAAAAAATATTTGGGTTTTATTGTTTTTTTTTGTTTTAAAAGGAAGAATGATTATGTTAGAAATATATGAGAAATGATTTTCAATATTTAAGGATTGTTGTAGTGAAAAATGAGGCTAGTACAATGTCGAATTTCTATCAAACAAAGAGATATATTAATTTCTTTTGCTGTCTAAATATGATTTTATGTTTAGTGATTGTTGTAGAAATTTTGCTTTACTCATAAGATGAACAATTCGATAAGTACTACTTATATTGTTTCAACTCTTCGAAATTCACATTCCATTTATTTTGCTATATAAAAGGAGGAGGGAAACAGAATTAATAAATTGTTAGAATTTGATTGATGAGTGACTGTTATAGGAGTTAAAGATTATATATTGTTACCCATAGTACACACATATACAAATGCGCAAATCCAAAATTTGCAAAGTAGCAAGTTGAAAATTATGCCGATTTTCTTTAAGCTAACGTAAATACGTCTACCTGTTCGAACTTTGCAAACAGATTCTACAAAACCGAGCTATAGTGTTAGCAAAATTTTTTATAATAATTGAAAAGTCCATATTTCGTGCAATGTTCTGAATTTATATGTAAAATTGATAACCTATTCAACCGTTCTTGGCTCATTACAGATTTGTTAAAATTTTTAACCCTTTTCAACACACTGAAACTGCGTTCCGCTGAATCAACGGAGAATATTCTTAAGGCTGTTGATATATCGGGAAACAATTCAATCAGGTTTTTTTCTAAAATCTTCATCAGCAACTTCGCTGGAGATGAAGATGATTCTATATTAAAGTTTATCCCAAAAATATTTTTTAAAAATACCATTTCATATTTATCATTCACATTAGAAATTTCCTTTGGATATTTTAAGTGCATATTTTTTGCTCTCAATTTTATTTCCTCGTCTGATAGAGTTTGAAAAGTCCAAAGGAATCCAAAAGTCTGGCAAATTTTGCGTAAAGACTCAAAGCGACGTGTCAAGCCTGAAATAACAGAATCAATAATGTATATAAAAACATTAAAGCTATTATGTTCTTCAGCATCAAACTGGGACGTAATATGACGAGTTAATTGAAAATTAGTTGAGAGTACGGCAATCCGTTTTGAACTTAAAAGTAATCTGTTCCACTCTTCACGTTTTATCTTCACCCTTGCAATAAGATTGTTAATATTTTCCATTTCGACGTCAAGTGTTGCATTGCGTGCTTCAATAATTAACTTAGTTTGTTGCAATAAGGGTAATATTTCAAGCCATATTGTTGTCAAAAGAATGCATTCAAATGTATCCAAATACTGAAAAATTGACTGAAATTCGATACGTGCGTGCGGTGGAAGGTTTAGTGACTTACACTTCAGCAGCCAGAATATTTAACTGAATATTTGACTTAATTTTTCCGCATCTACTGTGACCAAATTAGGAAATCAATGGAGGTCCTTTAACAACTCGGGGCCTGAGCCAAATGGCCTTCATGGCCCACCCCTCTGTTATGCCCTGGTGATGACAATGAACATAATAAGTGATAAATGATTTTGATCACAAGGGCTATAATGTACATATATCAACTGGTCGGTGTGATAAATGTTTTGTTTTCCTAATACCGTGTTTAGCTTTTTTCGAAAATGTTCCCCTACAAACTATTTTCAATTAATAATCTTTGTTCGGATTGGAAAATAATAGTATTGGAACTAGAAAAATATAGGTGGTGCAGTGTGGTTACCGTTTAAAATTGTATAAGGTTGGTTAATGATTGATATAACGGTATTTCTAGAATGTAATTAATTAATGGTAATTGCCGCTGGAGTATATATCTACTATGTACTACTGGTTGAAATTCGTAACGAGAGGGGTTACACTTAAACAAAAATAATTCATTCTTATAAATTAATTATTTTAATTTCTGGGCATTTATATAGTAAAAAATAATTTAAGACTCACAATAAAGTAGTGGAAAACAACAAAATAGTTATTGTCTTAATTTTTTATAAGTTGCCGTATTTTGTAGTTAATAAACAATCCTTCCATTAGCACATCATCAATTTATTGTATAAGAGTATTTTATTTTACAAGATAAAATATTTTTGTTTTTCCCATATAGAAGAAAATCATCAAAAGAGCCTTCACCTTCTATTATATATGTCGGGGAAGAACAAAGTGAAGGACTGTACCAACTTTAACGAACTAAAAAATCCCATTGTCATGTTAAAATTACAACTAGTCTTTAAGACTAACCATTAGTACAATTTTGGTTTATTTTTTCAGATACTTTGATGAAACAAGATTACATTAGGCACTCTTGAGAGGTAAATATTTTTAACCTAACATAATTCGAACGGTTTCATTCGTTTAAGTCCTTTAACAAAGTTTTAATTGTCAGCTGAAACGTGAAACTTCAACATTGACATGTTGAAAAAGACAACTTTTATGGCATATAGGCAATTTTTTTATTTCATCTGTTATGAAAGGGATTCCTATGAATATAAGCATTGCGAAGAAACTAGGGGTCATTAATAATGCTTCGCAATACTTTGTTTTGGAACGTTCGGATCGTTTGAATATGTATAAAGGTAGAATACAAACTACAAAATGGTAGTTTACTCATGTGGTTATTAATGAAATATTCTAACAATTTTAATTTATAAATAAAGTGTTCTACAGAAATTTTATTTTATTTAAAGATTATTTTTTTTTTTTATTACATATTAAAATGAGAAAAAAAAATATAAAAATGGATACCCTTGTCTAAGATTTTAAATTGACTATTAAAATACTTCAATAAAAATTCTGACAGGGGTCAGAAATTTTCTATTTTGATGGTGTATAGTTGTTTCTGGTTTTTAATTTCAAAAGCTTTTATACAGTCAAGAAATTTGAAATTAAATCAATTTTAAAATGGATATTTATGACAAGTAATTAATTTCTCAAGGGAGAAAAACCAAATAATTTGTATCTGTGTATGTAGTAAGTAGAGTACAGTGAATAATTTTTATTTTCAATTTTTTAAGATTTTGATAGTTATAGAAAAGTAGTTTGTTTTAATGTTACTATTTAAAAATATTAATTTACAAAATTTTGGTTTTAACATGAGAAGTATTGAAAATGAATAGAAAAATATAATTATAAATGTTCTCTATTTATATAACATAATGTAAATAGTAAATACTATATAGATAGTTGGCTGAGGATCATTTCAATATCTTTTTTCTTCAACGATTTCGTTTGTTTTTGTTTTTTTCTGCCTCGAATATTCTAAAGTATAATTAAAAATTATTTTGTAGTGTAACAAGTTGTATGTTATAATTTTGGATAAATTTAGGATGTACTAAATTATTTTTATAATAAAGAGAAAACAACATTTTTTCCGATTTTCATTTTACTCTTTGTTATCGTTTTTATAATGTCTTTTAAACTCACTTTTGGGGTTTTATGTTCGCATAATAATGCTTCTTGCCGACATTTTTCTTCTGATACGTAGTTTTTATTTCTAGATTACGGCTATGCGTTTTTAACGATTATTCTTTCTAATTTCTGTCTTTTGTGGCTGTACAAAAAATTATTTAACAAATATGGGTTAAATTTAACAAACAATCTTGGTATATGCAGTGCCAGTATATCTTTAAAATATTTCGTTATGGTTGATTATACACTGTTACTACTAAGACAATAGATATTATTGTCTTGTCATTTTAATGCAGTACTGATTTTGTCAAATGTAACGCTTAGATTTATCAGCTTAATTCTTCGTTTTTATCTATATATCATTTATTTATTTATTTATTTGTTTGTTGTTATTTTTAAAATTCATTTATTTATTATACCATGTTACATATTACATACCTTAGTACATTATCATAAATTAAATTTTAAAATTTGCAAAACAGTAATGGTAAAATTAGATAAATGTAAGATCATTCTGATATTCATTTATACTATTTAGCTCAAACAGTTTACAATTTAGTATTACATTTCATATATTAATTAAAATACTATTAAATTTTCTTAGTATACATTTAAAAATAACTAAATTCAAAATACAAAAATAGTAATATTATTTTTTTTAATATAAATTAAAAAGGTCAAGTTAACAAAATATTCAATTAATTTCATATAATTTTAGTTTTAAAGTATCTTTAAATCATGAAATATTTACTGCTGAAGCCTAGTCAAGGCACATCTCATACCCTAATTTTTTATACTACTTCTTCTTTAGTTATCAAACCTATTTAACTTTATATCATAATAAATAAAATTAGGACAAAGAAAATTATAATAAAAGTAGTTTCATCCCATACAAATTTTTAAAATATTATTTTTATATAGTGGGTCACAACATTACAACCCGCTATCTAATTTTGTCTTCAAAACAATTTGCTCTTCAAATCTTGTACGAATTGTCTACTTATGAATATGATATAAGTATACATAGTTACATACATAAAAAATATAATAATAATAAAATATCAGAATATCAATGTATGTACCATTTATTGTATGTATTGAAATTAGTATGAATATAAACAACAGTTAAGTAAATAATCGAGTCAATTAAAAGATCACAGAATCTAGAAAAAATTCTAAAAATAAAAGTAATAAAATTTATTGGTTATGCATTACAAATCGTGAACTGTCTACGGATGGTTGAAAATCGTATTTCTAGTTCAATTTTAGTATTTTTATTTTTTGAAAAATAAAACAGGCAACAATCCATTTTTGATAGCTTGTTTGTTTGTTCTTTAATCTACAAATAAACAAATATTTATATTGGTTTGGATAAATAAAAACAGGAAAAATTAACCTAATCAAAAATTTCTTTGAATATGCCCACTTTTCAGTATACATTAAATAAGAACCCATATAAAGAAGAAATGCACGTACAGAAATTCATTGGACATCGCAGGTATTTCATTTTTTTTATATTATTTTTATTAAATTTACTCGAATAACAATTCTTACTTATTTATAGGTTTGGGAGTAAAAATTAATAATAATTTTTTTATATAAGTTGAAAATAATAAAGAAAAGTTATTCATTTTCTTATCGATTTCCCTTTCGATATTTCAGTGTAACAGGAGTATTTTAAGTAAGATTCACGTAAACAAGTAAAGTTTCATCATAATCAAATTTTTGCAGTGCATTGAAAATTTTGTGAGTTTACTTAAATCTGATTGCTTTTAATCTTCCTTCGCATTTAGCATAGCTTTAGCTTTTAATCATTTCAAATGTCTCAACTTAAAGTTGAATACAACATCCACACGATCTTAAATGTCTACAAAAGCTCACAAAAGTTTGACGCATTGACTCCATGATCATAATTGTTGTTGACGATGTCTCTGCGACCAGTTTGACAGGTATATACCAACTTATTTTACTGATAACCGGTGACATCGTAAATGTCCTTAAAAAAGGCTTCAACCTGATACAATATAAAAAAAACTAAGTTGGCAACATTGTGTAATAAGAGCTTTCTGAAACATTGTGTTTTAATTCATTTGTGATCAAGCAAAATGAACAGACAGTTTGTATTAACACTGTACAACATTGGGTATAAAAAGTTTTGTAAACCTTAATACCTGTCAAACCGGTCGCGGAGATATCGTCAACAACCATTGTGATCATGTAGACAATATCTCAAGCTTTTGTGAGCTTTTGTAGACATGTGGACGTTGTATTCAACTTTGTATTGAGCTATTTACGATGTCAAGGAACATTGACAACTTAGCTTTTTTTACATTATATCAAGTTGAAATTTATTTTTTAAGACATTTACGATATAACCGCATTTTATAAATCTATTCATTGATGAAATTTTAGTCATATTGATTAATTTCATAAAATAGAACGTCAAACGAAACGATTGATAATAAATAAATTTAATATAAAATGTACTCTACTCATTTGAATATCCTAGAATAGTAAAGTCCAACTTCTAAGTTAATTCATTTTATTTAATTTAATATTTAAATTATTTTAATTTTATTAAAAATTAACCAAACTGAATAAGGACTTCTAAAACTACTCTCTTATAATAAATTATATATATATATATATGTGCATATATATATATATATTCAGTTTAACATTTTTAATTGAAAAACTTCTACTTAGCCTTTATAAAACATCACAAAAAATAAAAATAACTGAAAATTACAACTTAGTTCATCATAACTATTATTAATATTCTATCTCTTTTTATAATTTCATATTATATATCTCTCTCTCTTTTTATTACATTTTTTTTTTATAAACATTATAATATATGAGCATACTAAGTATACCTTTATAAAGGAAAATGCAATTCATTTGCATATTTTTGTACAATATTGCACATAAGTATTTAAAAAAAAAAACAACAAAAACAAAAAACGGTCCTTAGTCTTTGTTTTTCTGTTTTTTGTTTTTTTGTGTAGGGAGAAAAAATTAAAAAACAAACATTTTTTTTTTTTAATATTTCACAATTTCCAGTCCTATGAACAATTTAATTTTATTTTTTACTTGCTATTTCATTTTTTTTTTTTTCAATGATGAACTTTGAATGAACGTTTTAATTTTGAATGTTCAGGTTTTAATTTTTTTTTTGTGTGCATTTTAAGGATCCATTTTTTTTTTTTTTTTTACTTTTGCCATCGTCATCATAATCATCAAAAATGTGTGTTTGTTTTTTTTTTTAATATAAAAACGTAAGGATTTCAGGACCTTTGCACAGAATAATAATAAAATTTTAAATTAAAGTTAAACTGGTTAGGCTTAGGATATTTACATAGAAGTCAATTTTTGTATAGGTTTCATGTACGGAAATTGAAGTTAAGTAGATCGAAAAAGCAGGAAATGAGATTTTTGGGAGTTGTTAAATTTTCTCAAAATACTCGTATGAAGTTTTAATCTAATTCGGAAGATAGAATATAACATACTATTCTTTGTTATAAATGATTTAAAAAGGAAGAGGTACGCTAGTTGGTTTATTAGACAATTCAAATTTGCAATGAGAGAATGAAAGTTGCCATACTCGGATAGTATTGTCTGAATAATTAGCAAATAAAGCTTGTCCATCACTAGACTATGCTAATGAAAGACATTGTGGTACCCATTGTTGAAACAACTTCTGGACGTAATTCTTCAACAGTTTTATTACATGATAAGTGCCATATTTTGATTGATGAACCAAAACAGTAACAAATCAATAACAATTACAAATCAGTAACAATTTGGTGAAAAGCATAAAGCAATTGATGATATCAGCTATAATTATAATTGACAAGTATTTAAGGACCTGCGCAGTAGATACTTTTTCATTTTATTTCGCTTCTATTTAATGAACTCCTAATATATAAATAAGTTGTATATAAAACTATAATGTGTACACAGTTGAAAATTGTTTACTCATTATGGTTTTATTATTCAGCAAATATATTATGCATATTATATATGTGAGTTCTTATTAAAATAAAAAACAAAAATAAACAAATCAGTTATTATTATTAGTTACATACAATGAAACTTTAAATTTCGCTTCAACTTGAATTATAATTAGTCAACAGGGGCCCCTAGTTATGAAATAATGTGTAAAAATTTTTTCTTATTATTTAAATCCCATAACAAAGCTGTGGAATCTTTTCCTCCAGATGTACATTATGAACAATCAGGAGAAACAGTAACTGTATTTAAATATCCGCTATATTCATGATGATTGTTTTTAAACTTGCAGTTAGCTAAATTCTACACTAACGAAGTGGGAGTGACCATAGAAACGTTTTTGTGGGAAATCGTAGTTAGTTTCATCATCACGAGTGAGTTTCCATACGATAAACGTTTTATCTCATGAAGCAGAAATAGTAGAATCTGGATTCTTAGAATTTCTAGCAATTTGAGTTACCCAGCCATTATGGCCCAAAAGTATTTTCTGTAATTTAAAAGTTTCAGTCATTTTTGATGTTTTTTAATAAAAGAATTCTCAGTGCATTATTAGGCCTTCATCTTTGTTGTTTGTCAAAATAGAAAGAGTATAGAAAATATGTATTTTAAGAGAGAATAAAAAATATTATATATTTTATTGGATTCTCTTTATTGAAATTTTATTTTAAGGATAATAATCCTAATTTATCCTAACTACTCATTATCCTGTTCAACAATGATTCATGATTATCTGATAAAATGGCTTTTCATTTAAATACTAAAATTAAGTCTGCGTTGATATTAAAAAGAGACTTCCACCTTTTTGGTAAAAACAATGTAAATGTTTAGGTCTACTGAACGTATTATGAACCACGGTTGCTTACTTGTAAATTTATAGGCATCTATTTCAATTGAACATAGTTTCAGAGGTATGAAGCAAATACCTAAATGTACAAATTTGGTGTTTTAATGACTTGGAATATCGTAACATTGTTAAAAAAGTAATAGTGTAGTCAGATAGAATTAAACAGGCCCAAGGATTACGATAATGCTGGTATTCTTGGTATTCTATAATAATGTTAAAAAAGATATAGTGTAGCCAGATAGAATTAAACAGATTAGCATAGTTTTGTTTTTGGTTTTAGATTAGCATAAAAATTACGATAGCTCTGTAGTATATCTGCCATCTGGGAAGATCATTAGAGAAATTTTGTAACAGATATAAATTCGTATCGCAATAAGGAAATTGAATTTCAAAATTGTTGAAGTTGACCTGGTTAGGCTTCATATTTACATAGAAGTCCCAGAACATAAGACATAAGACATAGAAGATCGTATAGACCTCGTAAAATAAAACATTTTCATTTAGACATTCTAAAAGTCAACTAATATCATTATACCACTCACATTAATTATGAAACAAAAAAAAAAAACTAAACTAGAATAATTTACCAATGGAAGGAACAGAAAAAAGACCAACAATCATGCTGGAACCATAACAAATAAAATGAGTCTTATGTTATCAAGAACTTTAAGATTTTTTTTCTATATTTTTAAATTTTTATTTTTGTTTTTGCTGAAGTAAACTTGTACCTATTCTTTCTTATTGAAGTTGTTATTGTAAATTTGAAAGTTTGTTAAAGGATTCGTTATTCGTTTTTTTTTCTTTGTTTTTTGTTGGTACATGTATTTAACATAATAAATCAAAACAAACATAATGTTTTTTAGCGTATAATATATACGGAGAAAATAAAAATATTTTAAAAAGTTTATTTTTTTTTTTATTTATGATTTTTAGAAGCATGTGTGAGTGTGTATGTGTGTATAAATTTATTTAAAAATAAATGGAGGTTTAGACATGGGGGTGCGTGTACTTAAAAAAGAGCTTTAAAAGTAAAATTCTAAATGTAAAGAGTAAAAACAGAGTACCTACACACTGTGGTTATGAAACATTATTATGTGAATATAAATTCGTATAGAATCGTGTCATCAGCAAAGTCACCTAAGGCTCTAGGCGCAAATTTAGAAGAATATTTTCACATTTTTGCAAAAAAAAATTGACAAAGGTGATTCTAAAAGGAAGCATTTAAGCTTCAATTACCATCAAATAACTGATTTTATCAAAATTGAAGTAAATAAAGTAGCAGTAGAAATAAGCAATATTATTAACTCGCGTCTAGATTCAAAATTACACTCTTCCATCGAAAATATGAGTAAACAAAATATAATGAACAAGAAATTTATTAATAAGGCAATTTTGATTGAGTCAATCTCTTTAGATAATAAAAAATATTTTACTCGGCTTTCAACTTCAAATAGAAACACTCTCCAATTCATTAACGAAGTCTAACGATGGATACCAGAGCACTTAAAATGCCATCAAATCCGATTTTATTAGTGAAATAAATTTTATTTCAAAACGTTGAAAAAATATCGTAATAGACGTAATACTGTCCAACAAATTGACTGTATTATCCGATCGCAGAGTAACTCCTCTAAGCAATATCACTCTTTTCGATGAACTTGAATATGCAAAACCAATTCAAATAAACAATTGAAGGAGATACATTAACATTCTGCACGGATTCATAAGCTGGGAATTTGATGGTCCGAATCAGATTGGAACTGCCGAATTCAAAAACTTAACGCAACTAATAAAAAGGCATAAATAAGTACTATTTGCATAAATAAGTACCCCTTCACATTTGCAAAATCTCGATTTCGGCCAATTCTTGTAATTAAAAACCCTTTTATGGTTCTTTCCGGAAGTTGAAAATACCACCAATCGATAGAGCATTCTCGATTTAGTTAATATTTTTTCTTTAAGTTTTAAAATAACGGTTCCTGTCCCTCTTAAAAAGCTGTAACGCATGCTTTGAAACACCCGGCATACAAAATTGACTCATAATGTGACCACTAAAACGACATTTACTATAGTTAACTCTAAGATACAAAATTTAACTTAAAATAATAGCTGCTTAATTTTAACTGACAGTTTAACCACTATCACTCATAATTACGTGCCTTCTTCACAACCTTCGTCAAATTCCTTACCTTCCACCAATAATGCGATTAAATTCAAATTCTATAGACATTCGCTTATATCAAATTCATACCTTATTAATAAATCTAATAAAATTGACGTATCCCATAGAAAAGTGACGTATCCCAACTGGGCTTATAATCTAGGGTATAATAGCACTAACCACCACTAACTCCAATAGTGCGAATGGTAATAAATGTCGTAAAAATTTCAAATTAATTCGTAATTCACCTTTTAACACGCCTATATCAATTCTCAGCGTCATAATTCTCAATCAGTTATATGAAAAAAAAACAGACTTACGAAATTATTTTCTAGAATTTTCTAAAAAACTTGGCTTATTATAAAAAAAGAATTAAGGAAGAACTATTCGTTGCAATTAAAATCATATTAAAACACAAATACATTTTACACGAGTCCTGTAATAAGCTGCGATAAGCTCTACAACAAATCTTTAAACCAGATCGAATTAGATCAGACTTAATTAAATAAATATTGTGTGTTTCTATATAACCGTTTCTTTTTTTGGATTAGTCAAGCATTTGTTTGGGTATAGTATAAATGACTGCTGTACAAACTCAAACAATTTCTTCCACATACTTCATCGAAAGGCACTTTTACTGAAGCATAAAATTATCTATACATAAACCAATGAAATTATGTGGGGCGTACCACGGTGAAGAATCCTAGATCCTATTTTATACCTCATCTGTACTGCGACTTACCAACAACAATTTAGACAACCACCGCCACTTTCGATAATGATACGACCGTTTTGGCACCGCATAGCAGTACATTCTACAGAAATTTTGCAACACAGCATAAATAAAATTCAGCATTTACTAAAGAATTGGAGAATCAAAGTGAATGGAACAAAATCAACACATGTCACATTTACCCTGAAGAGAAGAACTTTTCCGACGGTGGTGCAAAATAACGAAGTAGTTGAAAGAAACGGTAAAGTACCTCGGCATGCATTTGAATAGAAGACTTACATACAAAATCTATATTCAAAACAAATGAAAACACCTGTAGTTGAAATTAAATAAAACGTATTGGATGATTAGTTGCAACCTACCAATGTCCCTGGAAATCAAGCTTCTGATTTATAAAGGTATTTTTAAACAGACCAAGTTCTATTTATTTATATTACATTGATATATAGATAAAGGAGTTATTGTATCTGAAATTTTACTTGCAAGCTCACAAGATTGTTTTTAGCACTAAGTTTTAGGAGTTGTTTCGTTCTTGACACACTACTTGAACTCATCAGTAGATATTTGTAGTGGTATGATGAACGAAATAGATTCAAGTGTTCATTCAAATCATAAAATCAATTTTATTATAACCATTCTTAAAATTTTTAAATCAATATTAAACCACAATGGCAAAACAATAAACAACATTTGTGAGCTGAGAAAATTTAAAATTCAAAAAATCATAAAACTTAATTTTGGTAATGTTATATAGGAAAAAAAAACGGCTCAAGAGAGCTTTTCTACAGAAAAAACTTTATAATGAAAAGTGTTTCATGTACTTAAAGTAAATTTCTCTTTTTCATATACAACATTTTATACTGTAAATTATATGAAAGAAAAATAATGCCAGTTAGGGGTTTTTAAAAAAATTTCATGAGATTTTTTTCTTAATTATTGTTGTTGTTGTTGTTGTTTTTCAAAAATAATAAATAACGATTCTTTGTTGCATCATTCTGTTCGGGTACATACCATGCACTTTACTTTGATATAAAATAATAAGAAATAACAACAACAACAACAACAACAACTAAAAATATAAAATCTAATAATTTCAGGATATTATTATGAAAACAAAATTTTCGACAGACACATAAACACATATTAATTGCGCTTATGTATATGTTTTTGAATAGGATTTTTATGAAAGAAAAGAAAAGATTTATTATTAGTTATAAAAAGAGATAAAATAAAGGAGGAAAAACCTGTTTTTACTGTCTTAATTTAGTTACAAACGAGCTTTCCTGTAATCTACTATTATTACAAAAAAGCATAAAACAGTTTTCGTTGTTGTGTTGTTGTGTTGTGTTAATACAAAGTTAGTAAAAATCGGTAGAGTTTTTTTTTTACTCTTTGTATATTTTATTTCAAAGAAAGGATAATAGAAGATTAAGGAAGTAAAAATGTTAATTGGTTTGTAAAAAGGATTATATGAAATTTTGATAGTTTCGTAAAATTATTTGTTCCGTTATTGCCTTGATTGGTGCTTTTTTTTTCTTTACTTTGCTTCCCCAAGTTAAAATAAGAGTTTTGTGAAGTGAACTGAAAATAAAATAATTAATTTTTTCTCTAATGAGCAAAGAAAATCAGAGTATTTTCAAAAATATCAAAATTAATTTGAATTGGATTAAAAAAAAAATATTTATAATTTCGAAAATTGTAAGCACGTATACGTTGTTGAATTAGGTTCAGAATTACAGTATTCCGAAGTCTGATAAGTTCTGAAAGGCCTTGACGTATTGTTTTTCATACAAGTTAGGTCATAAACATAGAATTTATCATGTTTGGACATGATAAGATGGAATTTGGTTTCACATCCAGGATGTTGAGTTTATAAACGAATTTATGTAACTTGTTTTCTGCCATCTGGGGGGACTTCTACGTTGTAGGGATAAGCACATGCTGTCCTTCGTGTTTCAAATGGGTAGCGCTTAAGTAGAGATAGTGCAGAATTAATTTTCACTGAAATATCTATAAAAAAGGGAGAGAGGTCCGACTATGCGAAGATGTCCAAGAGGTCAATAATAAGATGAATAGCCAGTTTTTGGACTTTATTCAAATGTTTTTGAGCATTACTAAAAGTGCCAGTCCATATATGAGAATTTTACTACATTTTGGGTCGTATGAAAGCTTTATAAATTTTCAAGAGTTCACAGGACGATAAGTACGCCTTACAGCAGCTAAGAAAACATAAACAATTGGTTGCGTTTTTTGCGACATCGAATTAATAATCATTCCAGATAATTTTTCGATTTTTTTTTTTTTTTGAGCGATTCTTTTTATTTTTTATTTATTTATTTAATTTTTTGAGCTCAAGAGAGCTAAAGCTCGTATAAAGCTCGTATATATATTTATGTGCGTAACTAATATGTATAAGCATTTTATAAACCCTTAATTCATATTAAAGGTCAGTAGTTAATAAGAAATTTTTTCACTTTAATTTCAATGGAATTGTAAAAAAAAATTTGTAATAAATCTCAAAACGAAAATATTTACAAAAAAAAAAAAATAGGTCATTAAATTAAATTACACCACAATTTTCCGCAATACAGAATATTTTCATACCACCCTCAATTTAAATTTGTTTTCTTTTTTTAAATGTCATTTTTATAATTTTTTTTTTTCTTTTTTTTTCGCAATACCTATACCCTACTTATATAATAACCCACCAATCTGTGTTATGTTATGACCTTTTGTAATTCAATACTAGTTTCAATTAGAATGTCATGTCAAGTTTGACATTTCTATTTAATTTTATTTTACAACACAATAAACCACATACATATATGTACTATGTATATGTGTATGTACATAATATGTCAAATATATTATTTGTTATTAGAAAAAAAAAAAAAAATATTTAACAAAAAAAATGTCTGCTTTATATTTTGTTTTTCTATTTTTGTTTTTTTTTTGTAAATAAGTTCTACCATCCCTTCTATTTTAATTAGGAAGCCGATATTTCATGTAAGGTTTTTAATTAAGTACAAGTTACATTAGTATGTAACATAGTGATCGAGTGGTATATATTTCTCAATTAACGTATTTTAAACTACAGTGAATTGCGTGTACACATTGAGGTTGAAAGATATATGTGAAGTTTATGCAGACGTTGATGTTGTGATTTTGGAGACTTAATCTTTAAATTACGTTTGCAAAATTTGAATAATTCTTTTCTATTTTTTCTGCTTATAATTTAATTTATTATAGTAAAAAAAAAATCGAACTTTCTATGTTTTTTGTATTTTGTGGACTCTCCAATGCTTAATGTGGAATTCAATCAAATGTACAATTTTCCTGTCTAAAAAAATTCGGTATGAATAGAGTACTCACAGTAATTTAAAAATATTTTATAAAGTAATTCTAACAGTTTAATATCATAATGACCAATTGTCATCATCATATACACTATATTTTATTACATTACAATTCTTGGAGGGTTTAAGCTTTCTTCACAATCAACTGATTTTCAACTGAAAATCAACTGATTGAACATTAATTTTATTTCATCTATCTATTTCGTTTTGTCTCTACTTGTTATTTGCTTTGGGTTTTATTTTGAAATTATTCTGATGTGCTCTCTGATATTCTCCAATGATGTTATTAGCATTGTTGTCTTGAAAGCGCATTAGTGGAGAATACATTGGAGAGTAGCGTTTTTTTGCATTTTTATTATATTTTAATCTTATGCGTTAACTATAAAGACATAGTACTACATATGTCATGACATAATGTGATATTCTGTATATGACAAATACATGTAAATAACCCCAAACGACATGTGAGACAATTCAGTTGAATCTGACAATTCGTTAAATTTTCGTTTGACATCCTAAACCAAATTCGACATATGTAATTTTTTTGTTGTTGTTTTTTTTTTTTTCTAAGAAATATTTTTTTATGTTACTATGTCAGGGTCGACATATGCTTGGAATATATATTTGTCAGCTTCGTTAGGCAATTTGACATTTAGGCTAGGCGGACACATGCAATTTTTAGTTTTGCAACTGTTTGATTGCACGTTTGTGTTCTATTAGTTTATATGAGAGCGCGCACACATGCAACTATTTAATTGTATCCAATCAAGCAATCAAACAGTTTGTAATTTTTTACAAACTGATAGCAACTTTTAGTTGAAGCAATCGATAAATTGATTTGTATATTGAAATGTAAATGCGCACCCTTGAAATTAAAACCAAGAGGTCCGGCGTCCCAAGTGTTGGGACCGAAGACCTTCATTTTTTTTTTTGACATCAGTACAATGGCTCTTAAATGTGATGAAGACAATAGGCCCAAGGTCCAAGGAATTGGGCCGAAACTCTATATCACGTGATTAAATTGTATTTGCCTGAAAAAAGGTTATTTTTTTTTATTTATTCATTTATTTACTCAAATGAGCTCCATTGCTGGTACAGAGTGTTTTTAGTTATTTACAATTTTACTTATAATTATAACTAATTAAGTTTTAATTCAGTGCAATTTTAATTTTAAAATAAGGAATGTTTTGTTTTTTATAGAAGATATTTAAATATGATTTTTTTTTATATAATATTAAGTATTATTACTATTATTTAATTGATGAAAATAATCACTAATTTTACTTTTGAATTTAGATATTTGTGTAGTTTCTTTGATCGCAACTGGTAATTCATTATACGTTTTGTATGCTGTATTGTATATTGTGTCATGTTTGTTAAATCTTTTTGTTGAAGATGTTACCCTTATTTGAGCTCTGCATTTCTAGTTGAGTATGTATGAACTTCATTATTCAACATCGGCTTAATATTTGTATTTATATTCTTAGTAAGTATGAGATGTATTTGTGTGGCCTGTTTGCATTTTATAACATGATTCAATTGTAATATTTTGTGCTTTCTATGAATTTCCTGTGTTGAAGTTTGCCTTTTATATCCAAACAAGTTCTTTATCGCTTTGTTCTGCAGTTTCTGTAATGTATTTAAATGTTTATTCACAGTGTATCCCCATATTTGAATTCCGTACATAATTGCGCTATGAAATAAACTGTAATAAATTGATCTGTTATTTTTTAGTGGTACTATTTCATTTATTAGTTTGAATAGTCCTGCAATTTTTCTTCCTTTTTTTATTAGTTCTTTTATATGCTGTTCCCACTTTAAGTTCTCATCTAATAATATTCCCAAATATTTGTAACTGTTCACGGGATCCAACTTACATTTGTTATAGTAAATATTTAAGGCATCACCTGTCTTTCTTTTAAATAACATATATTTTGTTTTAACTGTATTTATTGTCAGCTTATGTCGCTCCATCCATTGGTGAACTTCACTTATGTCCATGTTGATTAATTCTTCCAATTCTTTGTTTGGTTTTTCTTCATAGATTATGGCCAGGTCATCAGCGAACATAAATGGCTTACCATTCAGTTTTGTGCATAATAAGCCATGTATGTAACAAGAAAATGGGCATTGATCGGCAATTCATATTCTATATCATTTGAAGTGCATCAAGATTTGAATGTTCTATGACACGTATGATTTTACTATTTGAATTTTTTCTGATAAATAATTTGCCTTCACGTACCCACGTAAATTCTATGATTTTATTTTTTTTCATATCTCTTGCTTTTTTATGGAGATATTTGTAATATGGCGTGAGCCGCTCATTTATGAAAATTGTATTTTTTTCTTTACACTGCTCTCCATGTTCAAATATTTCTGTTGTTAATTCTTTTTTTCTAACTAACTTTAACAAGTTGTTCTTGACATCCAATGTGCTAAAATTAAATATTAATATTTGCGGATCACCTGATTTGGAGTTTTTTTTTATTGTATATGCTTCATTGATATCCTTATCATCAATATCCATCCCAACTTCAGTTGAAATTTTCTTGAGAATTTGAATTGGATGCTCCTTCGTCATTACATCAGGGACACCACACACCTCAATCTGTTTTATATATTTCTTTTGTTTGATTTTCTCTATTTGTATTAAGTTTTTATGGACTTTTTCTTCTAGTAGTTTATTTTCCTGTCGCAGTATCATGTTTTCATCAATTAGGGAATCAATAAAGGTTTTCATTTGCCTGACCTCTTTGGTGAGTTCATGAAGTTCTGATCCCTGAAGATTTTGATTTTTGATAATTGTCTCCAATTTCTGATTAATGGAATCAGCTTCATTTGGAGCTCCCATTGACGTTTTGCGCTTCCTATTGATGCAGATATTGCATGACCAATGTTTCTCCGGATCAGTGGTATATATCTTGAATCCTTCATTATCCAATCCTGTACATGTACTGCACATCCACTTTTTGCATTACAATATAATAATTTATTATTCCTTAAATTTATTTTTTTAAAGCACTGATTACAAGTATTGTTTATTTTGTTTTTTGACATTTTGACGTTTTGAATTATTATAAATAATTTTTAAAAAATTTTCGGATTAGTCCGCGTTTCAGAAGACGGGACCGAAGACCTTGAACAAAAAAATTGTCCAAAAATCAAAATGTCAATAATGTTCATTACGTATCAACACAACTACAAAAAACATTTTTTTTTGTTTTTTTTTTGTTCAAGGTCCTTTTGTCCCGACTTCCGGACTGTCGAACCAACCCAAAAAGTTTTTACAAATTATTTATAATATTGAACAAACCTTTTGGACATATGTACATGTTTCCAATCACATATCCATTCACTCTCACCTAAATTATTTCGAGAAGAATTTTACGTGAAAGTGGGAATAAGTGAGATACAGAATGAGGCTATTAATCTATGGCTTAATAAAAGGTGAACCTGCAATGTTTTTTTCCTTAATTTTTGCTTCTTTTAATTTCAACACAACAAATGCTTACTAATTCCTTATAAAATTAATTTTCAAACTAAATGAAATGCAACTGTTTAATTGCTATAATGTGCGCGGTACCAGAAAATCAAATAGTTTGGTTGCTTGTGTGTGCGCGCAAAAAGTTTTTGCAATCAAACAGTTGCAAAACAAAAAATTGCATGTTTGCGCCTAGCCTTACTTAATATGTAGTTCTATGTTAGCGCACTAGTTTTTGATAAATTTAAACAGTGAAATGTGTATAAACATGTATTACGAACATGTATCATCAACATAGTATCAAAAATAGTTGATATCATGTAAATTATTATCAATTCCATTTTAATTATTTGGCCATTCCTTCTTAAACATGGAAAAACTATCATCAATTGGCCAATTTTTATTTGACAAAAATGCTCAACTGACAATAATGCTCATATTCGTTTCGTATTAAATGTCAATGAAATTATTTTAAAAATTTTAATAAATGAATAATTAAATTTTTTTTAAAGCATAATGACACCTGTTCCGAACCATGGTAATACAAAAAGTAAATTTTAGCTTTCAGGTTTATTTCAATATTTAAATATGCATTTAAGAGTTTCTGTTTCTTCCTTTATATAAAAACAAAAATTATAATAATATTATATATATATGTACATACATATGTATATTATAATAAATAATTTAATTTCATACACAATATGTAAACAAGAGTACAGTCATGTCACATGTGGCGTCGCAACTAGTCAACAAAATTGACATAATAATACACGGTTTTGCTATTTTTCACTTTTTCTTTTTTTTTTTTGCTTTTTTTCACTATTTTTTTGTTTAGCTTTATTATGCTGTTAAGTGATTAACCCTTACATAAAACTATTATTTTTGTTTTGTAGTTTTTTATTTTGTTTTAATATTTTTTTTTTACAATAATAATATTACTATGAACTGATATAGATACATATTATGTATGTACAATAGAAATAATATTAACTGAGAAGCCATTGGAATTACCTTTGAATGAAGGAATTAACTTTGAGTTTCCATGCAAAGTGTTAATCCAAAATTAAGAGATTTACAATGTATTAGACAATTGAGTTGGAGATGAGTTGAAATTTCAAATAAAGGTTGAAAAATTAAATTTTAGTCAGGTGATTCATATTCAAATATTCCAATTAAAATCAATTTACACAACTTAATGGCCACTCTTCTATTATGGAATACAAAAAATTTGTTCCAGAAAATCTAGATCTGACTCTTACAGGATACTTCTTTTAGAGGTTGTATCAGACCGATATTCCGTCTAGAGAAAACTTGAAAAATAACACGGTTCTGCCTAAAGAGCATGTTCACCTTTACACTGATGGTTTAAGACTGAATGACAGAGTAGACTTCAACTTGAAAAACTGAATATGATCCTTCAGCCTACCAAAGCATTGCAGTGTGTTTCAGGCGGAAGTGGTGCCCATAAAGGAACCCTCAGACTAGCTGAGATCCAGCGTATTATCTATTTGAAATATTTGTATATTATTAGACAAACAGGCTGAAGTTAAAGTAGTAGAATCGGTAACGATCAATTCAAAATTGAGTGTTGGCCTGCCGAAGTTCTCTGGACAAACTCGGTTCAACATATGGCTATGATTGGTAGCGGGTCACAGTAAAATTCCTGGTAACTACAATGCAGAGAGAACTTGCTAGAGAAGGTATTATCTTAGAAATCCAGCCGGAAAGAGCAATCTGTGTGCACTCGCTGTGTGACTTTGAAGGTATTAAAATCAAGGACATTCACCGCTTTTTAAAAAGCTCTAATTGGTTCAACGAGAGAGTCTTGTGCGACGAAAGCTTACGATGTATCATAATGGATTCTACAAAGTGTGTCGACAGGCTGAAGTTAAAGTAGTAGAATCGATAACAATCAATCCAAAAATTGAGTGTTGGCCTGCCAAAGTTCTCTGGGAAAACTACCGGATCGGTTCAACATATGGCTACGATTGGTAGCGGGTCACAGTAAAATTCCTGGTAACTACAATGCAGAGAGAACTTGCTAGAGAAGGTATTATCTTAGAAATCCAGCCGGAAAGAGCAATCTGTGTGCACCTGCTGGGTGACTTTGAAGGTATTAAAATCAAGGACATTCACCGCTTTTTAAAAAGCTCTAATTGGTTCAACGAGAGAGTCTTGTGCAACGAAAGCTTCCGATTTATCACAATGGATCCTACTAAGTGTGTCGGCGTACTGTTGGCAACTACTACCTGTTTGTTTTTATTTTTACGACTTATGCCGCTCCAAATTTCTGCAGTTAATTGTTTTTTATTTCAGAATCATTTATGAATTAAATTTTAACAAATATCCCTCCCATGTCCCTCTGTTGAGGTTCCGAGACTATGATGATGAGGATCATGAACACTTAACTCTTGAATTGATATTGGAGTATTATAATTGGATTTCCATTGATCTACGATATTCAGGTTATAGGAATCTTAATACTTTCGTACCGTTGAGGAGAAAATGGAGAAAAATAAAATTAAACAGGTAAAAAGTTGAGAAAAGTTTAACAGGGAAATGCAAACTATGTTTTTAACATTCGTTTAGAACTTTTGTTGATCAAACCACATCAAATTTAACCATTGGCTTGAAGTAGAGTAGGACTCCAAATTTGAGATGTTTGTTCTAAACAACAATGAATTTCCATGACCAATTTAAAATCATTTTCGTTATTTCCGGGTTTTTGGGATATAAAGTTAACGTTTACGAATAAGCAGAGTCAAATCAAATCAGATTTTGTGTCTACTCATACTTTGAGTTTCCTTTTGTTTGTATTAATGAGGAGTTCCATGTAAGCGCGACCTCTTAAGTTCTATTGTACTTGATGAACGCTATTATTGCTTTGATGTCAAAATCAGAATCAGCCAATGTGTAATCCTGGACATATTTATACCTTTTGCGAGCTATGACGTCGCAAACAAATAGAATATGAAAGGAGGATTTCTCTTTTTGTAAGCAGAATCTGGTAATAACTCTGTTTCCTTCCGGTAGCTTTATTACACTTCTGTAATAGCTATAGATAAGCTTTGATTTAAAAATTAGGGGAGCCAGAGTTTTTGAGGACAGCTTGGTTATATGAAATTATGTATATGTTGGTACTTTTATGTCTTCTTTTACTACATTGTAATACCGATACCTTGCGACGCTGTAGCTCGCAAAAGATACAAACACTTCCAGGGATACAAATCGCCTGATTCTGACATCAAGGCAATAATAGCGTTTATCAAGGACATAGACCTGCAATTCTGAAATGGACGGGGAAGTACAATAGATCTCAAGAGGTCGCGGCTACTTAGAACTCCCCAATAAAAAAAAAAAAAAATTCCGATACCTTGATGTTATACGTTTCAGCTTGAAAAATAGTGGGATATGTGGCAAGTGCTGCTCTTCTAAAGGTAAGACCTTTATTAAACTTTCGACTTTTTCACTTTTAGGTATTAGTACAGTGAAGTTTCTGCGGAAATCAATTCCTTTTGTCATACAGTCTGACATTGTAATTGCTTTGGTTCTTAGTTTAATTTTGTGTAGGATCATACTGTGTCATGGTGGTCTTCAGTATTTGTTACATGCAGCATTGTTGCTGTCATTTCCGCCGTCTTCATCAGGTGTAGATGAATCGGTGCGACTTCTAGAATTTTTCTAGGGCTAGAGTAGTGCACGTTTTAAATACATCAAAAGCCCAATTTGTATTCGAAATACATCAACGAATATGCTTTATGTTTGTTCTATGTTTGACCACCGTACAAATGTCGCTTAAAATATTAAAGCTCTTATTATAGAGTTGTAGAGCTATATAGTCGTCCCATGTTTTGTCAAACATACTTTGGCATGCAAAAAATGACCTGTTAGATTTTTTCTTACTTTTAGTATAATATAAACCCTCTCGTACTTTGAGCGAAGATTATAACTCAAAATATAAGTGAAGTAAAATTTTGAGCTGTTTACAACCTTGTTAAAACTGAACTCTCTCTCAACTCATCATCACATGTAAACAAAATGAATTTATTCGTGTTGAAATCTCATTAAATTGTTCTATTTTTTGTGTATTTGTTATTTGTTAATACTCTTCTTGTATGTATGTATGTATGTAGTCACTTAGTCTGGTCTAATACTATTATCAAGTGAACTTTTTTGATAGTTATTTTTATTATTCTTATAATTTGCATTTCTTTTAATCCCTTTTTTTTCCACATGTACAAAAAGGTATTTATTTTCCAATCGTTTAATTTTGTGTTGAAAAAAATTATTATTTTTTTTTTTTTACTTTTTCGTGTGAAAAATAAATTTTTACGATATTTATTAAAAATAGAATTTGAGGTTATCTTTGATCACATGATAAAAATGAAACATGTGTAAAAAAAAAAAAATAGAATAAAATTTTAAATAAATAATTAATATGACGGGCAAAGTTTAAAAAGCTTTTGACATAATAACACCAGTAAATTCAGTAAATTTAAAATGTTGATTGTATTGTGTTCATATATAGAACTCAAAATGGTATGAATTTTTTTTACTTTCTTTTCAGTGAAGCCAATTTGCATGGTCAATTTATAATGAGCGAAGCATTTTGTATTTAAATATGCATCTTTAAGGAAATTAAATTTATTTTCAGCTTGTAGGTGACTCAGAAAGATAAATAGATTACGTTTATTTAGACTTAAAACTATATATAAAACTTTTGATAGAATCGACCTACACTGGGTATAGTGAGTCTGTCATTTGATTACTAATCAAAAAATTCCGGGTTCAATCCCAAGCATTTTTTTTAATAAATGTTAAACTATTCGACGTAGGCATACATGAGTGTATGTATGCATGAGTTATAGTAAAAAATGGTCCTTTTCCAACAGTATATTAATATTGGGGAGGTTTTATGGTAAAATCTTGAGGTTGAAAATAAAGATTGTTTTTGTTTTTTTCAAAAATTTCTACTTTGAACTATAATATCTCCATAACGGCAGTATAAATCATCATCAAATAAATGTTGAAATATGCTCCAGTGGTCTATTTCATAAAAATTGACAGGTAAAAATTTTACAAAATTGTCGCGATTGTCCGACATTTTTTTATACATAAATTTGCAGGTGACAAAATTTTCATGACAAATTTTATAAATTATAAATTAGAAAATTTGTCATGACAATTTTCTAAATTATAATTTATAAAATTGTCATGTCTATTTTGTAATTGTATTTATTCACAAATATTTTATTAAAAACAACATATTATTATCTATATAAAATAATATAAAATGCAACGTTGAAGCCATAGGTACTAATCAACAAAAAATTTTTAAAATAACTTCGATATTGAAATTAACCATATTTGGTCGAAGTTATATCATTTTTAATTTTAATAAATTTCTCGAACTTATTTCATTATGAATTATTAAAATAAATAAATTAAAAATGTATTTCAGACGAAAAAAAAAATCAAATTTTATCGAAGTTATTTCAATCGATAAAATTTGTAGCGCCTTTATAATGCAATGAAAAATGAAATTTACAATTTTACATATTTGAAATCGTGTGTCATGCATTGTCCGACAATTATAAAAATTTTGTAAAATACAATTTTATTTTGGGTTTCATAACAAAATTACAACATCAAAATTACTGTGGACAACCCTTGACAAATGTAGATTTTACCTTTGTTTATGACACAGAAATTGACAATTTACAATTTTGTCAATTTTATTTTAAAGCAAAAATTTAACAATTGTCGAACTGTAATTTTCAAATTTGTAATTTACAAAATTGTCACTTGTCAATTTTTATGAAATAGGACACAGACCGTTATATTTCTGGAATATATTACTGAATATATATTATACTAGGGGCCCCTGTTAAGTAATTATATTTCAAGTTGAAGTCAAATTTAAAGTTTTTAAAAAAAACAGTTACGTACTGACATAGACTTCGCACGATATAGCAGAAACCACTCGTGTTTATTAAAAAGAACTTACTACACTCGTGGTTAGTAAGTTTTATTTAGGACACATAAATACACGTCCCTCATATACGGCTTTGTTTCCGATATATTCCCTATAAAGTGGCATTTAGTGATAAAATTACTAAAAATAAAAAATTTTGTCATTAAAGAAGTATGTATATATATACCTACATAATACATAATTTTAATAAAAACTATATTATTACTACAAATGGCCAAAATTTAGAAACAGTTACTTAAAAAGATAAAAATGAAGAATTCAAGTGATTTGTTTTTTTGTTGTTTTTATATTTTTTATTTTAGATGAATTTGTTTTTTTGTTTTTTTTTTTTCATAATTATGTACATAGATTCATTTGCAAGTACATAATGTAAATTATAATAACTGATTTGTTTGCTTTTGTTTATTACTTTCATAAGATCTCACTTATGCATAATGTATTTGCTGAATAATAAAATCATATGAGTACAAAATTTTCAACTGTGTGCGCATTATTGTTTTATATACAACTTATTTATTATATTAGAAGTTCATTAAGGAGTAGGAGAATCGAAATAAAATGAAAAGGTGTCTACTGCGCAGGACCTTAAATGCTTGTCAATTATAATTTTAGATATCTAATGAATCACCAGATAATAGATATAACGGTTTTCATACAAAATCATCAATACAACAAGGTACTTTCAAATGTCCTTTTCATCTTTAAAGAATGAGATGCGCCACGAAAGACATATATTTTCGGAAAGCTAACATTTTCAGCTATCTTTTGAATATATGATTAAAGGATAGCTGGAAATGCTAACTTCTTAGGTTTAGGACCGCTTTTTTTTTAAATTCTTAATAGTGAACTGAAAATTCACGCAGATGACATGAAATTTAAAAAAAAAAAAAAATTACTTCTTTAGAAGACGCTTTACTCCTACAATGCGATTTAGATAACTTCTTTAAATGGTGTACAGCTAATAATCTTCTTTTAAATGTGAATAAATGTGCATTTATGTGTTACACACGTCGACGTAATCCGGTTTGTTTTAATTATTCGTTAAATGGTATGAGCCTTTCCAAAATGAACTCAACCAAAGACTTAAGGGTTTACTTTGATGAAAAGCTTAACTTTAAATCACATTTTTGTAATATTATCAATAAAGCTAATTCTATGTTAGGTAGTTTTGTTAAACGTTGGTCAAAGGAATTTAACGATCCCTATGCTCTCAAATCTTTGTATTCTAGTCTCGTTAGACCAAATTTGGAGTATGCTAGTCAAGTTTGGTCAACTTTCTATGATGTTCATATTAAGAGGATTGAAGCAGTGCAAAAAAAATTTTTTAAAATTTGCTTCGCGTAATTTCCAATGGTCAAATCCATTAATTTTACCTCCGTATGAGCATAGATTGAACTTAATTCATTTGAAAACTTTGAAATTAAGACGAGAAGTGGCGGATGTTATTTTTTTTACTGAAATTATTAAAGGAAACATTGCTTCTCCTCAGATTTTGAATAACATTAATTCAAATAAATCGTCTACGAAATACAAACTTCTTTACATTAAGTTTTCATAGGACAAATTATGGCAATTATGAGCCAATTCATTGAATGTTACTAATTGGTAATAAACACATAAATTATATTGATTTCACACTTTCGAAACAGACTCAAAAACTTAAATTATATATAAGTAATCTGTAGTAATTAAAATATGTGTGCAATTTATTTGAATGTATTCTGACTAGTTCTAAGTTAGATATAATTTTAATTTGTAAATTGAATGTGTTATGTTGTATTGTAAAAAAAAAATAATAATAATTGTAATGAAGTTTGAGCTAAACTAAATAAATAAATAAATAAATAAATAAATAAATTAGGTCATACGCCGATATAACATCTCCTTCAGAATCCCCCGAAATGCCTACTTGTGATCAAGCTACTGTTGAAAATATCCAAGCAACAAAGCTGTCTTTTAACTACAATTTAACCAAACCTATTAATGTTTCAACCGTGCAAAATACTCTTACTCCTTTGCACTATAACCGTGCAAAATTACTCGTTTCTGATCCACGTAAATTAAATTAGGTTTCATTTTGTTTCGATTTTTGTTTTTCAAATTGGAATTTGTTGTATTACAAATTATTATTTAACATGATGCCTTTTTTTTCATTTTTTTTTTTTTTTGCTTCATTATTGTTGATAGTAGTTGTTACTGCTGCACTTTGGTTATTATTACAATTAATATTGTATGGGAATTAAATTTATAGGTTAGGTATGAATATTTGTCGTGTTAAATTTTTTTTTTTTTTTGAGAGTTTTAAACGCGTTATAATACAATTTATAGAAATTAGAAAATCGTGAGCATGCTTGACATTTTTTTTTAAATAATTCTTGAAATAGTAAATAAATAGTTGTTATTTGTTTTTTTAGTGTGGACTCGACCTCAAAAATATTTTGATTGTAAATACTTATAGGTATAAGATTTTTGATCAATACTTTTTAGTTTTTAATTTATGTTAAGAATGTACACTTTTGTGCATTTAAGGATATCCGTGCAATAGCGGTCAAGAGTGCAAGATTTTACAGTTTTAATTGTAAAAAATAATTAATGAAATTATTGTATATTAAATTATATTAAAAAAATTTAGAATGAAAATAGTTTAGCATGTTTTAAGTAATTACGAAACTATTCTGCTTTTCTTCTGGTGCCTCATTTAGTGTAGAGTTTGCACTATCATAGTTTGATACTACTAATACGGATAAGCATTTTGTACATTGATTTCGTGATTTTCTGCCCACTTTCCAAGATTTAAATATTTTTTTTAAAAGCTTGTGAAGTTCGGCCCTAATTTCTTCTGTAAATGAAAATATTCTGAAATTTTATGAAAATTAATTGTTTTTCTTGAGCCAAATAGCCAACCCTGGACGCTATAGTACTTACTTTTATTATAATTTTAATTGTAGTTCATAAAGAAATAATATTTTTTTTTTGCTTTCAGAATCAATTTGGATATTGTCTGAAAGGCAACTCTTAAAAATAAATTTGTGGTAAAAAATTACAAAATCTGGGTCGAAGTACAGCCAAAGTAATTTAAGTGTAATTTATTGTTGATATAATCGAATTTTGTTTTTTATTTTAATGTAATTATGCAATTATAAAACGAAAATGCTCCAGCCAAGAGAATTTTCGAATCCAGACCCGAAGATACAAGATCGGGCAGCCGTCGGACATACCCAACCTTCGTTGAAGAAACGAACTGTCGGTAGATTTAAAACCATTTCGTATCTCTACTTGGAGAGAATCCGCCCGTGACCGATAAAAATGGATGACGTTGATGAGTCAGTGGTTTGTTGACCCACCTAAGTTGATTAATAATATGTTTGACTAATTCATTATCAAAAAGTTTTTGGAACTTGACATTTGGTTTTAAATTCTACAATCCTCATAATTATGTTCTGGAAAAATTGGTATCATTCGTGATGAATCATCATTTAAGTAACTATGCAATTGAAAAGTTTTTGGATGTGAGGCTGTATCAGAAGTATTTTCAGAAAATTATTCCAATGTCAGGACAATAATCTACCTACCATGAATAATATGCACCATTTCTAATTCAATGAAGAATGTAATTGCCATTTATATAATTGGGTTGGATTGAATGAATATAAATATAGTTGAAATAGTTAATCTCTTCAGAGAATTCATTTGATCATAATAAATTTTAGAAAATAATTTTTATTTTAATTAAATTTAGGTAGAATTTATTTTTAATTAATTATTATTAATCCCCGAAATTTCAATTGAATAATACTTTCAAGGGACAAATTTTTTTTATTCAATATCAGTATTTTTATAAAAAAAATTTGAATTGAATTTTTCAAGCAGTTAAAATTCTGTTGACCCACATTATGTTTTTTTTATTTTACGTTAGTGTTATTTTAATTGATTCATTCACCAAAAAAATTAAAATATTTTATTTTATTTAATTTTTTTTAATTAAAAATAATTTTCTATACATATTTTTACATACAGAATATTATAATACGATATAACACATACATAATATATAATTAATGGTCCCACGAATAAAAACAAAAATAAATAAAAAAACAAAGAAAAGAAAGAAAACTGAAAAAAAATTTAATAAATTTTATCAGATTAAATAAAGTTAATAATTAACATTAAAAAATTGATTCAATGTCAGCTATGATGCTTATTGCTTCAATTGGTGCGGAAAAATTCTGATAAAAAAATGCATATATAAATGCGTAACAAAAAAAAAAAAATAAAAAAAAAACATAAATGTTCACTTTTATAAAAGAATTTTTTTTTTTAATTAAATCTCGTAAAGGTAGAAAAGTAATTAATAATTTTGAATGCATAAAGGCAGTAGGATTATTAAAAATAAGAAAAAAAAATTAAATTTTAAAGATTTTTGTTGGTATTAAAATTTTTCAACTTTAAATTAATCAACTTTAATCAATTATTTTTCTTCATCAATAAATGATGTCATTTAATACAATTTATCAGCATATTCAATAAAATATATGTACATAAATGTATATTTTGATAATACAAGAAAATATTGTTATTATTTGGATGTAATTAACAATATGGAATTCGGTTAGTAAAAAACGCCTCTGCAGAGAAACTACATTACCAATTATTCAACAATTTCGTATACCCAAACTAATTTGAGATTTGTAAAAATAATTACAAAATCAGGTTCCGGATCTAATTATTTGCATCGGACTATGATGGTTATAGACATATTTTTAACAGAATAAATTACTAAGTTATGTCACACCTCACGCCATAAAGAGGGTATTCATAAGCAGAAAAAGAAAATATAGTTAACCCGTTTAAGCAGTAAATCCATGTTGTATCTGGGTTCCCTAGAAATGGCTGTTGCATCACTGTCATCACCGGTACTAAACTTGATTTTTTTTTGGGAAAATTTTCACTAAAATTGAATTAATTTGTTTTGAAATGTTTTTTGTTTTTATTCAAAGTTTTAGAAAATATTATTAAAGTTTATAGGAATAAATAAATATAGATACATGTATGTAAATTTTGATATTCTTCATATGTTTGGGTTGTGATAATCTGCAAAGCATTTTACACAAACGACAACATAACAGAATAGAAAAGCAGAATAGTTTCGTAATTACTTAAAACATGCTCGCTCATCCTTAAACTATTTTCATTCTAAATTTTTGACAGGCCGTACTATCTGTTGTTTTCCAAAGAGCGATCATAACGAAGAGTTTCTTCTAGTAAATCACCAACAATTTTTCGTTATTATTGCTTACAACCATATGTTGTTTTTTCGAAGTATGCTATCATACTTTCATCATGAGACTAATTTTTGCTTCGGATGAAAATGTTGAATTTAAATGGTTGGTAATTGGTCTAATCTTCAATACTTTGTCAGGATTTCGTATGTCCTTTGAAGTAGCTAGTATATTATCTTCAAAGTGAAGATGCTGTAATATTGCCTAAAGTAGTTTTTTTCGCATACTATCGCACATGAGATTGTTTTTTAAATCGTCGTTATTACTCCATATGTATTTGTAGCTGGTTGGACTATTATATAATAAGAAGAATGCCAATAAAAGTTCTTAACTCTGCTTTAGTTATATGTGGATGATTTTTCACTCGAAAAATAGCATGTTTAAAAAATTGATTAATAATATGTTTCACTAAATCATTATAAAAAAGTTTTTCGATCTTGACATGTGGTTTTAAATTCTACAACCATCATAATTATGTTCTGGAAAAATTGGTATCATTTCTGATGAATCATCATTTGTCCAAGATCATAAAGTGATTATTTTTTTTGTTGATAAAGACATATAGACACGTTGATAAGTTTGGCTTTACTTTTCTCAGCTGTGATAGTGCAGGTCATTCTTTATTGATAGGAATGATAAGCTCTCGTGATCAACATAATTACTATTATTTGAATTTGAAATAGAAATATTCTCTGAAATATTCAGCAACTTATTTTTGGTCTTATAAAAAGTAGTTGAATCTTTAAAAAATAGTTTAATCTAACTTAATTATGTTACACGTCGACCACTTCTTCTGTGCTGAACAAACATCGTCAGATATTCCACCACAATCTTCAGCATCATCTTCACTACTAATGTTTCCATCATTATTCAAGGGTTCAATAAAAAATAGCTTGTATATCGTCACTATTTTGGGGCGATTTTATAGTCCAACGGTTAGCGGTTATAATAATCCAACTAGCTACAAATACATTTGCAGTAATGACCATGATTTAAGAAACAATCTAGCTTTTTCGATGAAGGCAATGATAAATTTTTGATACCTAATTACACGCTGGGTGACGCAGTGGTTCTATTCTATTATTTTCTATTCTATTGTGTTCTATTTTATTCAATTCTATTCTATTCTAATCTATTCTCTTCTATTCTATTCTATTCTATTCTATTCTATTATATTCTATTCTATTATATTCTGTTATATTCTATTATAATCAATTATATTCTATTATATTTTCTTATATTCTATTCTATTCTTATCTATTCTATTCTATTCTATTTTATTCTATTCTATTATATTCTAATGTATTATATTCTATTATATTCAATTCTATTCTATTCTATTCTATGCTATTCTATTCTATTCTATTCTATTATATTCTATTATATTCAATTCTATTCTATTCTACTCTATTCTATTATATTCTATTCTGGAGTGGCAGCACGTAACTTGTTCACGTTCGTCAAAAAGACGTATTAACAATTTTGGTAGCATGTAAGCAACGTTGACGTTGATTTAATTTCGAAAACGTCAAGTATACATTTTTTCGGTAGCATGTAAGCAAGTTGACGTTCGTTGATTTTAACGTATACGTTTATTTTTGAACGTCAATGATTTTCTTACCGTGTACTAAAATTTATACGAGAAAGATAGTTTTTTTTAATAATTTTGTGTTATTTTAATAATAAAAATATAAAATTTAAATATTTATAATAAAATTTTAAATCTTAAGAACATTAAATTTTATAGTTTTTATAATTTTTATTTTATAATTTTTAATTTCTTTTGATAACATTTTATTTCTGGAATAATTGAAGTATTTTTGTTTGCAATAAAAAAATTATTTTATTTCTGTGATAATTCAAGCATTTTTTATGTGAAAATAAAATAATTTTTTTTTTAATTTCTTAATAATTGAGTGTTTTAATTTCTTTAAATAAAATACTATATGTATTAGTTCATTGTAAATATTCTAATTCATTGAAAATATCATATAAAATATCAACTGAATTGGTTTGTTTACATTTATTTTATTTTTTTTTTTTGATTTTAGTCTATTATAAATTCTATATCTATTGAAATGGGCACATCATTTTTATTATTTTTGCGATTTTTATATAACAATTTTGTTCTTCAAAACTGAAAATAATAAGGCGAAATACAAGAGTTAAAAAAAAAAAATTCTAAAAATTTAAATTCATTTCTTTTTATTTCAAACCTCCATTAAATTTGAAAAACATATGTTTTTTGAAGTTTAAATAGATTAGTTTGATTGTCAAAATAATTTTCGAACATTCGGAATATTTTTTCGAATTTTCGGAATAAATTTTCAACGTGATGTATTACATGCTACCAAAAAAAATTTTTGACGTTAAAATACTTCACGTTGATTTTTGAACGTAAACGTTTTACGTGCTGCCACTCCTGTTATATTCTATTATATTCTATTCTATTCTTATCTATTCTATTCTATTCTAATCTATTCTATTCTATTCTATTCTATTCTACTATATTCTATTATATTCTATTCTATTCTATTCTATTCTATTCTACTATATTCTATTCTATTCTATTCTAATCTATTCTATTCTATTCTATTCTATTATATTATATTATATTCTATTTTAATCTATTCTATTCTATTTTATTCTATTCTATTCTATTTCTATCATAGTTTTTCTAATTGTTTTTATTATTCTTTATAGTTCATCTTCATTATATGGCCTTAATTCCGTGAAAGCAGTTAAAATGCTTATCACATTGTTTTTAGCCTGAATTAAAAAGTTCGGGATCATTGTCAAAATAGATGTAGTTTTCCACATCTAAAATGTTTGGTGAACCGAAAATGAAACAACCTGTATTGATTGTTGGTATACTAAAACTTTGTCATTATCTGTTTCTGATGTTTATTTCATTGTATTGGCAATTAAGAAAAACAAAACAAATAAATAATCAAACTATTATAGGAGTTGGAAGTTTAATAAGATAAGTTGTACATCATGTTGGTGTGGTGGTTTTAGTAAAAAGAACTGATTCTGTATTAATAACATATGTATATGTACTTTTCAATTGCACTCTTGCCAACTGTATATCAAATAAGTCCTAAGATTTTTTTTTCTCTTAAATTTTTGTTTTTTTTTTAATTTTAATTGCATCTTAATAAAGTTTATTTGATGGTTGGGGAGCCCTTCAATTAATTTCAAATAAAAAATTTCCTCATTAATTTTGTAATTTAATTTTAAAATCATTAAAAAGTTTTTTTTTCGGTTTTGTTTTTTTTAATTTTCTTATATTTTAATGGTCTAGTAGGCATACATACGTACAATAATTATCCTGCTGGGTATAATAATTTTTTTTTTTTTATTTATTTTCATTTATTTACATAATAGGTACATGGGTATTTTATATTTATTTATTTTAACATTTATTTGATATCATTATAAGATTTAGTTGTATTTATCCATTTTTACATTTTGTTTATTTATTTTGCATATTCATTGAATAAAAATAAATAAATCAAATATTAAAAAAAAAAAAAAAATTTTTTTTTTAAAACTGTTTTTTTTTTTTTTTATTAAATCCTTTTATATTCTAAACATTAGGATTTCAATTGCGGGGATTTATTGAAAACCAACAAAAGTAAAATAATGAAGAAAAAAAAAGTAGATTTAAAACATTTGAACAAACAAAATGAATGTGCAACTTTTGCAATTTTATGTGCAATTCAATAATCTGAGGATTGTGCATACTTTTTTTTTCATCTTATGAGCATTACTGTGTTTTTGAAATAACTTTGTTTATCATTATTATATTTTGACATAATTGTGAGTTAATGACAAGTAGACGACAATGAAAAATATAAAAACAGAAAGTTTTTGAGTAAATTGTAGAAACAAGTCTGACATATTAAAGTAGTCTGATTTGGTTCAGTTCCGCGATGGTTCACATTGATGGTTCAAATCCATGGTTTGCTTGTAAATAGATATTGAAGCTTCATGGGTACGCATTAGAATTTCGATTAGTCGTCGAAGCTTATAAAAGCTATCGAAATCACCTATCAAGATATGTATACTGTGAACTAATCCAGTGAATTAAGGACATATTACCGCAGAGCTACGAAATAATTACCGGTCTCAGACAAAAGAATAAACTGTTATCAACGCTTCTTAATCCGGCGTTACAATTTATTATTGCAAAAAGTGATCTCGATACAAAAAAATATGTGTATTTATACAACCCTACCACTGTAAGACACTAGCTGCTTAGCGTATGATATAGCAATGCGATCCAGAAATATAAAAATAATTAAAGAAAATTTGGCAAGATTAGGAAAGCAAAACCCAAGACAAAATTTATTGTCTGTATACTTCAATAGGATAACAAATGGGGAAAATTTCAAATATCGCGTATATCAACAAATAAAAACTAGGTGACCGCTGAAATTAAACAATTATTTTATATTCAACGCGGTCCTGAATAACATAAATTCTACCGCCCGACAACAGTTCAAACGTAAATTATATAAAATGATCATAATACGTAATTTGTCCCTTACGAATGTGATATCTAAACAACAGCACAAATTAAAGACAAATTTCTAAAGTCCTTTGATCGGAAATTTTTCAGATCAATCTACAATTTAGTTATGCCCACAACTGACTTTGGAATTAGAATGAATCACATCTTGATATATTTTGCTGGTGAAAGTAATAATTCAGTCCATAAAAGCGGGTAAATTACTATTCCAGAACGGAAAACAGAGAAACTAAAAATAAATTATAATTTAAAAGTCCATAGATTAAAAATCAAGGTGCGTCCGAGAATATATTGGTTACACTTTAAGCTGATGTAAAGAAACTTTTAATGTTAATAACTGTAACAGATTGCGCGACAATCTCAACAGTTGGGGAAAATCAAAGCGTAGTGTCGCTGGAAAAACTTTTTCCAGGGGTGTAAAGTCAAAGAGAGTTCAATGTACCACGGTGACTTACGACCAGGTAATGATTCGTAAAACAACAATTTTTCCAGGTGATAGGCGCTCTTAACTAAGAAAAAAAAAGAAAGTCCAGTCATGGGACTGGCGGTAGCAAGTGAAACAACATTTAAATGTAGATGATTGAGATTAAGATTGACGCCTGAGGGTCGATTAGATTAAAGAATTTTCATTATATTCCAAAAACGCTACAATAGGCTTATGGTAACTAAATTAGGGAACAAAAATTTTTGGGCCATTGGAATGATGACAAAAAAAAAAAAATTCTACGTCTTCGGTTCCGACACTTGGGACGCCGGACCTCTTATTTGTAAAACATTTAAGGACCATTGTACTAGCGACAGGAACAAAAAAAAATTCAAGGTCTTCGGTTCTGGCACTTGGGATGCCGGATCTCTTGTTTGCATCGTGCTTATGAGCGATCGTACTAAAAAGCCATTGCACTAAAGACAAGTTAAAAAAAAAAATTTCGTCGGCTATGTGAGATGTGACTCGGACCTTACAAGAAGAATTTGTGCTGGAGCCTGTTCAATTTCTTGAACTTGGCACTTTCCTTTCTTGGTCCCGTTGAATACACACACATTAACTCTACTCTATTCAATATTCATTTGCATATTGAACAAACCTTTTAGACGTCGTAACATGTATGTTTCCAATCACTATCTACGTGGATATTGTCTGTACTCTGTATGTATCTAAAAAACAAAAGAAAAACAGCAAAAAAGTGTTAATAATAAATTTTACTTACAAAAATCTATAATTTCTGGATATCTGTAATTGTTCAGAATGACAACGAGCATGAGCAGAGATCAATGGATTATTGCTTGTACATTTAGTACTGTTATTTCAGTTATAATATATTCACTTTTAAATGTCTGGAACTGGATATCTTAAATATCCCAGCACCATAACTTGAAGCCTGATACTAATAAAAACAATGTGGAAAAATATATGAAGGGTTTCTTCATTCCTAATGGAATATGCAAAATTTATGCTGCCAAAGACGGAATCCTTCTCTACCAATATGTTACCGTAAACCTGAATAATAACCTAGAAAATTTTGACTTATTTGATTTGCTAAAATATCAGCACCGATTTTGTACAAATTTATAAATTCATAATATTTTCAGTCTCACTTTTCTACATCACGGGTTCCACCCAAAGCATGTAACGGATTGCTTGATGTGTGGTATTATATAAATGGGTAAAAAAGTTAATATTCTTATTTAATGAAAAGAGTAAGAGTTGTCATTATCATTCAATAAAATGTATCGATGCTATTCAAATACAGTTCGACAATCTTTGGAACATACAAATTTTTTCAACTTCACTATAATTTTTATGGAACAAATACAGATTACCCTCTATATTTTTATTCCTTCACTATTCTCAAACCAATGATTTGTGGTTATTTTTAGTGGTCGGTAGTTTTTCCAGTAAACCAAACGTTCTTAAATACCTTGAGATTTTTTTTGTACACTCTTTTTAGCTAAAAAAAAATAGGAATATAGGAGTACAACAACAAAAACTAAAGAAAAACCATAGTATTATAGTTCTCAATTGAAAACCGACCCACCTGTATAATAGGAAAAAAAAACAAAAAAAACAAAATAACAAAAAAACATAAAAATAAAATGAAAGAGGAAAAAAAAACGAATTTCAATTCACAAAACCAGAAGGGATTATAAAAAAAAAAAATTCCATTCAATATAGAAAAAAAAAAAAACAAAAACAAAAACAAAAAATTATGAATTTAAAATAAATAAAATAAAAAAATTTGTATTAAAAAATAAATTTAAATAAAAAAAAGGAAGGGACGATTAAAAAAAAAAATGGAGAATCAACTTTGGACTATTAATAGTTTTTTTTTATTATTTTTTTTTTTCTTTTTTGTTGGATTTTTTGTTACCACCTGGCGGTTTCAATACAAATAAACTTGTAATAAAATATTCAATTTTAATTTTTATTTCAATTCAATTACGATTTCGAAATTTTCTCCAATTATTATTGGATATAATGTTTTTTTTTTTTTTTTTTTGAGATCTTCCTTTGTATTGTAAACTTTTTAATTTAATTATGATGTCCTTTAGAAAATATATATACGTATATATATTTTTTGAAATATAAAAGGATAACTCTTGTAATAAAATATCGGAATGTTATTGAGAAACAAATTTAGAATTTAATTATGATTTTAAAAGTCAATGTAGGTAGGTATGAATGTATATATGTAATGTGAGTTTGTTCAAATTCAATTTGTAGTCTCTTTTAAAATTTATTTAAGGATTTTCATTTTTATTAGATTTAAATTTTAGCATTTAATAATAATAGTTTAGAAGTACTACAAATCTTAATTAAAAATGTCAAGCATTTGGGTTTTTTTTACATGAACATTGTAAAGTTAAATTTATATTTGCGAGTCATTGAAAAACGTCCAAAATACGCAGTACTGAAAATCGACAATATATTATTAGAATCAAGCTTAATTAATCGTTTAATTATTGTAAATGTCGAATTAAAAGTGTAAGTGTACCTTCACGGGACCCCATTTGATAAAAAATGCACCTTCACGCTGTGAAATCTGTAACCTAAATAAACGTGTTGGATGACTGACTTACCAAATAGTGTTTGTTGTAAGCTGGTCAGAAGCATATGAGAAAGGAAGAATGGTGCAGTGACGGGGCGTTGAATTTTCAACTGTGGAAGCACTATAAAAGGAAGCATCAGTTTGCTTTGGCTTTCCTTTTCTATTGAAATTTTTGCTAAATTCGACAGTTAAAATTATTTACATCTATTTCTCAAAGTAGTTTTAATTCTGTTTAGGCAGAAAAACGAACACTCAACTGAAATAGTTGTTATAGAGGAAGTGTTATTATCAATTAACAAAGTTTAGACTATTCATTAAAATAGTTGTTTAATTCTGTTTCAATTAAAAATGTTAATATCAGTTTTTGTTGTAAAAATTTTCATCTGAAAATACAACTTTAATTTAAGCTCTGACTTTAAGAAAACAATGTAAAAAAAAGTGTGAATATGAATTTTTTATATTTGGAAAATACCTCGTATACGAATTATAAGATTTTATTGAAAAATGCTGATTACAGTTCGGACAAAACGGTATTTGTTGTTGTTGTTATTAGTAGAGCAAGCATTGGTTTACCATCTTTGACAATTAATCATTTTTCCTCAAAACTTCTAGCAGAAAATTATTTTTTCTTAAGCTTTCAATAACACATTTACAATTTTCTATTTTAATTATTTATAAATAATAATAAAGAAAAATGTTTTAAATTTTTACATTTGTTAACAAATTGTTTCAAAACTGCATAAAACAAAATTATGGCTGAAAATAAACAATGTAGCCTTCAATAACAAAAAACTACAGAATTACTTAACACAAATCAATACTATACTCTCTAAAAAAACCCAAACCTACATACATTATTTATATAAATATTAAATCTCATTTAAGTCAACAACCACAATAATGCACAAAATTAATTCATTCCTTGCTACTTTTTTTTGTTTGTAAATTCATTTTGTGTCATGCGATATTTTCTTGTTGTTTCCCTAGATAATCTATTTTATATCAGATATTTTCTAATTATATCAGGTAGATTTGGAATGAATATCAGCGACTCATTCAATTTTTTTCATTTTAAGATTTTATTTTATTGTCGCTTCATTTATTATTTTGTTGTTGTTGCTAGGAAACTAAATAGTGGCAGTGTATTTGAGTTGATGTGTATTGTAAATGAGAAGAATGATATTTAATTTGTCATTTAAGCTATGTTGGTAAGAGAATAATGATTTTTAATAGGCATCTCCTGAATATCTCTTGTTGTCTTGTATGATTGAAAGAATTATAGAAAATAATGATGTTTATATAGGCATTATTTTCTAAACATACATAATGTAGTTAATATCTATGCATATAATTTTTGCTTGAAATTTTTTTTTCATTCGATTTGAATTTTTTTAGTTACGTAATTTTTATATTAAGCTGTAGACAATAATAAATAATACTTTATCACTCATTCAACTCAATATATGGACGCTTCGTGTCTGGAATGGTGGTACTTTGTAAATCATATCAGAATAATCAGAACAAAGAGTTCAAAGAAATAAATATATTTTACTACCGCTAATTCTAAAATCGTGCAATAGAAGGGCCAAAGAGCTAGGTGGGTTGATAAGTGACCAGAAACAAAACCTGAATAAACAGAATATTAAAAAATAGAACTGTGAAAGATGGAATATACATCTACTAATGAAATGAAACAGCAAAATGGTATTGAAACAGAAACATTAGTTATTGATAAATGTCTAGATGTCAAAATTTAGTAAAATCAAACCTTCTTTGTAGTAATGGCGATGATGCTGAAAGAATTTTGGCCATAAAGATTTGGTTAAAGAATTAAATAAAAATATTATTTTTTGAGATGGAACTTTTGATAAAGTACCAGACATTTCACATCAACTTTATACATGGTACGCTAAGGTTGAAAATTCATTTCCACCTCGCATTCTAATCCCCAAATTCATTTCCAAAATTTTGTTTGTCATTTTCTGTTTTTTCATGTTCTGTTTTTTCATATTCTGTTTTTTTCAAGTTCTATTTGCCCATGTAATCGGGTCAAAAATATACAAAAGATACCGCTGTAATACTCAATTATCGAAATCGAATTACCAATGACATGTCTAAATAAAGAGACATTGTGCGGAAAGCTAAAACATATCTACGGGGAACATTTTGCAAATTTAAGACATTAAGAAAACGTTATAGAATTCCGAATAACAACTGTTTTGTGTAAGGACTTCGTTGGGATAGTTTTGTTAAGTAGGAGATGCGAAACTTAACAAAGAAAAAATTACAAATGTATGAAGACATAAAGATTAAAAACTCTAGGTATGATTCACTAATCATTATATTTAATATCTGTAAATTGAAAAAGGTATGGTACAAATATCTAAACCATTTCACAACCAATTATTCTTTTAAATGATAAATTTTGAAAAGTAGACGTAGCGAAACTGAATATTTTCCCAAATTTTTTAATTTTCCAATAAGAAATTTCAATTTAACATGTATGCACGTAGACCTTACTATATAAAATTTTAATTTATCAAATTGCCGCAACTCACCCATGTACAGAGTTTATTTTTAAAATTAAAATTTTTTTTTAAAACAAATTATTACATATAGGTACGGTTGTTGTCTAAGATAAGCCAATACAAATTTTTGTTGTCGCAATCCACTCATGTACAGGATTTCTTTTTCTCATCGCCAGAATTAAATTTAAGTGTTTTTTTTCGTTTAAATATATTATTTTGTATGCGGTTGTTGTTTAAGATAAGACAATAAACAATTTTGTTGTTGCAATTCACCCTTTCACCCTATTCTTTTTTTTCTATCCAGAATTAAAATTAAGGGTTTTTTTTTTTGTGTTTTAAATGAATTATTACATATTCGGTTGTTGTCTAAGATAAACCAATAAAAAAAATGTGTACAGTGTATACCAATAATAAATTGAAATTATCGAAAAAAGTTCATAATGAAATTGAGTACGATTTTTTTATCAAACTTCCTCGGATTTCTAGATTCGGGTGAATATTAGTTTTATTTAGTATTTTGAACGATTTCGGTTGCTTATTATGATCAGCGATACCAGTTTTGTGGATGCATTGGTCTTTAAAAATTCTAATATAAAGTAAAAAGAATTGTGACTACACTATATGAACAGGGTTTACGGAAGGAGAAGTTGTAAGTATCCGACAAGTCATCGAACGATCCAGTTACAAATTTTATGCAGAACAAAAACAAGTAGAAATACGCATATCCGTATGATAAGCATATCAGTAAAATTAAAAGGGAAATATTCTACTATTTTCACTATTATACAAAAATTTTACTCTAACGCTAGAAAACAAGTTTTTATAAAAACAAAAAGAACTAGATTTAATTGGATCGGTTGAAAAGTTTAATTTAATTTTATTATTTCAACTGCATATAAATTACACTCAAAATTTAGGGCTCTTTTCCAGGTATGGTGTAGGGCCATCTCTTTATTAGAAATCTTATATTATATGCTTTTGTACAGCCCAATCGACCGGTTAGTTTCATACGTACTTGTTTTGTTCTAGTCGGTAGTATTATTTTTGTGTTGGTGTCCGTTGTATGTGATAGTCTAAATGAGTTTGATTGGTCCCATGCTTCTTATATTTTTATCTGGTTAAATTTTGTATGTCTTGTTTTGCATATTCATATGTTTGTGGTATTATTCATGATTTTGCGTGTCATCCTTGCGTAGGAGCCATTCTCATCTACTCTTTATAGTTCTAATAAGTCGAAGCAAAAATATCGATTGAAGAGCTAATTTACGTTTACCCTATCCAAATTTATTTATTTTTTTATTTATTTATTTACTTTTATGCATGTTATGCAATGAGACGATTAGTCTCTACAATGTGTATAATCAAATTAGATGAATAGAAAATAATTGAAATATTAAATAATAAAAAGAAATTAAATACAATAGAAAATAGGAAATAGAAACTTAAACTAAAATATACAAAATTAAATATAACTAAGATAAAAAACATAATAAGAAAATCTGAGAATAAAATTACAATATGTCAAAAATTAGATTAATGGTTACAAACTTTTAAAATACTCGAAACAGAGTCAATTAAATGAATGGTGCATTTGAGCACGTCTTATAGCAATCGGAAGGGAATTTCACAAAGATACTACCTTAAAAAAAAATAAAAGTGTCTCAGTCTGCAAATCGATTATTTGACATGTTATTTTCTGGTTTATCATTTATACAGAAATATTGTCGTGGAAATAGCAACAAAATATTTAAATAAATCTAGAAAATTCGATTTAAATGAAATTCACTCAAAATTTTTATTTAAGATTTTATTTTTCTTACAAATGAATCTACCTCATAAATTATGTTTTTTTTTTTTATATTATAAAAAATTTGGTTAAAAATTTTAAAATAAAAAACTAAAACAAAAAAAAAATTCTTAAAAAACTGAAATTACTACAAAATCTGAAACCACAACAAGAGGTATTTAAAAAGAATATTTTCACCACTACTAAACTCTGTGTTCAACTAAACTATTATTACTTATTAAATTTTTGTAATGTAAATGAAGTTTTTTACTTTTTTTTTTTGTTTTTAATTTAATTGAAAATACCCATGAAGTAAATAAAAAAATAAAATTATATTATATTTATAACTGACCTTTCCGCTTTCTTTATTAATCCTTTTGTTATTATTTTTTTTGTTTATTTTCTCTTTAATTATAGTTTTTGATTTTTTTTTATATATTTTTGTTAAATTAAAGGAAATAAGAACAAATTCAGTTATTTCATTGGAAAATTTAAATTTAATAAATAACCTCCGGATTTTTATTCCATATAATTTAGTAGGGTATTACTGGTATATATTTCATTCCTCAAGGATAATAATATTGCCACATTTTAATTTATTACTGTAGGCGTCTGAATTTTCTTTTGTTATTTTATATAATTAATTGTATAGAAATAATATATGTATGGTATATATTTTATATATATATATAAAAAAAAATCAAATTCAAGTTTGAACAAAAAACGGTTTTTGTTTGAATATTTGATTTCATTGGACTTTGGTGAATTATTTTTAATTACCTGACTTCATTTAATTAGAGCTTTTACCAATTTGATATTCTACACACAGTAAGTGATATTGAGTTAAATGTTAAATGTTCTTTTATGTAATATTTTTGATGTTTTATTTTTTTTTTTAAATACCCTTTGAACAAACATTAAATATGTCGAACAGTGTGGTATAGTGATTATGACATTTGATTACTAATCAAAAGTTGATGCTTTGATTTTTTAGATCATTTAATTAGAGGATTTTAAATAATAATGTGTTTTCTGTTTTTTTAATATTTGTAAAGAATGTTGGATTTTTGATCAATTGAAGTGTTGAAATGTAAGGAAAAATTTTTTTGTTCAATAAATGACAAATAAATTAACAATTTCATATTTAATTCATAAAATTAATGGTATGTGAATTGAATCATTTGAATAGGCATAGAAATTCTAATAACAAATAATTCTAACCTCACTTAATGATTAACAAATAAGAAATCGGTTATAACGAAATCATGGGAATGAAAAAATTGTCGTAATAACCGATTTTCGTAATAAACGAAATTGCATTTGAATTATTTAATTTGGCTCTTCTGAGGGGGATGTTGTATCGGTGTAGGACCTAATGACCATATCTCTAGAATAGCTGGAATTGCTAGATTTCCAAAAATATATATTTTTAGGGGCGCATCTTATCCTTTAAGAACCAAAATGACATTTGAAAGCATCCTTGTTGTTTTGATGTTTTTTTGTATAAAGCCAACTCCAGCTATCCTCGGGATATGGTCATTAAGTCCTACGACGATACAACATCTCCCTCAGAATCCCCTTTTATAGATCATTAATATATATTTTAAAGAATTCGGGTCCTAAAACAGATCCTTGGGGAACTCCCTTTTTCACGATTTTTGTAGAACTGTGTATATTGCCGATGTGTACTACTTGCTGACGATTAAACAGATATGACTGGAAAAACTGTCTATTGTCTGGCTATTGGTAAAATTCATTAATTTTAGTGTTTTTATTAAGATATCATGATCTACGCAGTCAAAGGCTTTTTGCAAGTCTAAGAAAACACATGCAACATATTTCCCGTCATCAGAGTTTTTCGAGATGAAATTGGTCAGACTTAGACAAGCAGCAGTTGTGTTGGAGTTAAGTTCAAAACCATATTGTTCTTCATGGATTATATTATTATTATTTTTCAAGAAGTTTGTAAGTCGGGATTTGATTATGGTTTCGAAAATTTTTGAAAGCGCTGTAAGTACGGAAATAGGTCTATAATTGGAGCATACATTTTTGATTCCTCTTTTGAAAATTGGAGATACTATGGACTTTTTTAAGGAGTTAGGGAAACACGAAGTATCAAAAGACATATTTACAAACTTGCCTAAAATCCGACTTAAAGGTTCAGAGAACCTTTTAATAAATTTGGTTGAAATCTTATCATATCCTGTAGCTGCAGCTGAGTTCAGTAGAAGGATAACTCTTCTGCGTTTGTAGGACTTCTCAAATTAAAATTAGAAAATATAGTAGGTATAAAATCATTCATATACGCATTATCAATGGGCTCAAATGGAATGTCTATTGTTTCGGTAACATTTATAGAAAAGTCATTAAAACATTCAACGATATCCGTCTTTGCCGAAACGCATCCATTATCAATTTCTAAAGTTTTAATGCTACCGCTTGTTTCTATATTAGTGTCCTTGTTAAACATAATTTTTTTATAAATATTCCACAGTGTTTTACTATTGTTAGGGTATTTAGAGAGTTTTTCTGAATAAAATTTTTTTTTTGCTTCATAAATCAGTTTTTGAGTAATATTATCTTATTTTTGTCTCTTTTTTCACGCAGACTTAGCATATTTACAATGTACATTCTATTCACTGCAAGTACTTATAATAACTGATTTGTTTGCTTTTGTTTATTATTTTAATAAGTTCTCACATATGCATAATGTATTTGCTGAATAATAAAAACATATGAGAAAAAAATTTTCAACTGTGTGCGCATTATTGTTTTATATACAACTTATTTATTATATTAGAAGTTCATTAAGGAGTAGGAGAATCGAAATAAAATGAAAAGGTGTATACTGCGCAGGTCCCTAAATGCTTGTCAATTATAATTATAGATACATAATTCGGTTTTTATTTTTTAGCAGCTAACATTCTAACAAATAACACAAGAAGGCATGTTCACATTCTAACAAATAACACATGATCTTTGTTGATACAGTTATACAATATAATAACAAAATAAATAAATTTAATGTCAAAATTTACAAAATTTTACTTCTGACAACACCTACCGAAAATTTTTAAGAGAACAATATTTACCCTTCAGACAAATTGAAGAAAACTCGTTATAGAAACTTAACTTTAACTTTATTAACAAACAGGCACTGTAATTAAGTTAACGTAAAACAATATTTTTAAGCTAAAATATATATATATATATTTTTTAAATGGAATTTAATTTAATCGAACATTTTAACGTTCGGTCTGGGTGTCATTTCATTTTATTACCGAACTGTTCGTGCGAAAACCGAACGGGTGGTAAGCCTAGTTATTGTTGATGAAGGATTCATATTGAATTCTTTGCTTAAATATGAATTCGATTTTCCTTCTTCCAACTTTTTGATAATCTGTTATTTTTACTTACGCAGTTAATGATCTTCGGGTTTTTTTTTATTGGTGCCATTTTTGGAAGATGATGTTACATGCTCGTATTATATCATATTATGTTTTTAAATAGAACAATTTCTTTTTACATACCTATTAAATTTCTACCTATAAAATCATCAGCTTCAAAATTTTTCACCAAAAATATGTACATAAACTATAAGTGATAGGAAAGTCTTAGAGAAGTGTCAAATCATGTTGACATTGTAGCTTTCTAGTTTTGCAGTTCCCTATTCAAACCGAAATTAAGATATTTTTCTGTGAACAACCAGAGATCGAAAGTAGTTCGTTATAACCGTATTTTTTATATGATGTCGGCTATAACCGATTTTTTTAAGACCGGTCTTATCATATTCACTATATGAGAATCAAACCTTCACAACTCTTTTGTTCGCTATAACCAAGAATTCGTAATAAGCGATATTCGTAATATTCGTTATAACCGATTTCTACTATACAGTTATTTATAGTAATAATAATAATTTGAGTAATATGGTTTCTATGAGAATAATTTGTACCAAATAAACTACAAGAGTCACCTCGGTAACAATAATAATATTTAATCAATAACTAAAACAATTTTTTGCTCAGAATAAATTCGTAAAATTAAAAAGGACTCTTAAATTTTTTTTTATTCATCAAAAAAAAAAAAAAAAAATATTAATTTCCTAAAAACCTAACATGAGTAAATTAGAAGATCTATTGAGTAAAAAAAAAACTGTTGTTCCTGTTTTAGATTTAAGTAAATCAATTGTTCAATCAAAAGAGGAATTTAAACGTTTAATGGAAAAAGTTCCAGATTATAAAATGCGTCCAGTTAAAGTTCGTTCAGAGGAAATCAAAATTAAAGAAAAAGACTATACATTCAAAACACCACGTAAAGAAACCAGAAAACTATTAAAACAGAATGGTGTACGTGACTTGTCCTATACATATATGGATCCAATACCAAATGAAATGCGTACTGTACAATTAATGGAATTGTGTTCGGTACCAATTGATTGGAAAATGTTGACAACATTAAGACCAAAAGCAAAAATTGAAGAGGAATATTTTAGTAAATTAGTTGAAATGGGCAAATTACAATTAAAAACCGATTTGAGGGATAAAAGAGACTACACATTGAATACAGGTATAAGAAAAGTTAAAAATAAATCTGGTATTATAGAGACAAGAGTGATAGCATGTCCAGAATGTGGTGAAGAAATGTGTTATGGTATGGATAAAAAAAAATTTTATTACAAAACAAAATTTTTTAAAATTGATTTTTTTTTTCATGTAACTGTAAAAGGTCGAACATGTGGTGATTTTAATTATGATTTGTATGGACGGGTTGAAGTGAGACCACCAAATCCAAAACCATTACCAAAAACAAATAATAATAAAAATAGTGCATTTGCTAAGAAAAAAGCTTTGGGTAGCCCCAAGAAAAAATCAAAAAAACGAAGTCAAAGTCGTAGTCCAGATAAAAAAGGAAAAGAAAATTAAATTTATTTCTATAATTAAGAAGTTTTTTTGTTGTTGTGAATGAAAGCATCATAAAACAATTAATCATTTAAATTTGTAATAATTGGTATTTGAATTTAATTAAATCAGTATTGTTGTATAAAGTAGAAGTTAATAATGCTTCATATCGACTTGTATTATATGCCACATACTTTCCAAAATATATGAACCAAAAATAAAAACTAAAATAACCAACTGCCTACTAACTCTCAATATAGGAAGATGGTTGGCATACTTACTGGTCATAACCACACAAATAAGCACATATTGTGTAAACTAGCACTAAGTGAAGAGGAAAAAACCTCCACACATGTTGTAGGAGTACGTAACTCTTTCAAGGATGAGATTCAGGCTGTTGAAAACGCACTACATAAACTCAGAAAACTTCTGCAGGATAAAATCCTCAAATCTATTGACCTTTAACAAAAGGGTCGACTAGGTTGAGGGGTGTGAATAAAAGGGAGGGAATAAAGGGCTAAAAGTCTACATGTCGGCCCTAACATATTTGGATCAACTCCGTACGGAAAAAAATATCGCCATATTTTAAATTTAATAAATAATTTACAATTTACTTGAGACGGTCTCTAGATTAATTATAGTTGATGTAAATAATAAACTAAAGCTGATGTAGATCAATGCATCGGTAGTTTTTATATGATGATAATATATCCCTTAAAGACGATGTACCCGTTGCTTCCGTGACTGAGTAGAACAATGAATTTGCGAGGCGCTCCGAACCATAGTGGACCATGTAAAAAAAAAAAACACTTTAGAGATAAAATTGCATTAGAAAAAAAGTTAATCGCTTCAAGCAGTTTAGTCCTTTTAGAAAAATAATTGTAATAAAGTTCAAATTCGTTCAATGTTACTTGTTTTCTTTGCACGATGACAGAAATTTTTATTTTCTAATAGAAAATGACAACAACTCATTTTTAAAAATTGACGCTTGGTCCACTCTGGCTGGGACCGGCTTTTATTTAGCTTGGTTTATTGTGCAACATTTTGTATTTTGTTTAATTGTATAAATTTATTATAATTTACATCTTTAAATGTCATAAATAAATTTGATAATATAGTATAGGTAGGTAGTAGCACCTGGCGGCACCGACACCGACATCAACACCAACAAAGTTAGACCAGTGAAGTCCATTATGATACAATTGGATTTTTCTTCGCATAAAAATCATATTAGTTAAACCATTTTGAACTTTATACAAAACAGTGGAGGTACTGAGTTTGTATAACATAAACCATTATAAGCTTGAAAAAAGAACAAACAAAAAGTAAGAAAAAAAAAGGAAAATTTTAACAAACATAATGTCTATTTTGGGATTTTAATCTATATATAGGTTGGTTTTGTTGGTTTTGTTATTCATATAAAATAAAATTTATAAAATTGTAATGATCAATAAGAGCAAAGAAAATTATGAATTCAGTTTGTTCAAATAAGTTTAAATATATATCTACCATTTGAAGTATAAATTATAAATTTAATGTTCTTCCCAGGGATAAATTATTGGATACAATAGCAAAGAATTTGAGATTAAACCTTTTGTCTGCCAACCATGATAGTTTGGATAACAATGTGACCAATGATAATTATGACAATTTTCTAAAACTTTTTAACATATTAGATCCGTCTAGTTGGTCATTTGATGAAATTCTATTTCCGGGGCTAGAAGGTGAAAGAAAAGTTTTAAAATTGGATCAAATTTTAAAATACAAAATTAATATTAATGATTTTCGAGATTTTGTTGATGCAAATCACAAAATATTCAATTACCTGATTCAATTTTAAAAGCTAAAAAAATATTAAGTACTATTGCAATTTAGTCGTTCAGAAGCTGAAAGAGGTTTTAGGTTTTAGCTTAATGAATTTGATAGTCACAAAAATGAGAGCGAGAGTCTTACTTTGGAACATATTATCAAATTTAATGACAATAAATTTATTGGGGAAGTAGATAGTAGACTGGGATGCAGAACTATAAATTGGCAACAGATACAAGAGTTGCAAATGAACAGGTCATATGTACTTTACATTAATAAATTTATTTAACTATATTCCGCTAATTTTTGTAATATTTTATGCTCAATAAATTTCTTTATTCTTAATAAATTGTTCTTGTTTCGATATTTATTCATATGAATTATGTTTTTACCTACATTAATTATATGCGAGCCGGTTGTTATCGATGTAGCAGCACACCCCTGGATATAAGAGCTACACCATTGCATCTAAGAGTTTTACTTGCTTAACTAGCAAGTTTGTTTTAATAACAATAAATTTTAGGAGATGATTCGTTAATATCAACACTACTTGGACTCATCAGTAGGTATTTGTAGTGTTACACTACCGATACAGCTCCTGATTTTGTTTTGGTTGATTTTATAACTTATTAGATGTTATTAATGCACCTGTGAGTTATAAAAATCAACTAAAATCTTAACATAAAATCTATTTTGTATTTGATATTGTATAATTTTATAAATTTAATCAGAAATTTTGAAATACCAAAGGCATTAAAACATGGAAACAAACTCAACTTTAATTTTTTTTTTATTTCCGTATTTTTTTTGCTTGAGTACGTCAGAATTCGAATAATTAAAGTTTAATTTTTCCCAAAAGATTAAAAAGAACATATTTTATATTTAACTCAAATATTCGATATATAATTATTGACAAATTAATTATCTTTTAATTTCTGGTATTTCCGACACCGAACAGTTTCTTTCAACAAATTTTCTAATTTATTAATTGGATTTGAAAATAGCTAACTATTAGGGATTAGGATATAAAATAGAAAAAATAGAACTAAAACAAATATTTAGTCACAAGCACTGATGAGGAAAGTATGTTGCTTCCGAAATATCGATATTTGCCATCAAATATTCAAAATAATCAGTGAACGGAAAACCTATGGCAACAATTAAATTATTTAATAATGTAATGTACATACACTTAAGATTTTCCACATTTTTAAAATGTATACATATACTCAGGGAAAAACGTACTATTAAATGTTTAATAGTACAGTTATTAATTCAATAGGACGGGTATCAATAGTATTTTACTATAAAAACAATAGTTTTCTGTTTAAAATAATATGTTTTGTAGTTTTGATTTAATAAGATGCATACTATTATTATATTAATAGTAGACCGCATGAATGTAATTAGAAATACTATAAATTTAAAACTGTTCTACTCATTGTATTTATAAGATTATACTATTACTTCAATATTACAAAATAATTAATTTTTAATAACATGACCAGAATTAATTTAATGGTATGTTTAACCACATGTACTATTAAATTTTGTACGCATACTATTGTTTTTATGGTTTTAAACTATAATACTGTCACTGTGTCCTGTACTTGCCGCGCTTTTTTTTAATAATGACACTTATATTTAATAGTATATACTATAAAATCAACGATACCATTCGGAAATCATTCAAAAAACGAGGTAAAAATAACCTATATAGGACCCAGTCACCCAGTAATGTAACATTTGTTCAAAAGTAAAAATCTTTTTAAAGAGATAATATCACCAGTTTGAAGTTCAGCCATGGGATATACTATTTTAAAATAACAATTTGAATCTTATTAAATCGATAGTTGAAATGTACCATTATTTTAACAGTATTGTCCTTTAAATATTATAGTCTATCACATTATAATTTAATAGTATATCATATTAAAATAATAGTTTCAGTAATATTAATTTAATAAATTTAAAAGTATGCATACTATCATTTTAATAGCATTGTCGAAGTGGTATACTTTTTTTTATAATACGAGCATCACATTAATATTAATATTAAATATTATTACCTTTATAGTTTTATACTTCATATTAATTTAATGAAGTAAATTCTATTTTTTCAGTACCTATATGTGTTATGTAAGGTTAAAGCAGTTCAAATTAAATGAAACAATATTAATTATTTATTAAATCATTTTATTCCATAAACATTATTTACTTTTACTTGTACTTTTTAACAGACTTGTTTGTACTTTATAATAAAAATAGAAATAAAGCTTAAATGTATCAAAATCACTAATAACAATAATAACTAACTAATATTAAGCATATAAATATATTAAAATTTGATTAACAAAAAGAAAAAATATTTTATGTTTTAAATTTATAGTATTTCTAATAACATTAATGCCGTCTACTATTAATATAATAATAGTATGCATCTTATAAAATCAAAAGTACAAAACATATTGTTTTAAACAGAAAACTATTGTTTTTATAGTAAAAAATTATTGATACCCGTCCTATTCAATCAATAACTGTACTATTAAACATTTAATACTTAATAGTATGTTTTTCCCTGACTGTACCTGTAGTTTTTTCTACTGGATATTCTTAATAATACGGTTCCCGCGAACGGTACTAGGAAAAATAGCAACATTAAAAATTAATAATACAATGAAGTAAAGCAATGACACTACAGATTTTAGCTGTGATTTAGACCAATACTTCCAAGAAGAAGAAATAAAGAGTCACTGTACGTTTGTAGTACAAATTTGATATGAAAACTAAATTTATTTATTAACTCCACACTAGACTGACATAATTATTTTGATTATAACAATTAGTATAAATGAATTTAATTACATAATCGTATATCGTACTTTATCATCCCATACAAAGATTATTTCATTCTATCATCATAGGTGAATATATTAACAAGATCATGTCAGTTTTTTTTTATACTTTATACTAAAACTCTCCTCTATTCAAATAGAGCCTTGTTAGATGATAATGTTATTCTTTTTTTTTTGTCTATATTTTAATAAAAAAGAGAAAAATGTTTTCCAAGAATTTCTTTTACTACACACAAAATTTATGTGTGGGTGGGTGTGTGTGTGTGAGTGTAACAAAAGAAAAATAATATGAATTTTAATAAAAAAATTCTTGGAAATTTTATTTTATTTATTGTTTTTTCTGTTTGGTAAGAAGCCACCTTTATACACACACCTTACAACACATTAAGTCACTTGGGTTATTCCAAATTATTTAATATAAGCTGATTTGTACCACACAGCTCTGCTGTAGTCTCCTTAATGTTCACATCTATTCGACTGTAATATTTTTTAATGTTATAAATTTTGTTTTTGTTGTTTTTATTTTTTTTTTGTTGTTTTTATTTTAAACATCATCATAAAGCATTTCAATTAAATTTTTTCGCATTTTTAAGAAGGATTTTTGTCATAAGTATTCTAATTTATCGTTCTAATTTAATAAAAAGAGAAGACAAAAAACGTGGCAGAAAAACTCATCTTTACATGCTTCGAATTTTCTTTTTATTTTCATTTTACATATTTTCTATACTATAGGTCTAATTAGGTATCATGAGGTGATTTGTTTTTGGTTTTTTTCGTTAAAATTGTCTGATAAAGGTTTTTATTATCGAATAACCGTCTTTATAAGAATTTAGATGTGGAGTAGATTTAACGAAAAATTTATATGAAAATTATGCAAAATTATTTATATAGAGTTTGGTTGACTTGGTTGAACCGGCGATTTGGTAGGGGAAAAATATTTACTAATGCGGATTGAAATTTTTTATTAAACAAAATGTTAAAAATTAAAAAAATGAACATACGAAAGTCAAAATTTTTTGGTATTTTTTGGTTTTATCAAAACTTAATTTTAATTTGAAGCCAATGGTAAATCAATGTAATGTAATGTGAATGTAAAATCAATGAATGGTAAGTCAATGTAAAAAATATATACATATATAGTTTCCAGTAATGGAAATCTTAATAAACAAGAAGTAGATCAAATATCAAGACAGCCAAATTATTGTCCACGATAGGCAATATGGATTCCACCGGTCCACCGATGATTGAATTACATACCGTAACGAGAAATTAAATATCTGTTTGCACAATTCGGGTGAATCAAATATTGTGGCTCTCGAATCCCTAGATGGCAGAAAACAATTTATGGAAATTAGTTTATAATTTCAACATCCCGAATGTGCAACCAAATTCCATCTTATCATATTCAATTTCTATATTTATAATGTATACATAAATTCAAGACGAACATTAACACCTTCGTTCGTAATTGTCCTCCTTCTCTTCTACCTTCCTCCTTTCCTAATTTTTCTTTCCCATCAAAAGTCAAATGTACTAATTGGTATAAAAGGTCTCCATCTAGTGTTTTGGCTATGTCTGTCAATTCGATGGAACGCTTCGATACATATACAAATTATATATATAAATATAGGCTTAACCCCTAGTGAAGGGCACTTAATATAATTAAAAGTAAACAAAGAAGATCAAATAAAATAATTGTAATACCTAAAAAGTACCACCGTCATAAAACTTAAGTGACTATTTCAGACCATCCTGACTATGAATATAAAAGAAAAATATATTTCGGAAAAAAATAAATAATTTTTGTTTATTTTCCAAGCTTTGACGCTATGAAGAAACTAACGCTGCTATGTAATGCTAACAGGATTAACTTTATTCTTACTTATACAATAAATTGTAAATTATGATAAAAAAAATGTCGATAAAATGACCTTTAGTAAATATTCTGGGGTATAGGCCAAACATAGTATTTAACGAATCGCAAACGAAGACCTGAGTTCATTTCATGACAGCAAACAACTTTTTTCTGCTTAAGAAATGCATTGATATGCTGTTTCAATTCGGCATTTAATTTCCTTTTATCAGTATCCGAGATGTTTGTATGTGTCTCAATTGAACCGTTATTTATTTTAATTGTTGCTGCATTGTAAGGTATTTTTTTTTCTATACTTACCCGATCATTAATTTAGTTTTTGAGATATTTGTTTTTAAGTTGAACAATTCGCTATTATGGTTGACTTTATCGACTATATGTTGTAAGTCCCTTAGGTTGTAGGTTGTAGGTATAAGGATTGTATCATATTATCTGCATATCTGATATTATTTATATATGTACCATTTACTTTTATACCAACATCTAAAACGGTCACCAATTCTTGAAGAAGCGAGCATAGGTGATGTTAAACAGTAAAGGGGAGAGAATACAGCTATGTCGAAGTCCTTTTGGAATATCAATTATCAAGGTTTTGTTTCAGCACACTATTTATTTTAACACGGGCAGTTTGTTGCCAATATAAGCTATTTATACACATTATGATATTTTTATCTATGCAAATTCTATTTAATACCTCCATAAGTTTTTGATGGTTGACCTTATCAAGCCCCTTTCCCACAAAACATAAGAAAACATCTTAATAAATATCACGACAATTTCTGTACTAGTATTTGAATATTAAAAAGGGTTTCTCTAGTTCCTGGTTTCAATCCAAATTGCATTACTGCCCATGTGCAACTAACAATTTGTGTATTTACGATTATATAGCACTTTCAGGAAGATTTTGAGTGCATGGTTTATTAAACTTATTTTAATAATAATAATAATAATAATAATAATAATAATAATAGTAATAATAATAATAATAATAATAGTAATAATAATAATAATAATAATAATAAATAATAATAATAATAATAATAATAATAATAATAATAATAATAATAATAATAATAATAATAATAATAATAATAATAATAATCTTTATTATTCGGTGGTTATCGATTTTAATCGGTGATCATCACATTTTTCGGCATTGGCTTTTTTCAGAAGGGTGATAAATGTTGACTTTAGCCAATCTTGATAGAAATTTCCGGTATTATAAATGTTGTGGTAAATGTACGGCTTCATTATATTTGGCTGACATAACCAAGCTGGTTTGATTTCATCTTTGGTTATATACGTTTCGGCTAGTTCTGTTGACGTTTCAATATTGTACAGGGGGATGAGTAGAATCAAAAAACAATTTCTTAATATATTCTTCGCAGGTTTTAGTTAGTTTTTTTCATTAATTTCAGTGATTATTTGATTATTTTCATTAAAAAATGTGGACGTATGTGATTTTATGTACCCTCCTGCTGTTTCTTTGAGCTTTTTGTGTAGATTGAAACCATCATGCAGCTGTTGTAGCTTTTCAATTTCATAGCTGTTTATTGTTTTAATCAATTTTTTTTGCTATTCTTATTTTCGACCGTATTTCACTATGAATAAATCTATATTCTACAGTTTGTTTGTTTTTGTATTTGCTTTTTTATATTTTTTTGTACCTAAATTATCTTTGGACGTTTCATTTAGTATAGGTTTTGAGACCGCATTACAATCTGTGAAATACAGCAAATTAAGGACGACATACAATATGCCAATTTCAATGCTAGTATGAATGCTAGTATCATTTAAAGCAATTACCAATATTCAATTAGGGGTATGCAGAAGAAGAACATGAAGAAAATGCGTAGTTGTATCAGAATATTATAGTTAGGAGCGGTTGTATCAGAATTGAAACAAGACCAAAGAGCGAATTATATTGTAAGCGAGTAAGAACATAAAAATAATTCATTTACACTCAAATTTACATCTCACACCCACCCTGTATAAAGGTTACATTGAAAGCAAAAATTATTCTATCTTCTATACATACTTTTTTCTTCTACTCTTTTAATGCTTTATAACACGTTTAAACGTTTTAGAATCCGTAATTTCAATTATATATTTAGTTTTTAGAAAATTTCTGAAAGACTGAACATCTTTAAAAAAAATTCTTAAGCATTTTTGAAAAACAGAAAAATTCTAATCGAAATACTTTAGAAAATACCGTTTTTTCTCTAAACATTAAAAATATTTTACATAAATCATTTTTAAGTACGAGCTCCATCCATATTTTGTTTTATTTTTATTTATGCATACATATTCAAGTATAGTATAGAAGAACATAAATGGAGCAACACTTCATCATCTCTTATCCCAAAAAAAAAAAAAAAAAAATTAAACCGAAAAAACAAAATTCAAGTTAAAGGTAAAGAACCTCATCGAAACGATTGAAATTAAAATATTTGGTTTCCAAGTCATAAATTTAGATACATTCCAAGAACCAACATTTTGTTATGATCGTATACGAAAGAGTAATATTTATAAACACTAAAAATGAAAATCAAAAAAAAAAAAGGTAAAATCCTAAGGACATCATCACCAGTACGGAAAAAAGGATAATAATTGTTTTATATTTAATGGGTTTTTTTGTTGTTGTTGTTTTTTTCTGTTTTTGGAAAAAAAAAATGTTTAGTGTTAGAAAATGAGTTTTTCCTAATAAAGCACGGAAATGAATTGTAGTTTCCGTTTTTATTTTGTTTTTGTGCTTGTTTTTTTTTTTTTTGTTATTTTTATTTATAAATTCTTGATGATACATATGAGTAGATTAGTAGAAACTTTAACCATAAATATAATAATATTAACAGTAAAACTTCATTACTTCGAAATATTTAACATTTTCTAACAATACACAAATTTTGTTTAATATACTAAGGGCAAGGGGGTCCCGACTTATGAATTTATTCGTCGTTGGTTATATGGATTATGAACCTCCCAATTATCGTTTTGCCAAAAGCAAAAATCCTGTGGTCGGAAGTACAAGTAAAAAAAATAATTAAATTATAATTCGGTATTTTTATGAATGGTTGTGGTGGTTCAAAATGGAATAAGATAAGGTGATATTCTAAGCCCTATTTACTTCAACCTAATTATGAATGGGATTATATTCGAAAAGCATTGGAAGCCGACTGTGAATGACATTCAAAGGCATCGATTTGCTTTTATGGAGAAAGGCTCAAATGTGATGATATAGATACCGAAAAGAATAAATGTTTAGTTTCCACGCTGGGTGTAAACCATGTCAACCGAAAGGTCTCAGGTTCGATTCCGGACGAAGGCAAAAAAAAATCTTTCTGGATTTTTTGACCTGGTCCAGTACCCTTTATCATTGGGATAAAATAAATGATAAATAGTTGAGAGTTTTGATTATCACTTAAAATAAAATGGAGCCATGCTATTATGAAGGCGAAGTATTTTACAGTAGATATAGTTTTCCACATTTAAATTAGTAGATATACCATAAAAATTCTACAGAAAAAGCTGTTGTACATATATAATTGTGTATTCCAAATCTCTGTGTAAAAGCAGTTAGGGTGTTCATCCCATAGACTTGGAATTATATAAAAAAAAGGCTTCGATTGGCTTTTATCGATAAAGGCTTAAATGTGATTATATAGATACCGAAAAGATTGAATGTTTAGTTGCACCAAAAATAATAGTTAGATATAAGGTGTGTCGTTTATATCCAAAACATACTTTGTTTTACATGATATGACAATGACATAACAATATTGACTTATACTATATTGAATCCATAATTTTTTTTTATTTTTCCTTTATTTATTGTATATTTTTTTTAAAATAGAATAGAAACTAACAATTTGTTTTCAAATCTTATTATCTAACTTCAATTAATGATCCCTACCATTGCTAGATAATAACCCGTGCGTAGGATCACATTGTATATGTGCATAAGATGTGTAAAAGGTATTAATAGAAGTTCTTTTATCATTTTTATTGTAATTCGATCGTGCCCTGGTGCTTTTTTAGCCTTTAGTTTAAATTTTTAATTACATCGATAGTGACTATCATTTTGAATCTATGCGGTTGTTCTATCGATTTTGTAGTAAATGTATAGTAAATGTGTAGAAAATGTATAGCTGTGGAGGGTTGGAAACTGATTGTTGCTTCGTTTGGCATGAATATACTTTTTTTTAAGTGGTCACCTTGTTCTAGCCCAGTTTCGATATGGAAACCTAATGCGCTTCAGCTAGTACAGGTCTTGTTAATTTTTTTATTTGCTCGCCACAAGAATAGTTCGATGTATCTGTTGGTGCCAAGTTTTCTAGGTATTGCTGGCATTTTATTTACTATGTTTTTTTAAAGTATTGTTCGCAGTTTTCTAATACAAGTGGCTAATAGTTTTTTGGACTTTGGTGATCTATACTTCTGCCATTGCTTCCTTAATTTAATTTTTTCCCTTATTGGTATGTCGATTGCATTAGTACTTTCGTTCGATATGTTTTGCATTTTTGTAGTTACATGTTTTTATTTTTTATATAAAACCAAGTCTATGTTGAGAATTTTACTGCTACTGCCATCAGTCAGTAGTGATGATTCAGCAGTTAATTGATTTCCGTTTAAAACTTTTATAATTCCGAAGTCTATTAAATCTGTAGTTTTATTGAGGTCTGCCCGCCATCAGTATGTTGGTTTTCCAGTGGGTATTACATCGAGACTTTTACTATTTACGGCTACTCATATTTTGCGACCTTTTGTCGTAGTTAGTCTATAGCCCCAGTTGGTATGTGTTTTGTATTGTAGTTTCCTGCTGCCAATAATTTAGAACCTAATGTAGTGAAATAATCTGTATTTTGATGTTTGAAATGTTATATCTGTAATATTATATCTGGGTGAGCAGTACATATATAGCTGCGATTGTTAGGTTATCCACATATTCTTAAATTTTGATAACTGTTGTTTGAAGGTAATCTTCACAAAATCCCTCTGAAACATAGTGTTTAATTCTTTTTTTGATTAATATTCCAATTCCTCCACCTGCCCTGTCTTCAGGACGTTTGATATCGTAGAATATGTGATTATGTATTTTGAAGCAGTTTTTATGTGTCAAATGTGTTTCCGATATTAACATTGCGTCGATTTCGTTGTTATGTAGAAAGTGTTTTAATTCGTGTTTGTGTTGGCTTATGCTGTTTGCATTCCCACCAATGACATATTTTGATTTTATTCATAGTTGAAACATAAATTGTGTCACATTATCAATAAGATTTGTTGTTTATTTGCATTATCTTCTTCTTGTGGCGCTGATTTTAGAATATTGGATTGGATTGGATTGGATTCTAGAATATTGACATTTAATGTTTATTGATGTGAGACTAAGCTGTAGTAAGGCTGAGTTGGTTCAGGTCTTGTTGTACTAATTTGTTATTTTTTCATAGAAGTATACACTGAACAGCATACTCTATAATTAGTTAATGCATTTTTTAATAGATGTGTCGTCTTCGTTCCTCCGACATGGTTAGGTTTTGTGGATATTTCCGCAAATGACGCATATGCATGGAATGTAGCAATAAGTTTTTCTTTGTCCATATTCTTGGCAATTTAAGCATTGTGCGGGTTCTTCAAACGCAATTTTTATGTGAAGAAGATATATATAATAACTTTATCATAGTGATACCACATATGATACATGATATGGAAAACTTACGAATTTGAAAGACTTTGGTACCGATATAAATAACATGGAATAGATAGCCATGTGAGCTCTGGTTTTTCATTGGAAAACAAATACATGATAACCGATAGCAAAGTAAAGCATGATAACAGCTAGCAAAAAGATCAATTTCAATCCTGATCAACAACAGGTGCTGAGAAAGAAAATGAGTCTCTGAAAAAATCATTTAATATCGTGTCAGAATCAGAAGTGCTGCAGACATCCGAAATATCTATGATTTCAAAGATATATTTTGATAGATGCGAAAAATGAAACATAACTGAATGAAGACTGTATGTGAATGGTAAAACGAAGAAGAAGATTATATTATTGCAAAGTTGAATAACAGTAAAGTTTTAGAACACAACAGAAGTATTCCAAATTAAATAATAGCTATTATGACAGTTAGTTATTCCACTATTGGTGAAGAATAGCCCGATGGATGTATGTTTTTACCTATTATATAAAATTTCAAAACTGAAGCAAACGAGAGAAGCCAAAACGAATTTTTATAACATATTCCGCATACACAAAAAAAATCAATAATATATTTAAGAAATACAACTTCAATGTAGTCACTACTATAGCAGAAACCCCAAATTGTGTTGTTTGTTAGAATCTGCTAAAGATTGCACAAAAACTTATAGGCAAATCGAAGAGGTTTATTACGGTTACATTCCAGGAACATCTAAGGGAAGCACAAATGGCAAGGAAAAAGAAAAATACGAATTTTATGTCAGCGGTAGCCCGGCATAATATAGTTAAAGAGGTCAATAAAAATAAAAAATTAAACATGTATGAAAGTTTGACGATATCCAGAGAATACGTTAACAACAGATTTAATAATGATCTAGGCAGTGGGTTCTTCCACATTGGGTCACTGTCATACTATTCCTAGCACTTATCAGTAAAGTTTCAAACCCAAAAGTGTTACAAATCTGAAAATTTAGACTTGCGATACTCTTTCACAAATAAAGAAATACGAATTTTACCGATTTCAAAAATTTTAAAAGCTCCAGGTTGCTCCTGTACAACTCCTAGCATCTATCAGGAATATTTTAAAATCCAATAGAGTTACAGACATGCAAATTTACACTTAGATACTGTTTCACAAATAAAGAGATCCGAATGTTACCGATATAGAAATTTTGGACCGGTCCGGGGTTCGGGGATTATAGTTTAAGTTGTAGTATTGTTGATTTTGTTACTGTAGCGAAAAAAAAATATATATAAGAATATTTTTGATAAGCCAATTTTTTTCAAATCGATTCAAACTTCATTGAAGTAAATTCTATTAATTTTGTGTTCGACAACTTCGGGTAACTTTGCTAGTAATTTATAAAATAAAGTAAAATACAAAATAAAAAAAAATAAAAAATTTGTGGACCAGGTAGAACTATTAATTACTATTGTACTCAAAATTAACATATTAAGGGTTCAAATTATATAAGTATAGTATTATATTAGTTGCAAGCGCTGATGAAGGAAGTAATTTACTTCTGAAATATCGATATTTGAACAATAAAAATAAAAGATTGGTGAAAGAGAATTCTACTCTTAACTCATAAATGAAGCAATCCGACAAAAAAAAAATTCTGAAAATGGAAGCTCCTTCTTGCTTCTCTTTTTAATTCCATCTACCCAAGTTTTTCCATCCAACTTTTCATCCATATTTTTTGCTAAGAAAATAGACAGTATGTTGCTGTATAAGAGATATGAGTGTATCCTATACATACACAATATATAGTATTGGTTGATGTTTCTATCTTAATATATCTGGTATATATATTAAGGGTTATAAAGAAATCAGCATCAGTTGGACTAAAATTAGTTTCCATTTTTTTCTTTTTGTTCGTAAAGATTTTTTAGATTGCATTCTGAAAGTTATAAATGGTAGTGTTGTTTCATTTTTTTTTTTATGTATGTACTCGTACGTATGAAAAATGATGAAAGATGTTAAGAAAAAATGCGGTATAATTTTAATGAGGAATTCTATTATATGGAGAAGGTAAAGGATAATGACTATAATTGATTTTTTTTTTGTCTTTTAGTTTTTCCCTACTCAAAATAATACATTTGAGTGTACCTACATGTGTACAGACGATGTGATATTATAAAATGAAACTTCTTAAGATTTTTAAAATTCTTAAGATCATTAAATTTATTTTTATATAGCTATAAGTTGAAAATGAGTATAAATTTATTTTTAGAACAAGAAGTGGTATAAAAAAAAAAAAAAAAAACAAAAGATAAAAAATCAAAAAGTTTTTCAATAGTTCGAGTTCGGTTTTAAAAGTTTAAATTTTAAATTAAAATTGTTCAACAGCAATAAATTGAAATGTTAATGCCATATGGTAGAAAATTGATAAGAAAAACAAAATATTTTTTTTTTTTTTTAATTTAATATTTTGGAAAATTTAACAAATTAATTTAAAAATTTTTAAATATCATTAATTTCTTATTTTAAATTAAAATAAGTTTTCTTGTATAGTTTTTTTGGTTTTTTTCTTTACTCCTCTTGGGAGCATAAAGCTTCCACTTGACATTTCCATCGTACTCGATTTCTAGCTGCTACTTTTACTTGTATTTCTGAGGCAATGTCTAATTTCATTTTTAATCTGTTTATATTGTCTAAGTAGGGGATTAGCCTATTGTAGAAGACCACTTTGATAACCCTATCTGCGCCTACATGGTAAGACAACGTCATATTATCTGCAAGTTGTCGCTGCGATTTTATCCATCTTTGACGTAAAGATGCCTGACGTACTATGTTTACTGGGTTGTGGTATTAAATGGCCGCTGGCCTTTTGGTGATCTTAATTATTGAAATAAATTTAGTAGACTGTACTCTGCAGTGTATATATCGAAAAAGTGGAATAGTCACTCTCATTCTTTATTATTTTTTTCATGTGTTTTATTTATAGCTATTATATTACATGTGTTTATTTACAGTTATTATACACTATGTGTGCTTACACGTCTATTTCCTACAATTCTATTCACTACAGGGTATGTCATGTCACATACTTTTTGTCAGTTGTTGACAATTGTGTATTTATTATTAGTGATTGTCCAATATTTATTTATTGTGTTATTTTTATTGTATTGTATGAAATATGTGCGTATTGGTATAGATAATATTTTTAGTTATAAAATATTAATTATTAATTATTTTTCATTGATTATAAATTTTAGTTATATTTTATGCCCCCCATGGGAATCGAACACGTGAATACCACATCGTAATTGAAACGCATTGTGCTGCAACCGATTAGGCCACGGACCGAATGGTTGGGGTACGATAGGATAAAGAAGAAATAAGTTTGCGTTTATCTTCAGGCATAACTGTACAGCAGTGCAGTAACATGCATTTTGTTTTAATCATGTAAGGTTAAAATAGATCCACTAAGGACATTATAAGGTATACCGGATAGTATTCCAAATTTATTTTTAATAATGGATATAGATATAGTATCACTACCTTTATTGTTGGTGTTTTTCTAGATGTATAGAAGCACTAATATATTACTTGACCATTTTTAAAATCTGAATCTGGGTCTAGACTGTTGCTGATGATAAAATCTACTTCTTAGCTTAAGGAAGTATATTGCCTAATCAATATGGTTTTATGGAAGGTATGGAACAAGAAACTTATTTTTTTTTCTCCGTTCCGTCTTCAATTTTGTTGAGCAAGGCTTGCAAGTCGATGCAATTTTTATTGACTTTTGATAAAGTGAATCACTTTAAATGTTTGTCAAAAAATTTAAGAATTGGATATTTATGGCACATTGTTAAAATGGATACAATCTTAATTCTGGGATTTATAATACTGAATCTCTCTTTGAATGCATAAGTACTCAAAGGTTCACAACCTAAGTTTTTGCTGTAATATAAAAAAAAATCATACTTTTATTTCTAGCACTTTTAATAATAAATTTCATTAATTTCCAGCAACGTCGGGATTTGCCCAAGAAACACACATGAGTCCTTTGCTGTTTTTGGTATTTATAAATTATTGCGATTTGAATATTGTATTGATGATACGAAATTGTTTGCTATCATTAGAACGTTAGATGACTGTCATATAGATTTCGATTTGATTTTGACAAAATTTTATAAAAACTGTTTTATAAGTGTATTAATTTTAAATATTTATAGATGTAAAGTTATAAGAATTTACAAAATTAGGTCTCTAATTCCGATTTTTGGTACCCTTCCACCTCCAGGATTCAACGACGATCTTGGACCTTTCGATTTCTAAGATCCAGTTTTTGGGATCCTTTCACCACCAGGATTCGAAGTTAATGATGTTAGAGCATGGATGCAAGCGTTTTGGTAAGCCTTCACGTGACCGTCTTTGAGCACAGCCTTCTCTACATCATTTTTCATTTGTGAAGTTGGCCCGTTTGAGGTACCAGCATTTGTATGGCCATCTTCTCAGAACCGTAGATGTTCGTTTTCTTCCTCTTACCTCCTTCCTGAATGGTCGACCCACAACTAGTATTATGTATTTCTACAGACACACCAGCCATTAGAGAGAGTCCATAAAAACATTTAATACATCATTTGCCATGACATCTGATCTACCAGCTGTTCGCAATGTCAAAAATATGTTTGTTACAGGTAATTTTTTGATTCATGTGCATTCACGTCCGAAAGAGAGATTTGGTTCAAATTTTAGCAGTTTTTGTGATATTCGACAATTTTGAGTTTTAGTCGAGTTAAACTCAACTCTGCTTCTTTTGTCCCATTTAGCAATTTTTGTTAAATCGTGGTTAATCATGTTATCTGTCTTTTATTGCTACTAACTTCAGCAATTATAGCATTAGATTTGAGAAGAAAATCAAAAGATTGCTACCAGAATATTGTAATCTTCAAAGTATATAGGATTAAAGGTTGATAGAAGTCGGTCGTTGATGAAAATCAAGAAATTAATTGTATTTTCTACTTTTTGTTATTATCTAAACTTAAGCAGAAATCTGTAAAGGATATTGCCAGTAGATTGAATAGATTGAATATAGTTTTTATTTTTAATTATTTATCTTTAAATTTAAACAAAATATATTCCATTCAATAATAAAAACAAAAACAAAATTTAAATAAATGTAAAACGATTGAAATCATTTTAATTATTTATATTATTATAAAAATGTTGTTATATCCTTTTTCTTAATATACTCGCAAATTATCCTTTATATGCTACAATAAATCTGAATATAAATAAAATGGTCAAATGATTTCTTGGAAATGAACTATAAAAATTAGTTTTTCTATTCTTCAAAAGAATCGTAAGAGCGTTTCTAATTCTTAACAAATCTATAATATATATTTTTTGTAAATATGTAGATATAGATATCTAATTACCTATACAACCTTTTAATAAAATTGAAATTTAGAATTTCATATTTTTCAAAATTGATATCTCATTTTATTTATACTTATATTATGTAAATGCATAATGTGTAGATATATATACATAAATATATATACTTTTAATAATTATTGTTCAAATACGCATTAAAAAAAATTTTCGAAAGGAATTTATATCCTCTTAAATTAACATTCATCCCGTAAAATAAATTTACCATATTATAAGACGAGTACATAAAATATGAATGTATTGAAAATAATGAAAAATATCAACCTTTAACGGTTTTTTTTTTCAAAAATGTAACATGTTTCAATTTTTAGTAATTGGAAACAGGAAAAGTTCGACTGAAGCCCTATCTTAAGAACAGTTGAATCATAAAATTTTAAAATTTGACAAAAGTTCAATGTAAATACAAATAAATGCGCTGATTAAAAGTGATTTGAAAATATCAAACAAGAACAAATTTAAAGTATTAAACTTCTTCGTCAATTCAATCGCGTTAGGAGGCTGAAACACCCTCCTAGTATCCTAGAAACCAAAAATTTCTAAATACATGAAAATAAAAGTGGTCGAACAAATCGCATGTGATTGGAAAGTCAACAAAATATAATTTCAATAATAGAAAATAAAGTATGAATTTCGACAAAGCAAATATGCAAACTTTAACAGTTTATCTAAATTACAAGTTGTATACATGAAAATGGCTTGTAAATGTAGTTTTTTTTTCTCATTTCACATTTAAATCAATAAAAAAAAACCTTTAATTCAAAACTATTAAAAAAAAAAAGTGAAAAAAAAGTTACAAAGCTAGGAATTGGAAATTCAAATCAAGTCCTTTTTTGTACTCATTTTTATATCTTTTTTTATACTCTTCTTTTAAATATTTTAATAATAATAAAATAAAAAAAAAAATATAAGTTTTTAATTAAAATGAATATTGAAATGAGGAAAAATATTAACTAATAATAACGATAATCAAAATCATTGGAATTAAAAATACAAAATAAAAAAAAAAAAAATACAAAGAAATTTCAAAAGGATCAGAGAAAAAAATTTCCGCTCTAAAAAACTGAGACTGATACAAAATATATGTACAGTACAGAGAATTAAATGAAAAATCATTTTTGTTTTCTCTTCTCTTCATTGCATTTGGCTTCCAATAGTTGTTGTAATTTTCATTTGTAATTAATAACGTTTGTTTTTTTCCTATTCTGAATAAATATGTAATTCGTAATGACAAAAGATTCTGTAGCTACACAATATAGGTATGTATAATAGAAATGTTTTAGAAAGACAAATGAAATAACGTTTGAATGAAAATGTTTGATTTTGGTGATGGGATTAAAAAAAAATTAGTAATAGTTCAGAAGATCCACTGTCATTAGAAGGATTCAATAAATACAAAAAAAAAGGAGTTCGATAAACTTTAAAAAATTTTCGTAAACATTTTTTTTTGAAAAATAGTTAACTAGAAAAGTCGCCCAATGTTGGTCAGGTCTAACACAAAATCTATAAAATTTATAATTCAATATAAATCAATAAAATTTTATTTATTAACCGAATTTAAAAAAATTATTTATGAAAAATATTCTAAAAGCGCCATAACAAATATTTAATCACATGTGCCCAATTTAAAACTGTATAGTAGGTTTAAATATACTTGAATTTATGCTTCAATAACATAAGAATGGAATAATTTTAATATTTGTACTTTATTATTAGTCTTAATCTGGTATTGTATTATTTTCGCTGGCTGGAATTACGTAGATGGATAACTGGCGCTTCTACTTTCTGGCTGGATGAGGAAGAAATATCAAAAACTTTGTCAAATCCAACAAATTTAGAAATTCCGTTGGCTAGATAACAGCTTTTTGGACTGTATCGTCGCTATTTCAATTTTACTATTTAAGTTAAGCTAAAGTTAGTTATGGGCAAATATACCGGGTGTTCCAGAGCATGCGTATCAACTTTTTAAGGTGCAGAATCTGAATTTGTATTAAAAAAGTACGTCTTTCTATTTGAACATCTCGATTTCGGCGAATTTCGGGCTTAAAAAACTAATTTTTGGTCCTTCCCGGAAGATGAAAATATCACCAATCGATAGAGCATCTTCGATTTAGTTAGTAAAAATTTTTTAATTTTAAAATAACGGCTTTTCTTAAAAAACTGAAAATAAAAAAATATAAAAATTATTTTCACTACAAAATAGTAAAAATTTCGGAAAACGGATTACCGATAATCAGTTATGTAACACCTTTAGGTTTTGAAATATTCCTAATGGCTGCTGAGAGGTATATAGCACCTAATAGATCCAGTCCCAGTTTTGTAAAACGTGTTTGTTTATTTTTCAAAACTTTATAATTCACATTCACCACCCTTGGTTTTTTTTTAAATAATTTTGATGGGTTCTAGAAGTTGCCGGACCAGTTAGCCGAGCAGTTAGCCGAACCAGTTCGAATTTTGCAAAACAATAAAAGACGTGTTTGTTAATTTTTAGAAAGTACGTGTAATTACAAATCTACAGGCCTGTAACACGTCTGTCAGCTTTTGTAATATTTCTTATAGGTGCTAGGAGTTGAGTTGTATGGCAGCTAACTAAAACTGTCATTTAATAACATTATAAAGTACCTATATATCGTTATATTTACGTGGACATGTACAGTGAAAAAATAAACTGACCCTTTTATAAGTATAGATATATGATTATTTAGTGATGGTGTAATTTATAGTAAGAAGAGAAAATTTTTGCTCTAAGTAAGTATCTACTGATGGTGTCAAGCCAAATTTTAATATAATTATATATACAACAGTTAAATTCCATTTTTTATTGTGCGTTAGCGAGCCAAATAGACTTTTTGATTTTACAAAGTTATAATATTAAGGTATTATAACCCCAATGATGTCTTCATAGTATTTGAGCAAATTGCTAAATGCTAAAATACTATGAAGACATCATTGGGGTTATAATAACTTAATATTATACCATTGTAAAACTAAAAAGTCTATTTGGCTCGCTAAGTATTCTCTAGTACTAATCATGTTTCGATATACTCGCAACCAATTAGCAATACTCCCACGAAACATTTTATTGTTATAAAAACAAAATTAGTGCTACAAGACTTTTATATGACTCCAGATAAGCACTAAAGGTGTTATAATGATGTTTTATGGGAATAATGTGATTAATATTGCTATAAAAATGTTCTAATACCAATTGCGGGAGTTATTATAATGGGATTTTCAGCAAGTGCTACAGCAATGTTGTAATAAGTCTAAAAGTGCGTAATCCTATATCAAGAGTTAAATTGTTTTTATAAGAATAGAATTGCTAGAATAGCAGTAGTAGTGTTATTATTTTACTGTATTCCTATAATGTTACTAATAAACTTACTGTACTGTTTGATCTACAGATATCTGAAGTAAAGAGCTAAAATTGTATTAATTGTTAGTCTTAAAAACTAGTTTTAATTTTAACAAAAGGATGGGAGTTTTTAGTGCATTAAAGTCGGCACAGTTCTTCATTTCATTCTTCCCCGGCACGTAGAACAGATTCCTAATGCTCTTTTGATGAGTTTGCTGCTAATGCTCTTCTGATGTGGATGTATTTGTAAAAATAATGCTATACCGAATCAGAGGAGAAGTAATCGTTTATATAAGTTACCGATTCAAGTCTATCAGTTTTTAATATAAAAATACAAAAGTTGAAGATTTAAAAAACACCGAAAAATTACCTCATTAAGTCAATACTCATAAACTACTTCAAATAATACCTTGCAATAAAATTCGATTTTTTTTTGCTTAAGCTGAGTTTAATCAACCATTTTATTTAAAAATTAAATAAAAAAAGATTTTCAAACACAAAAGAAAATCAAATTTCTTCATGGAATGCATGTATAAATACATTCAGATCATAGGTACATACATGTAGAAATAAACATTTATTGTTCATTGCCAAACTAAAAAAAAAAAAAACGTACAACCAAAACAAAAAAAGGATAAGCATTTTTAATCCCTGCGGCTTCAATTTATAAATGCATCACTCTTTTATCGAAGTTTAAAATAAGAAAAAAAAAAATATCGACATCGAATTTTTTATGCATTTTTTCTGCTTTTCTTTACAATTTTCTTGTACATCGTGGTGTATAGGGTAAGGACCAAAATGTAACAAATGAAATTCTTTACTGCAACATTTTTTTTCCTCATAAATAAATGAAAAAAAAAATATAAACTAAAAATTTCATAACTTTTCAAAGTAAATTTTGAATAGATTCAATAAAAATAAAAAAAAAAAAATCAGAGTAAAATATTTGCAACAAGGATATGTGAAAAAAAAGATAACACAAAGATTCTACCTATAACTATCTACGAGTACGTAAATACATATAGAGAAATTTTTTTTTTTTTAGCGAATTTAATTCTTTAGGGTTTTATTGAAAGTCACTTCACTTGGAATTTTCAAGAAAAGAACAATAATGTTTTTTATGAATATATATTTAAATAATTTTATATAATATACAGGGTGTTCCAAAAATGTTTATATAAAACTTAACACTACTAATCTTCGAGATTGCGCTGGAAGCGTCATTTAATTAAAAAAATAAATAAATTAATATGTTCGTATCTATAGTTTTACATATCGCCCCAACTGCCCCAATTGCCAGAACAGTTATTCTCGCTGGATCAAGAGCATATTTAAGACCAATTAGCAGTGCAGTTATAACACAAATTAAAATTTTGAATGCTCAGAATACAACTCCAGTTGCATTACTGCCACATACAAAGAAATAATTGTAATGAATTTCATCAGGCAGTGTAATGAAACTCGAAAACTGCGAACTAAAATTCAAAATTCAAAATTTCATTACAAGTGTAATAAAATTCAGTTCATTACAATTGAATTATAATAAATTTGATTAATATATAGTGAAATTTTAAAATAACTACAATTACAATGTAGTGAAAGATTTAATTACATGAGTATAATCTGGTAACAACTTAAACAAAATGAAACTATTCTATTTAAGAAGGCTTAGTTCCTGACAATAGTAGTAGTTTTCCACATTTAATGAGTTGATAAGCCAGTAATTTGATAAATAAATAAATACTCGAAATGTTGTAGATATTACTTAATTAGGCACGAAAAGGTGATTTTACTTAAGTTACTGTCAAGAACATAAAAAAAAAATACATTGATTTTCATTGTCTATGTTGTTGTTTTCACAACCCAGTAATAACAAATTTACAACTTTAGCCTAATTAAAGCCAAATAGTTTGGATAATATCTATGTAAATATATAGATACTAGGGGCCCCTGTTGATTAATTATAATTCAAGTTGAAGTCAAATTTAAAGCTTTTACAGTAATTTACGTACTGACATAGACTTCGCACGATATGGCAGACACCGCTCGTGTTTAATAAAAAGTTTTGTGGTTAGTAAGTTTTATTTAGGACATATAAATACACCGTCCTCATATACTGTTTCGTTTCCGATATATTCCCTATAGTAAGTGGTATTTAGTGGATAAAATTATTAAAAATAGAAAATTTTGTCATTAAAGAGGTATTTAACATAATTTTAATAAAAACTACAAATGACCAAAATTTAGAAACAGTTACTTAAAAAGATAAAAAATCAAGAATTCAAGTGATTTGTTTTTTTGTTGTTTTAATATTTTTTATTTTAGATCTAAGAATTTGTTTTTCGGTTTTTATTTGACATGTGTAGAATGTACATAATGTTCAGTGCATGTAATAATAATAACTGATTTGTTTGTTTTTGTTTTTTATTTTAATAAGAACTCACATAATATATAATATGCATAATATATTTGCTGAATAATAAAAGTAAAAAATTTACAACTGTGTGCGCATTATTGTTTTATATACAACTAATTTATTTTATTAGGAGTTCATTAAATAGAAGCGAAATAAAATGAAGAGGTGTCTACTGCGCAGGTCCTTAAATGCTTGTCAATTATAATTAATAGTCAATTACAATTATAACTAGATAGTTTTAAGTATATTATTTAACAGTTTAATCGTTTAATGTAATAAATTTAATCAAAATGTAATACTGTAAAATGTTTTTAGCAAAATACAATTAGTTCAATTGTAAAACAATAGGTTTCATTGTGCTTCAATGAATTCAACTGTAAAATAATAGATTTAATTGAATCTACCCTAACGTTAATGTAAAATATTTATTAAAATCAAACGTTTCTAAGTGTTTAATGACGCCAACGGACGCAAAACTTAAAAATTAAATAGGTAGTGTCCAATTTTTATTAAGTGCAAGTTTATAACAAAATGTATTGTGCAATTGCGGCATTATTTAATATAATATATTTTTATTTTTCTGCACAAATTACCATTCCAGACCTCACCAGTCACATGTGATATTGATTCCGCTGCCAAATTTATCGGTACTGGGGTAGCTACTGTAGGTGTAGCTGTTTCTGGTGCTGGGCTGGTATTTGAACAGCTGACTCATTAATTATTGGTTATGCAAGAAATCCGTCACTCAGACAATAATTGTTGTCATATGCAATTTTGCGTTTTGCTTTATCTGAAGCTATGGGTGTCTTCTGTCTTATGATGACGTTTTTGCTGTTATTCGTTTTTTAAATTATTGTGTCTATATTTGACATATAATATTGTTTTTCAAATTTCCATCATGTAAAAAAAAAAAAACAATTAAATAATAACTGACTTATATTTAAAATCAAAGTTTAATATTTGAGTATTTAGAACTTATTAGTTGTTTTTTTTTTTATATATTTTAAGGTCTTTTTTTGAACGAAAAATAGGATGAGATAAGATCTATATTTTTTGAAGTCTATCAATTTATACAGTCTTATGAATTTCAGTCATTTTTGTCACATGAATTGCGATCTTTGATGTGAATTTGAAAATTGTCAAATGGCGATTTTGAAAAAACCAGCTTCTTGTCATAATCTGTTTACCATACACCAACAAACATTTTCACTTAACCGTTTTTTTTTTTTTTTTTTTTTTAATGTTTTATTTTTGACAAAATGTATACATAGTAGTTCCAAATAAAACTAAACAAATTCATTTATGACTATATAACAATGTTCTTGGCTAATAAGGAGAAACTATCACATTTATATTTATTATTATTTAAGCTATCTGTCAAATTTAGAAATTTTATATTGATTAAGTTTATAATAATATGAATAACATTGTTTACAGTTAATTGTAATTTGATTTCTTAGATTATTGGAAAAAATTGGTTATTTTGAATATAAAGAAACTATAATTACTTAAAACTAAACTAAATTAATTAAACCTAAGAAATTATACTAAACTAACCTACTCTTATGATAACTTAACCTAAACTTGTTGCCAAACATAAAGCTTGATGGAATTTATTTTATCTTTAAGAGGAATATAATTATTGTACTTAAATAAGTTCAAGTCATTTGTGTCTAATACACTTAAGTTTAAGCGCAACTTTTTATTAGAAGCGTTTCTTTCACAGTGATATATTAATGGTATACTATTGTTGTTTTCAATACATTTGTTTTTATCTAAGAAGATAAAATCTTCAGGTGGAATGAATCCTGAGTTAATTGATTTAATAATGTAGGCATCGCTTTCGTACCAAGGATGACAAATTAATGAGTTTTCTGTAACTTCACTGCTTATTTGTATATGGTTGCGTATGAGACGAATTAAGAAGTTATCAATTCTAATTATTTGAGCACAGAGTCATAAATAGTTTTGTTTGAATAATAGTGTATAAAGTTAGATGACGGTTTTCTATGTATAGCCAAGTACATGCTCTAATGCACTTTCTTTCAAACAATCTTAGTCTTTCCATTGAAGAAGCACTAATATTGAACCAAATAATACTACCTTACGTTAAAAGAGGCCTAATTAATGTTTTATAGCATAAAAGTTTTACTTTTTGGCATATTATAGTGGAATAAAACAACTTTTTTAGGGCCGTGAAGGCGATGTTTGCTTTTTTGATTTGTTTGTGGACATTATCTTTGAAGTTGAGTAGATAATTATAATTTATTCCTAGATATTTTACGCTGCTAGAGTTTTTAATTTTGTTTTGATCGGGTCTTTTTAAGTGAAATTGTCTCCAATTCTTTTTAATATTATATTTAACATTACTAATATTGTTCCGGAACAGTAACTTAACCGTAGTACCATTCAAGAAATTCTGAATTTTTTTCAAAATCAGTTCATTAAAATTTTCTTTATTTTGTATTTCTTATTTTGTTTCGCATTTTTAACTCAATTTTACACCCCAATTGGATCTACCAATCCAATCTACAATTCATTGAAAATAATATCTATGCTAAGCAGATCACCCTGTACGTATTCATGCATAAATATATATTTATACATATTCATATGTGGTATACAAAATACCACTAAAACAAAAATTCAAAATTTGCTTCCGCGGATATTAAAGGAGTAAGAAAAATTTAATAATGAAATTTTATTCATACCTAGCTACCTGCCTACCTATTCTAACTTTTGCCATTTGATTTAAGATTTGAGAATAGATGGAATAAAAATATTTTACTACTTTTACATTAAAGTTACAGAATGTAAAATTACTTTGTATAAATTTAAGAATATTCGAAATTTTTTTCCATATTTGTTTATAATGTTTATATAAATTTTTCATATATGGAGTAGAGGTTCAACTATATTGGGACAGTTTTTTGCTTTGCGTAAGTCATTTTGATAATCTGAACACTCTTGATATTAATTTTAATCAATTGTCTCTTCTATCTAAAGCTGAGGATATAAGTTGTTGATGATTGACTAATAGTGGAATTTGCAAGTGGTTTTTATGTCTTTATTCGGTTCAACTACTTACAAAGATATTGAGTACAACATTGAAGAGCATTAGGGATGTATCTTAGCTAAGAGTCTAATAACTTTTAACCTCAATTCAGTTTGAATTCTTATGGAAGATCAAATAAATGTGATGGTTGTTAAATCCAATAGTCTGAAATAATTAAGTTTGTGCTCACTTAATGGTGCGTTTCTGAGAATGAGGCAAATGAATTTGGGTAGATCTGTAGACATATAGGGCATCTGGCCATCCCGAAAACAATTACAAATAATATAATAACTGGAAGTAATTTATAAATTAGTATAAGTAAATAGCTATATAAGAAAATTTTAATAAAGTCTTTTGAATTTAATTCTTGAGATGAGCAGACATTATTATTATTATAAAGTGGAACCCTACCAATGCTATAAAATTTATTACCTTTCTTATATTTTATCAAAATGTAAGAAGTTTATGCACAAAACCCAAATTAATTTTTCTAAACTCGTTATCGCTTGATTCTGACTGTTATGTACTAACCGAAACATGGTTTGCTCACGCTATCAATGACTTAGAATTGTTTTACTCACAAGCTATATAGACACTATGACCAAAGCAGCTGGTGTTTTGATCGGTATGAAGAACTCATTCAGTTTTAGCGAAATACTAATTCCGAACTCGTTAAGATTCGTTAAGATTCGTTAAGATTAATTTTCATTCTAAAAACCTATTTATGTTATTAATTATTATATTCCTCCGAACAGTAGTCTAGATATCTGCAACAATTATCCTAATGCCATCCACTTCATTTCAACCAACTTAATGCGTTCTGACAAAATAATTTTGTGTTGATGGGATTTTCCATCTACCTCTTCTCAAGTAGAATTCCCCTGATAAAGAACCATATTTATTGATTCCTAGTAACATTTGTAGTGAAATTGAATTTACATTTATTGATTCCCTTAATTTTTAATAAGGCTTATTATTCTGATATCTACAAATCAGAATAATAAGCCTTATTATTCTGATTTGTAGATAGATTGAAGAAGTCAATCACTCTTGAGCTTTTTTTATTCAGCATAAAAAGTTCAAAATCCAACATCAAACTCCGAAACACCTCCATTGGACGGAGTTGCTATAGAAATGGAAAAGGACACAAAACATCTAGGAATAATACTTGACTGCAAACTGTCATGGAATCCTCACATAGATTATATAAACAACAAAGCTTATAGGGTAATTTTTGTATGTCAAAGTATGTTTGGTGAAACATGGGATTATCTTCGCAGATGACTATATGGCTCTACAAGTCTATAATAACACCTATAATACCTTACGCAATATTTGTATGGTGGGCAAAAATAGAACGAACGAAAATATGTAGCAAGCAATCAAGCTTAATAAAATACAAAAAACAGGATAGCTTGGGGCTAATGCAACACTCAAGTTGTCCCCTACTTTAGTCAAGAAAAAATTCTGGAAAATTCCATTCATTCATCTGTCCCCGATGAAGACAGCAGGAATGACAGCAACAAGGCTGCATCTGACATACAACTTCAAACGTAATAGACCAGGACACAGTATGAACCTGCAGAAAATTACACTCGGAACCGAAGCAATTGATTGCCGCAGGAACTTCACTGTACACTAATACCTCAAAGCTGCAACTCCTAAACTCCAAAATAATTTTCATATATGATTCCGAAAATAATATTGCGGTTTGGATTTTTTAAACCAACAAAAGAAAGTTCATAATTAGGTATTGCGGGTAGAGTTCATGATTATTTATCGAAGAAAAGAACAGAATTTCTTTATGAGCGATTTGTCGACTTATGCATTTTGTTTAGATAGACTTTTATGTCGATTACTGCATTTTATTTCGCGCCAAACGCTTTGAAATTAGATACAGATCGTCGTTGTTATCTACCAAACGATATACAGTGTATCGATCTTAAACTCATTGGTCCTTCCTTATCATTTATCAATTTGAAATTGGAAAATGTTCTTTACCATGTTATACCACGTTACCCAATATCCTATAAATGTCCTTGACAAATAATCTTCTTATTTTTCTATCGGATCTTATGAGCGAAATCTATCTTTTTCGAAATATTTAAAAAATGTTCAAGTTTTTTAATTTGTTTTTGTAATTTTTGCTCAAATGGAAAACAGACGTACACAAGAAAGATCTACTATACTTTTTTTTTGTAACATTAAAATTTTGATCAGTTTACTTCAGTTGCCACAAAATATTTTTTATTTTTTCATTCGAGATATTTTCATAATGATATGTGAAATGTAGTTAAAGGCGATATTACGGTACATATCAGTAGATTTATATGAAATTGATGAAACCTAAGATAATATAAATTTTTTAAAATACACGAAGATTGAAATGTAAAAAGAGAATAAAAATTTCATAAATGTCTATACCTAATGGAGTATATTATTACCTTTCCTTGTAACGAAAATTAATAAAAAATGCAATTTTTATTTTTTTTTTCTTTTGTTTTAAAAATTTAAATCCTGTTAGTGCCTGAAGGATGATTTACATTATTTCTGTTCGATATTGATATTCTTGAAATATTTTTTTTTATTTTTCAAATAATACACGATTTTGAATTATTTTTAATAAAATTGTTTTTTAAAATGTGAATTGTTTTTTTGTTTTTAATTAATGAATTAATATAATGCTTTTCTACCAAACGTCTGAAAGTGTCTATTTCATTCTTGTAATCGTCCGAGAATAATTATATTTCAATTATTATGAGAGATGACAGACATTGGTGCACTTCAATCTGATTGAACGTATGCCTCGTCTACTATGGAAATATTTTCAAGCTAAATTTTATTTTAAAAACATTCTTCATGGTTTCAAAAGGTAAGCAAAAGATAGAAAAAAAACCGATAACAGAAAAAGTGATTAGTTAAAATTAATTGTAGTAACAAATAAAAAACTGTTAATAAATTTCAATTTCATATGAATTTAATATTAAATATGATAAAAATAAAAAGAAGAGCTAGACGCAGATGGCAACAATCGCGTGATCCGGCAGACAAAACTGTGCTAAATAGGTTAACTCAGAATCTTAAAAGAAAAATTAAAGATCTTAAAAATGAAAATTTTGAAAAATATATAAAAAATTTAACAGCTAAAAGAGAAAATAACTACTCGTTGTGGAAAGCAACAAAGAGTACAAAAAACTCGATCTCCCAAATCTCGCCAATCAGAAAGAAAAGCGGTGAATGGGCGAGAGATAATAAAAATAAAGCTGAAACATTCGCAGATCATCTTGAAGAAATTTTTTGTCCAGACAAGACAGATTCGGATGATCTCACTGAAGAAAATAATAATTGGCAAGAAAATGTTATATCACCATTTTCAGAGAGTGAAATAGTTGAACAAATTAAAAAACTCAGAGATAAAAAAGCTCCAGGTTTTGATCTAATTACATCGGAAGTCCTGAAAGAACTTCCGAAAAAAGCTATAACAATGCTAACACGCATTATAAACGCTGCTATAAGAATAAGGTATGTGCCGAATATGTGGAAAATAGCAGAGATAATTATGATACCAAAGCCAGGTAAGCCCATAAATGAGGTCAAATCCTACAGACCAATATCATTACTACCAATAGTATCAAAATTATTTGAAAAACTATTATTGATTCGAATGAGACCGATCATAGAAAATAGTAATCTGATTCCAAATTATCAATTTGGCTTTAGATCTAAGCGCTCGACAATCGATCAAATTCATAGAATAATAGACATAATAGAAAAAGCTTTAGAGGAAAAGAAAGTATGCTCTACCATATTTCTAGATGTAGCCCAAGCTTTTGATAAAGTATGGCATCGAGGCTTAATAAATAAACTAAACAATACGTAGATATACTCTCATCATATCTAGAAAACAGACTATTCAGAACAAAACAAGACGAAGAGTATTCTACTATTAGAGATATTAAAACGGGTGTGCCTCTAGGTAGTATTCTGGGTCCCATACTGTATTTGCTCTACACCAATGATTTACCAGAAATGGAAAATATAACTGAAGCTACATTCGCTGACGATACTGCGTTGATGGCAGTAGGATCAAATATTGACGATGCTACAATTAAATTGCAAAGAGCAAGCGATAAGCTATACCTCTGGACAAAGAAATGGAAAATTAAACTCAATGAGTTAAAATCAGTACATGTAAATTTTACAAATAAAAAATTAGAAAATCAACCACCATTGGTAAATCTGAATGGGGTCAATATACCCCAAGAAAACAATGCTAAATACCTAGGAATGACATTAGATGTCAAACTTAGATGGAAAGAGCACGTTAAAAAGAAAAAAATTGAGCTTGAAAATAAGTATAGAGAAATGTACTGGCTCTTAGGTCGTAATTCTAAATTACCTATACATAATCAGATACTCAAACCGATATGGTTGTACGGCATACAAATATGGGGATGTGTCAAATAAACACATGTACTTTGTATACAAAAATTCCAAAATAAAGTCTTGCGCAACATGGTAAATGCCCCCTGGTATGTTCGCAACAGTGATTTGCACAGAGATCTAAAAATTCCTTGCATAGAAAATGAAATAAAAAGATATGCAACAAAGCATATAGCTCGTCTGGAGGGTCATGTTAACGTTGAGGCCACTCAATTGCTAGATAATCAAAATGATGTCAGAAGGCTTAAAAGAACTAAGCCACTAGATTTAATACGATAGAATTTCGTAAACTTTTTCTATAAGAAAATCAAAATAGCAATAAATTAATGGTTAGTCCGTTGGACTAGTATTAATGGGAGGGGTGTGGCTTAGTCAGTAAAAATCTGGCACACAATGGAAGCTACGGGGCTCATTGTGTCTATGAAGATTCCCACCAGTCCACGCAAAAAAAAAAAAAAAAAAAAAAAAAATATGAATTTAATTAAGACTTTAAAAGTTTACGCTTTAGATTAGTAATATTTTTAATGATTTATCAATTTTATTTATACTTTTATATTAACCTGCCAGTGTCTGTTTATATGTTTATATGTAGATTTACGTGGGCTAGGTTGGAATTTTTTTTGTTAATATTAAAACAAATGCAAAAAGAAAAAAAAATAATTTTGTTTAAAAAAGCAAAGATAAAGTTCTGAAATTTCGCACAGCTACTCATGAGAAAAACAGGAATCGGCCATGGTACTTTACAAAGCTATCAAAGTACAGGTTCAGGATGCTGCCATACAATTTCTAGCACATTTATGGAATATTTCAAAAACCAATTGTATTAAGGGCATGAAAATTTACACTGAGATACTCTTGCACAAATAAAGAAATTCGATCGTTACCGATTTCGAAAATGTTGACTGGTTCGAGTTGCTGCCATACAACTCTTAACACGACATAGAATATTTCAAAAACCAATTGTATTAAGGGCATGAAAATTTACACTGAGATACTCTTTCACAAATAAAAAAATTCGACTGTTATCGATTTCGAAAATTTTGACTGGTTCGGGTTACTGCCATACAACTCCTAGCACGTCTCAGGCATATTTCAAAAACTAATTGTATTACAGACATGAAAATTTACACTGAGATACTCTTTCACAAATAAAGAAATTTGACTGTTACCGATTTCGATTTCAAGAGAGATTACAGTTATAAAGTCTTTCTGAAATTATAATACCTATAGCTTTCCCTTAAAACTAAAACGTATAAAATAAAATAGTAATGCAAAAATAAAAATTTTTTAAATATACTTTTATCGAAACCAAACTAGCCCCCTAAAAAGTAGAAAATAAACTAGTGGTGGATGTTGAGCATCTAGAACTGCTATAAGATAAAACACAAGAGTATATAATGAATTTTGCTGGAATATTGTTAATGGAAATTTTAAATATTCGCGGCTTGAAAAAAATCGCGATTATTAAAAGAACATCACAAAGCGTTTCCAAATTTCCATTAGAAATATTATAGTTGTTGTGCAAATTCCAAATATAGTAGTTGTAGATGGACTGAGAATGAACTGGATACAAACATTACCACGTTTTGAATTTCATTAACTTTGTGTAATATTAAATGAATATGTGAATTAATGGCTCAATTGAGCTTATTAACGTATATTTACTTTCCTTAGTGTTGATTGTAAATTTTTGAACCAACATGTACTCTTCAATTTATTCCATTGTTCATAATATTCTCTAATTCGCTATGACTCGCGGTATTAAAACAAAAACAAACGTCGTATGCAAAACGGAATAATTCTGTATTTATATCTAATTTCTGTGAGTCATTACATTATAAAGAGCAATGGTCCAAGAATATGTACTGAGGTACCCTGAGGTACACCATATCTAACATTTTGCAGAGAACTTCATTTTGATTCAATTTCTAAATATTGTTGTCGCTCACTAAGATATGAATTGAACCGATTGTAATCTTGATACGGCTTTTCTCAAACCTTTGTATTTTTTTTTTTTGTACAATTGATTGATCAACCGTTTTAAAAGCTTTTGTTAGATCTATAAATAATAACATTTTCATTTGATTTCATTTATTATGCCTGTTATAATTTAACAAGTTTCTTATAATTATATTTACAAATACTTATCTACAACTTAATCTATTAGTTGTGGTTTGATACCCCTGTAAATTTATGATTCCAACCTTTGGAGGACATTCTATTATTTTTATTCTTATTATAAATATTTTCATTTTGTATTTTTGCACTTGCACCTGGTGCTTTTTTTTTTAATATAGAACTTAACCTATTATCTAAACTACTTAAAGATACAACTAAACTAGAGCTTAAACTATGACTAATACTATATAAATAATAACGATGATGAATTTCGTTTATCTTTTGAATTTTGAGCTTGAAAAATCATGTCTATAACTGCTGGTTTCTGACTGCTGATTTTTTCCTTAAGCCGTACTGCCTTTTTACAAGAATATTGTTTTTTGTTTGAAGGAAAGAATATAGTTGAGTATTTATAACACTTTAAATTATTTTGCATAGCACTGGAGCTAAGCAGCTTGAAGCTTAATTTGACATTTTTCATTTATTTTAAAATATTTTTCTAATAACATTAGTATGCTTTTGCGTTATATTGTTATATATCAATTTGCTGTGAATCACGTTACTATATTTAATTAACCCTGTTCGAAGTTAACAAAACTAAATTTTAAAATTTAAAATCCTTCAGGATTAAACCATCAAAAAATAAAAACAAGTTAACTTTTTATTTACAAATTACAATTATATTTTTCTTATCTTATTCTTCCAACCTTTAAATTAACTTCTTTATCTACTATAATTTACTTACTTTTATAATATATTTATTTATTTATTTTTACTTTTTTTAAGTTTGTTTTTGTATAATAATCCTACAAAGTATTATATAACAATAGAATTTAACCTATTAAACAGTTTTTTTTTTTCCATTTTAATTTGTAAATTAAAATTGTTTTTGTTTTTAATATTCTTATTATATTACTGATGTAATCATTTAATTATACTAAAGAAGAATTTTCTCAGAAATTTCTCTTTATAAAAAAAAAAAAAAACAAAAAAATGTTTTTGTACAGAAATAAGTTTTTCCCAACACACATAACACTTTAAAAACAGAGTGAAGTGATAAAGCTCAGTTTTACAGCCGCCACACTCCCATTCGTATATGAATTGAATATTCATCGTATTGAAATAATATACATACATAAGATTATAGATATATATGTATATGTGTTAACTGGCATCCTAAAGTAACAATGTATAGAAAAAACAACGACACTAAAAAAAAAAAATGATTTTTTGTAAGGATTAAAAATTTAACCATCGCGCTCCATAACAATAGGCATTTACAGGCAAATACCAAAAAGCAAAAAATAAAACAAAATATTTTAAACATCAACCGCAGACAAAAAAATAATTGGTTGAATAAGAAAAAAGAAAAAAAAAAAGAAAAAGAAAAAACAAATAAAAGAAAACCGCCTTAACACAACAAGTTAGGTATTGTAGTTAGTTGTTGGATACTTTCATTTCTTCTGTTAACTGATATCTGATTTTTGTTTCTGTCGGAGTATATTTTTTTTACTTAGCTTATTGTGTTGTTGTATATTCATTATAATAATGAATATCGTATATTATTGTAGTTTTGTTTTTTCTAATAAGTTATTAAGTCAAATAATTGAATATGTAAATGTAAATTGTGGACATTTACATATATATATATATATTTTATTTCACAGTAAGAGTTTTTTGTTCTGTTGATAATGACATTTAAGAACCGAATTGTATTTTAATGCAGTCAAAGATAATATCTGGCGTTAGTAAAACCATTGCTGTTGGAAGATTTATGCTAAAAACGCAATGATTTAAGTTTGATCAATTTTTTTTTTTAATATAAACTTTTACTAGGGGCCCCCGTTGAGTAATTAAAATTCAGATTGAAGCCAATTTTAATGTTTTTAAAAGAACAGTAATTTATGCACTGACATGGACTTCTCACAATAAAGTAGAAACCACTCATATTTTCATAAAAATTTACAGGTTAGTAAGTTTTATTTAGGAAACATAAATACTGCTGGCTCATATACTGTTTCGTTTCGACATATTCCTATACTAAGTATCATTTAATGGATAAAATTACTAAAAATAAAATATTTTTCTAATTAAAGACATTTTTTTAACCAAAACTATATGAAATTAGTATGCAATCATACTAATGAAATTAGTATGCAATACCCTCACATGGGAGCGATATGTATGTATAAATTAAAACAAATTGGCAAAAAATGCAGATCATTCTGATTTAAAAACAACGAAATCGAATATGTGTCAATCAATATTGTGTCAATTGAATATGAATCAATATTGAGGATACGAAAAAAAAAATTTCGCATAAAAAGCTACATACTAAGGAAACACAACACTTAAACAAAGTTATATGCCTTTAGAATGTAAGTATAAGATTTGAGAAAACTATTCCCAAACTTAGTAAATGCCAATTTTCTATGGAAAAATTCAGCAAATACAATAATAGGTATAATTTATTATATTATTTCAGATATTGAAATAGACGGTACCTAAAATTTGAAAATATTACACAAGGCCTGCTTTCCGGTTGGTTTTATAAAAATTTATGAATCACTTAAAGTAAACGTTTTAAATCCAAATTGTTCAACAGAAAATTATTTAAAGCAGTTCAATCCGTTGGATTTTAATTTTTAAAATTTGTTTGTAAATTTTATATGAAAACATGAATAATAATTTTTCTTTCTGTTAGAACAAATGTGTTGTCAAGTTATTATAACATGCTATCGACAATATTAATTATTGATATTGATAGGTTTTTTCAGTTTTCATTTTACATTTATCATCACCATTTCAACAATATCAATGCCCAATATCCAATGTAGTTACATTCATTGATGTATTTCTACTGATTGCGTTTTCCGTGTGACTCTTAAATTAATGTTATGTTATTAATTTTATTATACTTTTGACATGTAGTGTCTGATCAACAAAATTTCAAAATTCAATGATTCAAATTTTTTTATGTTTTATTCGAAGTATGAAAGTCTTTAAATAAACCAAAATAGAATACATAAATTTTGGTAATAGTTAAAATGTCACAATAAAACACATTTTTATGAATACAAAAAAAAGGTAAGATACATGCTTGAGATATTTTTTCATAAATCAAAAAGAATATTAACATAAATTTTAAAAATCCGGATTGTCATATCTAACCAATTAAATCCAATGTTCATTTTTTTCCATTTTGCATTAAATTTGTTATTCAATTTATTTGATGTTTTAAAATGTCAAAATATTCATGTTACAACATTAAATATTTTTTCGTTCAATTTTGCTTTTAATAAATTTGACAGATATCGAAATTTAAAATTGAATTATATTTGCAGAACGAACTTGTTTACCATCTCACCATTTTGTTCACCATTTTGTCATCACATTATAGGTAATTTTAATTTTTATCTGTATTATGATTTCATAAGTTAATATTTACCTCAGAAAAAACAATGTGTACATTGGAAGAAAATTAATTGTAAATATAAAATGGCGAAACGTCAAAAGAATTTAGTAAAAAATATTTATCGTCGGTAAAATTTATTTTTTTTTGTTTATACGCAGGCTGGTGGGAATCTTCAAAAGACACAATGAGTTCCGTAGCTTGACATTGTTTGTGGGATTCTTACCCAGTAAACCACACCCTTCCTATATTACGATCTAGTCCTACAGGACTAATTAGCAATTTTTTCTTGGCTTTATTTTATTTTTTAATGTAGACTACATTGCGATGACCATTCTGACCATACTGGCTTCAGTATTTGTTTATAGAGCAGAAGTTGGTTTTGTATTGTTAAGGTAGAGTTCTTACCTATGAGCCATTACATTTTTCTATAGCGAATTTGTAATTCTTCTTTCTTATTTCTGATGCGAGCTTTAAAGCGAAGTTTCGCATCTGACGTCATACCAAGATATTTGGTTGTATTTGAATGGGGTATTTCTTGACCATTTATATATACTGGTAATTTTTTTATTTGTGAAATTCACATGTACACATTTTAAGCATTTCAAGAAAATTTTCAAGCCATTTTTTGACATTCAATTTTTCATTACATTTCTTTGTCTTTTTCTATCTCAAATAAAAAATTAGATAGAAACATAGATGCCAGAAAGTTAAAAGTGAACTGGAGCGTGTTGAAAAACGCCTACCTTATGATAAGCCGGAAAATGTACTATTGTACCAGCATATGCAAAGAAACTCTTCGTCCATTTAGAAAACTCCACTTAACAAGTGGACAATACGTGAATTCTATTTAACAAAAAAGATATTTAATAAAAAAATCTTTAGCAAAGTAAACATTTAACAATTGCAGTTTTAACAATTTAAATTTGGTTACAAAATCAGGGCTGCCTCTTTTTAAAGAATATTTATTTATGCATATACCGGGTCTTCCAGAGCATGCGTATCAGCTTCTTACGAGGGGGAGGAGCCGTTATTTTAAAATTTGAAAAAAACATTATTAACTAAATCAACTTCCGGGAAGGAACGGAAAAGTGTTTTTTAATCCCAACAATCGTCGAAATTAGCCGAAATCGAAATTTTTAAATCGGGAGGGGTACTTATTTTGAATTTTCGGATTCTCGGTGCCTGCTTATGGATTACAAAATACTTTTACTTGGACAAAAGGAAAATTGAAGGGAAAAAATCTTTTTGATTATTTTTATTTTTATTTAAAAACAAACTTAGAACTAAAACTAAAAAAACTTAGGAGACTATAACTATAATTATAACTATAACTATCACTATAACTATAACTATAGATTAAAAGCGAACGGTACAAACAATAAAACTAGACAAGTGCAGCCTGTCAACGATCAATAATTAACCAGACTCCGAACAATTGCTTAGTATTCACACTTGTTGTTGAATTTTGTTTGTCTGTTTGTAATTTTATCAGCTATCGGCAGACTTTTTGATTTCAAATACATATCCGTCGTGCTGTGATACAATGGAAGATTTAAGATCATTTTTAGAAGCTTGTTTTGCGTAATTTGTAATTTTTTTTTTGTGGCAATTGGCACAATCTCCCCATGTTGAAGATCCATATAAGTATAAACTTTGGAATATTGATTTAAAAATCAAAGTTTTGTTTTGATAGGACAGGCAGATCTTCTGTTTATTAAACCATAGACAGATTTAATTAAAATTAGTTTTTTTTTTTATTTTATCCTTAATGAAGGGTCCGAAAGTAAGTTTAGGATCTTGGATAATTCCTAGATATTTAATTCTGAAAACTCCGTTCGATAACTGTACCATTTAGGTTAAGGTTTCTGCTTGGCAAATTACATGGTTTTCTTTTTCTTAAGAAGAAGCAGCGGCCGTTTTAGAAGCGTTGATTTTAATTTTTCATTTGTAATAGTATTGGTGAAGAGTATTGAACCCGCTTTCCAAATTTTGCATTAATGACTGCAGGATTTGCATCAGTACTATACAGGCTGGTATCATCGGCAAACAAATCAATGTAACATAAATTTGGGATGACAATATCAAATACAAAATATTTTTAAATAATTCTTTCAAATATTCTAAATTATTCGGCGATTCGATAGCTTTCATTTTTTGGTATAAAGGTCGTCCGTCTGTCTTCCTATTTTCACAACAAAACCTATTATAATCCTTTTCTGATTATTTATATTAATTTTTTTTTGCATTAAAATCCAGATAGCAGTTACAATGCAACACTATAAATGAACCACAACAAAATCTACCTACATAACATTTCTATTTTTAAAAATATACCGTTACTTTGTTTTCATTTGTTTTTTTTTTATCAACAACTCTATAAACATTCGAAATTAAATAAAAAAAATTTGGCAAAAAAGAATTTCAAAATTATTTTGCTTAAACCACTAACAATTTTTTTTTTTAGAATTTCAAATTCATAATCTCATTTCAATCAATATCATTTCCATTAAATTCAATCCAATTATAGGAGGAAACATGACCAAAAAAAAAAAAAAAAAAAAAAATAAACGAACAAACGAACAAAAAGAGTCTACAGATTTAAAGTATTCAGACTGGAATTCCTGTGAAATGAATTGAATTTTTCTGATAAAAATATTAAAATTGAACTTGAAGCGTACTTCTATTGAGCTGGGGGAGATTATTTACGTTTCTATTTGAAAATAGAAAATGCTCCGAACAAATAATAAGAAAATGTTAAAATTCTGCATTCTAATGACAAGTGAAAACCCCAACAATTATTTTTCATTTTTTATTATTTTTGTTTTTTGGTTTTCATTCATTCTTCTTTTTAAGTGTATAAAATTGTAATGCAGAAATCAAAAATCTTTCAGCCGTCAATTGTAAAAGATTAACAAATAGCTTTACTCAATATTCTCCTACATATACCCTAATATTATTTTATTTAGAAATAATGGTAGAAAACGTTACAAACAGTTAAATATTGGAAAACAGAATTTAAAACAAAAACAAATTCTTACCAATATCATCAGAGTAGTCGAGACTCAAAGTTATGTGTGTGTGTATGTATGTATGTATGAAAAAATCTTCATGGCCGCAGACTGACTGGAATTTTCATTTTTCTTATTGTTGTTGATCCTTTTTTTTTGTTGTTTTTATTATTATTTATTTTAGTTCAAAAGGATATTATTCCTATCACACGATTTCAGACTCTTAAAAAGTCAAAAAAAAAAAAAAAACAACAACAATAATTTTTTTTTTTTTATATCAACAAAACAAATAATGAAAATAAAAAACAATGTCTAAATATTATTCACACCCTCGCGCACCATCACCCACCATTCTCATTATAAAAATAAAAAAAAAAAAAAAATAAAATAAATAAAAATAAGAACTGTCATAGAAATTCAGAAATACCAAAGAAATAAAATTCAACATTTTAAGACTTAAAATGCTAATTGTTATTCCAATTACATATTTTTTTTTTTTTATTTGGCGTTAGAATGTTTATGTTTATCTTTGGCTGTTGTGTTGTTGTGTTTAGAGAATGAGCTGAACGGGAATTTACACGACGCGGTATTCATTTCTTGACAAAATCTTTTTGATTTTTTTTTTATTTATTTTTTGAATTTATATTAGAAAAAAACTGAAAAGCAATTGAAGAAAATTTGCTGTTAAATTGAAATTAAAATGAATTTTAAGGATCTATAAAGATCCTGAAATCAATATTTACCAAAGTAGCAATTAACACTCCTCGGGTAAAAGAAAATTGGAACTCTCTATATTTTCTCATTTCTTATTCAGATTTTTGTCTTTATTTTTGTTTTTATTGTTTTTATTTTTATTGTTTTCCTGGTAGGAATTTCAATTGTTCTGTACTTAGAATACAACTGCTTTTGGTTGTGTGAAATGTGGTTTGGGTGGTTTTTATTTATTTTTTTGTTTGTTTGTTATTTTTGTTTTGTTTGTTTATATTTGTTTTTAGCCTAATTAAATTTTTAGGGAAGAAAACTCTACTATGTTAAATGATTGTTGCTGGTGCTGGTGCTGTGTTATGTTATTATATTGTTTGTGTATTGTTGTTTAAACTGAAAATGATAGGGATAAAGAATTAAATTAAAATTTTAATTAAGATGAGATTAAAATTGTATTTTATTTTTTGTTTTCATTTGGTTTTCATTTATATTATAATATATGGTTTCAGTAACAGAATGTTACCTGGTATAAAATGGTTGAATAGTTGAAAATATGCTAAATATATGTGGTTAGATGGTTGTTTTAACTTCTGAGTGTTGAATAATGGTAAAATTGAAAATAAAATTACAAATTTCCTATTTTAAGAGTAATTTGTAACATCATCATGGACCTGGACGGATCATTTTTCTATAGTAGAACTGTGCGTGTTCAGAAATATTTCGCAGAATTAGTTGTGACAGGTACAATCTGATCAAGGAAATTAAAATATAGTTTTTTTATGGTCTTGACAGTAATTTAGGCAGAATCACCTTTTCGTGCTTAATTAAGTACGGTACTACAAGTTTGAGTTACAATATCTACAATATTGCGAGCATTTATTTATCAAATTACTGGCTTATAAACTCATTAAATGTGTTTCTCAAATAAAATGGCCTCCATCATACTTATTTTGTTCCCAGATTATTCTCTCAATAATTTTTTGTCATTTATTTTATCCCAATGACAAAGGGTGTAATGATAGTAATGATTTACTTCCGCTGACTTTTGACTCAATAAAAAGAGATATGGTAGAAACTGTATTTAATAATATGGGAATCAAAAGAAAATTGACAAATTTAATTATGCTAACACTCAGACACACCAAATGCAAGGTAGTAGTGCAAAATAAAATAACGGACGAATTTGAAATAAAAACAGAAGTCAGGCAAGGTGATGTCCTGTCAACAGCAATTTTCAATCTAATGCTTCACCACGCAATAAAAGATTTAGACAGAGGCGGACACATATTCATAAAATCATCTATAATAAGTGCGTATGCTGACGATATTGCTATTGTAGCAACATCCTTTGACGAATTAAAAGAAATATTTCTGAGTCTAGAAAAAGAAGCTGCTACTGTAGGATTAAAAATTAACGTGGCTAAGACCAAATATATGAAGATCGCGCGGTGCGCACGGAAACAAGACGATCCCGCCCAAAATATAACAATAAATGATTATAACTTTGAACTAGTTTAGATTATAGCTTTGAACTATTTACTAGAACTAGCAAATAGTTTTATATATCTAGGTGCCTTAATAAATAATAAAAATGACATGCATTTGACAATTAACGATAGTATTCAAGCAGCATAAAAATGTTTCTACGCACACAAAGGCCTTTTCAGGTCAAACATTTGAACCAGGACAATTAAATTAAGAATGTACAAGACCATAATACAACCGGTCGTAACATACGGATGCGAAGCATGGACCATGACAATTAGTGACGAAATTAAATTGAAAGTATTCGAAAGAAGAATACTGAGAAAAATATTTGGTCACAAAATAAATGACTATGGTGAATACCAAATCAGATCAAATGAGGAGCTAGAAGCACTAATTGAAAGACACAATATTGTTAAGTTTATTAAGGCACAAAGACTAAGATGGGCAGGTCATGTGGTGAGGATGAATGATCAAAGGATGCCAAAAAGAATATTAGACGCAGTACCGTACAATACAAGAGTAAGAGGTAGACCAAGATCACGATGGCTGGACGAAGTCGAGGGCAAATGTCGAAAGATTGGAGTTAATGGATGGAGGACAGTTGCACAAGATTTAGCAGAATGGAGAAAAATTGTGGATGAGGTTAAGGCTCACCCAAAGCTGTAGAACCAATAGATGATGATGACAAAGGGTCTGCGCCACCCAGCGTGTTACTAAATTGTTATTAGGATAGTTTATATTTCTTTTTATTCTTCTTCTAACACTTTGATTACTTCTGCGGTTATATTTCGAACACTATAACATGATCAAATGTAACTCAGTTACCTCCAAAAAATGTGAGCATAATCTCATCAAAACCTTCAACCGGACATATTATTCCAACGTCCATAACAGCTCTTATTCCTGTAGTTGTTGATGCTGCAAATCTAACTTAGCAGTGCAAGTTTAACTATGAGTGTTCCGCCTCCGATTCAGCAACCAGGTATATCTAGTAACACAAAACTGTCTTAATAACGGCACCATTAAATACACAAAAAAAAACAGCTTCATCAGTCACCACCTAAATCGGTCGATAGGCCCACATCCAAAACTGAAAATAAAACACCAAGTACTAATAAAAATACTTTAAACAAAGTTGAACTGCACCGGACAACAAATAAAGATATTGAAATTACCGACAAAAATCAAGAACAAGTTGAAGTTGAAGAAAAACAATTAAGCGAAAATATGTTTTGTCTGCGAAAAAAGAATTATGTGAAAATAAAGGTAGGAAGAAAAATGTTTTCAACTGAAGTAAAAGTCCCCGAAGTTGAAAATCAAGTGTCAAAAGATGAAGTAAAACTGATAAACCCGAAAATTGAAGAAAATTGTTGTAAACAAATCGCATAACCCAATTGACCAAATTGGTTGGAATTTCAATTGCGTTTCCAAATATTTTTTCCGAAATTGTACCATGTACCTATGGTACAAAATGGTATATATTTTCAGAAAAGCTGAATGGAAATTAATTGGAATTCCAATTGTTTTTTCCTATGAAAGTGGTAACTTTTTTTAAAATGTACCAATGCCGGAATTTTTATCTGAACATGTAAACATGTAACAACCTTAAATGTACCTAATAAAAATTAATGACTTCACAGTTTTCTTACTATTTTTCCGTAATAAATTCCTATCATTATTACTAAAGGAATTCTAACCTTTTTTCCAACAATGTTTCCAAGCTTTGTACCAAGTATTATTCCTGTATTTTTCATATGGTTTTTCCTATTAATTTTCCTACGTTTTTCTAATATCATTTCACCCTCTTTTTCTTCTTTATTATTCCTATAATTTTTCATATGTTTTTTCCTATAATTTTTCTTAGGTTTTTTCCAATATCATTTCACGCCCTTTTCCTTATGTTATTCCTCTACTTTTTCATATGATTTTTCCTATAATTTTTCCTATGTTTTTTCAAATATTATTTCACCCTCATAATTGTTAACACTATTCTTTATTCAATTCTGTTTCACCCTGTTGTACCTTGTGTTATTCCTATAGTTTTCTTAAGCGTTTTCCAATACTATTTCCTATACTTGGGTAATCTATACCTGGTAATAAAAAGGCAGAAATTCATAAAAAAGAAAAAAATTAAAAGTTAGATAATAAAGAAAAAATAGACAACAAGCAGACAACAAAAATGAAATTAATCAATTTGAAACGAATAAAATGGTTCAGAGACTTAAGAGTATAGTTTAAACTCCGGGGATAAAACAAATTCGCTTTCGGAAAATGTACAACTAAATAACAATAAAGGAACAATTTTATCAGAAGAAAAAGCGGACAAAATTGATTTAGTTTTTGAAGTTGCAATACCTTTCCAAAAGGTAACTTATAATACTGTTAACTCCCTAATTGAGAAAAGTGATGAAAAATTTATTGTAAAATCAATTGATAACAAATTCGATGTTAAAAATATCGATGAACATTTATTATGGAAAATGCAGTTACAAAAGATGACTGAAATACATTCAAATACAAATTCAGTTTCTATATCAGACGAAAAAAATTAATAATAAAACAAATTAGCTAATCTGTACACATTAGATATGCCACCATTCGTACTCGTAATTGTCTACACTATGAAGTAGACTTTAGTGTAAAACAAGCAATTTACTGTAGACAATGTAAACCATACTGTATAGAATAAAAACAATTTCAAATGATGTAATCTATAGATTAGCTTCATTTCAAGTACTTTATTAAAAAAAATCGGCCAGCGTATTTACATAAAATTCCTAAAGTAGGAAATCACTGTCATCAACTTGGCTTGATAAAGCTTATAAAAATGTATTATGTCAGCTAAGGTTATTATGAGTTTGAAATCAGTGTTATTTATTGATGATTGGAAAAATTGTTCCATCAATGATAAAATGATTGTTTCAATGTTGCATATACACTGCTATCCGAGATCAAGCTTATGTTTTACATATACTTAACTAAGAGATTCTGAAACAGCTGAAAAATTGTATAAAATTGTTGTGGAGTCTGTTGTTATTGCAAAGGATCTGAATTTCTATTGTTGCTTATACTATTGTCTCAGCACTTCATAGTAGTGGTATAGTAATTGTAACAGGCTACACCGGCATTCTATTTGCAAAAGATGTTTTAAATTTAAAATTAATGGATCACGTGACATCTATTTTAAAAGAATTATTTAAGCAAGTTGATTTTTTTAATTGATTTTAATTTTTTTAATTTTAATTTTTTTAATTGATTACAGTAGAATTGGGATTAAAAATAAACCATGTGATCTTGGAATGGTTGAATCAATATATAGAAAATTTTATGATAAATTCATAGAACATAATATTAAAGAAAATATAAAGCTTTCTGTACCAATTATGTGAATTGATTAATACTTGTCAATCGTAGGAGTGTTTCAAGAAACAGAGGATCTGCATGACTCGGATTAAATTTATGTTACACATTTTATAATAAATATATAAAAGTAGCTTTGAAACCCGCCATAGATGACGGAAGCAAAATAGATTCTAACTTTTTCTTTACTTCATTAGAGTTTTCATTTCAAATTTATGTGATTGTGGGTTGGTCCCATAATATTTATTTGCTCTTCTTTGTTTACTTTTATTTATTTTTAATATTTAATGGACTTTAAAGTGCATTTAAAGCAATTTGAAGCAATTTAAAGCAATTTGTATATCTATTGGAGCGTTCCGTCGAATCGACAGATATATGCTAGAAACTATATAATATATATAATAATATAACTTTGCTTTTTTTTTTGTTAAAAAAATTAGTATTTTCATTTAGTTTAATTGTAATTCATTATTTTTTAACTAGCTTTGTAACCCGTCATAAATGACGGAAGCAAAATAAATCCTAGTTTCTTTTTTTCTTTCATTAAATTCTTTATTCCGAAATTACAGTACTTATGTTTATATCACTTTTTATTTATTTTTATTTATGTTTATATTGGCCTAACACTAATCTTTTTTTTTTATGTAACAGAAAAAGAAGTACCTTACCAATAAATTTGTATAAAATGTTTGTATTTTTGTATGGTATACTCGTACTCACTTCCATTTAGTTATAATTCGTTAAATGGGAAAAATGCCATTTAGTATAAATTATACCGTATTAGCGTTATTGTGGCCTCTGGGAGAGCAAATTTAAAAATGGGATATTATTTTCATATAAATTTTGTCTTTTGTATAATGTATAGGGATCTTATTTTGCTATATGAATAAACTGTTATTATGGTATTGTGTTATTTTTAAAAAAATATTCAAAATTTAGTATCTAAATTGGTAAAATTTACAAAAAATACAAAAATATTTTCATCAATAATTTTCAATTTAAAAAAAACAATGTTTTATTATCCGACGAAGAAGTAGAGTTTATTATTCTACTCTACTTCTATCAAGTTCTATTGATTGAACAGTGAACCTGAACAGTGAAGTGAACAGTGAACACTTAACACTGAAAATAAAATAATATTTTTGAAATGGAGCATGCAGAACATACAGAATACAGATACAGCAAATAATAAAAAAAAACAAAAAAAAAACAAAAAAATAACAAAAATAATTTTCTTTGAGTGAAGTGAGTTACACACACAATAATGACAAAAATAAAAGGTATAAGCAATAAAGTAGTATAATGTATAATATTATACAATACAAATATGCTGATACACACGTATATTATTGTGTATAATAAGTAATAAGAATAACCTTTGAGTGAATTATGTTTTTTTGTGTGTTAAATGCTGTTTGCCTTTTGGTTATTATACCATATTAAACTATTGATTAAATTTCTATTAGTCCTTATTATTATAAATCAAAAAAATTGTTTGTTTTATTTATATTATTATTATTATTTTTTATTTTTCCTTATTATTTGCGAAGAAGACTAACATTAAATTAAAAAAATATAGTTCATGCAATCAATTTTTTCTGCAAAGGTTCAGCATGGTAGACAGGGGTTAAAAAAAGCATCAAAGCAATTTGTATATATATGCATTTGTATACATATGCAATTTGTATATGTGTTGGAGCGTTCCGTCGAGCTTACAAACATCCAGATAAATGCAGAATAATATTTATATAATTGTAAACATTGTCTACGCAATGAAGTAGACATAATTATATTGTCTACAAAGTATATTGTCGACGTGTAGAAAATAACGTAATCTACATTATGTAGTTTACGCGGCACAACACTGTGACCACCATAAATTTTAATAATTGTAAAATATTATATTTTTTATTGAGCATTAGGTACGTTATTTTTCTTCGGCCATTGATTGTAATAACAACTTGCGGTAGCAATTTATTTTACTTGAAGCTTCACTATTGATAACTTATTCTATTCATGATTTTATCAGTATTCTAAGATATATGGCTTAGTTTAATTGAAAAATTATTTAATAAGATATGAAGTGGTAAAAGTGATTGGATAATAAATTTGGAATAATTTTGTTGTAGAGTTCGTTATTATTGCAGAATCAATCAATGAAAAAGTTAGTTTATAGTTTTATGTATTTAAAATTAGTTTTATCATTAAATTTTAAGTTTAATAAGAATCGATGTCATATTGATTATAATATATCTACCTATATAATATTTAGTTTTTACAGTTATTGAATTTATTTAATTCGAAAATAAATTTCAACATTGACTTATTTTTTAATAAATTGCAATTTTATGAATAATAAAATATTTCCATTTGCATACTTTAGGGCTTAATTCGTTCTATCAGAAAAAATGCAGTGATTTTTTTTTTTGTTTAATTATTTAAATTTTTTATTTTTTAATCGCTTGAATTTTAAATATTCTTCTATTTGTGTAAAATATTTCCGGTTGTAGTTTTTAAGTAGTGATGGTTTTAATGAGCATAAAATACACAAAAGTCTACATTTATTTTTTTCATTTAATGTTATGATTTTATGTTTTTATTTTAATTATTTTCTGTTTTTTTTTTGGTTCTTTCTTTCTATCTTAATTAAAATTTTAACTTTTACTTTGGATAGGTTTTATTTTTTTGTTTTTTTTGTTTATTTTATTTTATTCATTCCCACTTTTCTCATCTTCCGGTTGTACACTATAGTTTTTATTTCCGGTTTATGGTATTTACCTGGACACCTAAGGAGGTTTATGTTGTTTTTTTCTTTTTGTACTGTTGTAGTGGTTTTTGTATGTTATAAAATTGTAAAAAAATAAAATTAAATAAAAGCAACATAAATAAAAAAAAATGTGAAAATTAAAACTCATAAAAGGAGAGGTAAATAAAACAAAAAAAGAACAAAAAAAGATAAAAATACCATCCTGGACTACTGCTATCGCTTTGAATGAGTTAAACTTAAAATTAATTACAAGGATTCCAACATTTTTAGAACAATAATAATATACAAACAAACAAACAAACGGTGTTTTCATTTTCAGCTTCATGAATAACAGTTTAAAATATTTTGTTTTAATATATTAAAGGTTAATTTTTTTGGTGGTTCGAGAAAAGTTGTAGAAAAATGCTTATGTTTTTTTTTTATCATAAAATATTGTAGTTACTTTAGAAAATATTTTTAATAATGATGGCAATGCCATTTCTTATTAGTTTTATATAAAATAAAAACATATTTGTATAAAATTGATAAGAATTTGAAATGGGGTAGGAAGTCACGACACAATAAGGAAGGCTAATGAGAAATAACTGAATATACCTAAGTTTGAATATACCTAATATAAGCAACCAAGCGTTACAATGTAAACTTTAGTAGTTCGTACCGCTAGGAATAGAACTGGATAGGAAGAAAGAAGAAAGTTATTGGATAAATTGATATGAATTTGCAGAATGAATTTATGAAGATGTTTTCCTTGAATTTCTGGAAGTTGTACACTATGGTGTTATTTGGTGTTATTTCAACAATAAAATGCCTTAAGAGATCTCTCTCGTTTGTAGGATATAACGAGAGGGGATAACATTAGAAGGGATATCATTTCACATTTGTGAAGCCCGGGCTATGAACGAATTTCCGTAACCTATTTTTTGCATCTGCGGCAAAGAAAAGTTAAAAACAAAGTTATGGTTGGAACGTCCATTAAATGGATTGCGCGATTTTGAATGCGGTCAAGGTAGATGAAATTGAAACGTGAACCCAAATTTGTGTTTTGTATTCCATCTTAGGTCGTATTAGTCGTAGGTTTATAGATATTGGGTTGGAGTTGGGTCGTAGATTTATAGATATTAAGAAATTCCGAAGACGAAAACAGAGTTTTATATCGACTCAAGTATCCCGAACATTTTGATGCTCCTTTCGTAATGTCAAAAATATGATTGGACTAGATCACTTTTTGGTTCACGTGCATACCTAAAATGTTTAGACTATTTGAGTTTTTTAAAGTAACACTGTGGAAAGAGAGATTTGGTTCAAATTTTAGCAGTATGCGTGAAAATAGACAGTTTTATTTTTGTTCCAGTCACTAATTTTAGTCACATCATGTCTAATAATGTTAACCATTCTTCTATTGCCAACTTCCGCAATATTGTAGCATTAGATGAGGACAAACAACAGTAGTAGTGAGCCAATAACAGTTAGTGGACAATAGATAGAATACATAGAAGAATTCAACTACTTGGGGAGCATCATAACATCAAGAGGAGGTACAACAAAAAGATTTCAACAGCCGTATAAATAAGGTAAGAAGAACATTTAGGAGCCTAATGAAGATATGGCGGAGCAACCAAATATCAAGAACAACAAAGCTAACAATATTCAGAGCATGTGTTAAGTCAACATTAATATACGGCAGTGAAATATTGCTCATTTCGGTCAGAATCAAACAGAAGCTACAAGTATTCATCTAGAAGTGCTTGAGAATTATATGCAGAATATTCTGGCCGGCAAGAATTAGCAACGAGGATTTATGGATGATAACTGGAGAAGAACCGATCAACAGACAGATAAATAGGAAAAAATGGAAATGGATAGGTCATACACTAAGGAAATCAGAAAGTGATATAGCAAGAAGAGATCTAGAGTGGAATCCACAAGGACAAAGGAGACCCGGCAGACCATAGAGACGCACAATTGATCAAGAATTAAAAATCAACAATTATATCTGGGACGATATTGAGGAAGCAGTACTCAACAGAGAGGAATGGAGGTTTACTGTCGAAGCCCTATCCTCCCACGAGGAGTAATAAGAGAAAAAAAAAAAGATTTGCGAAGAAAATAAAAAGGATGCTACCAAAGTACTGTCATGTGCAAAGCTATGAATTGTATTAAAGGTTGATTTAAATAGGTCGATGATGAAAATCAAGAAGAGAGTGGGAAAGAGAACAGATCCTTTTAGAACACCAGCATTTATATTAAATTTTTTAGACTTAAATCCGTCTACTAAGACGTGAATCGAACGATTCGAAAGGAAACCTATAGTTTAGCTATTAAAGCTTCATGCCATACTAGATTGAAAGCTTTTGAAATATCTAAAACAAAAATTTCAGATACACTCATTTGTCTTTTTTAGGATACAATTGTTAAGTGCTTTCCAAATTTTCCTTTGGTCAGACCCAGCCAATTGTATTTTATTATTGAAATAATTTTGTTTTGCTTTGGATACTTCATAAGTTACCTTATTTTCTGCACTTTTGTATCTTGCTAGAATTATAAAGCTATGAGGATTTTTTTTTAGCTTTTTGAACAATCTATTCCTTTTTTTTTATAATGTTTAATAAATCATTGGTCATCCACAAGTTGTCTTTTCGAACTCTCATTTGCTTTCTTACTGTAGAGTTTACCTTAGCTTTTTGCTTTTTATAATTCATTATTCTTAGTGTTAGTTTTCATTCAGCATATTGAAACCGGTCTGACAAAATTTTAAAATTTTATACGGTTCAACGCGACCTATTATCGTTATAATTATTGTCATTTATAATACTACACAAACAGAATGTCAATCAATTTTCTTATTTAGCAACAAAACCGAATTCCAATATGATATTTGATAAGAAATAATATAATACGAGTATTGTATACATATACATATACGTATACATATTTTCAAAAGAATCATTTCGATTTCCATTTTACAAATAAATGATTTTCAATTAGAAATACCAGATATTAAAAATCACTTTTACAAATAATATTAACAATAAACAGCAAATTAACTGAAAGTAATTTACTTAACTATAATATAAAAAAAAAAAGGAAAACCCCAATATCTATTACAAAAATGTCCTTCTTACAATAAAATAATTCCATTTCAATTTGTTGAATATTTCTTAATTTTGAAAAATTCAATATTCAAAATAATAAAGAATTTAATTTTCTTGATTCATTTAATTGTCCCATAAACAATATAATATACTGTACAGGCAGTTAAAAGGACTAAAAAGGATATTTATTTAAATTCTTATTATTAAAATCAGTTTTCCTTAACAGCTGTTTTCTTTACAAAATTAAGTTATCATCACCTCATCTGTTATTGTTATTATTATATAGTTTTTATTATTTTTTTTTTTATTTCAATTATTTTATTAGATATGTATGTATGTGTGTGTATATATGTGAATAATATCCCTTTTGTTTTATAAAAAAACAAAAAGATTTTAGAAAAAAAAAAAACAAAAAAAAAAAAAAAAGGAAAATAAAAAGGTCAGGTCCGTTTTATTGTTATTATTCGGCGTAAAATTGATAATACGTGTTAAGTCATAAATGTTATCAAAATAATACGTAAGGTCGGTCATTATTCTAATGAAGCAAAAATATTGATTCCTTATAATATCCTTGCTAAATATCTTCTTTTATATGAATTTATATATATATATATATATATATATATATTGTATATTGCGTATACATAATAGATATTTATGAAAAGAACAATTGAAAATAAAGTTTATATTAAATTTTCGACAATATGTATTAATATATGTATGTATATGTCAGTTTGTGTAAAAATAACAATGTTCAATATAAGGTTATGACCTTATGTTTTACTTTGTTGTAGTTTTTGTTCTGCTCTTTTTTGTTTTTTTTTTTTTGAAATAAACAAAATTTACTCCATACGTTATTGTCCTGTTTTTTTTTTTATTGTATGAGTGTGTGATCAACTTTGGGAATTCATAACAATGACTGTATTTACACATACGGTTTTAGTTTTTGTTGTTTTTGTTATTAATTTATTTTTGTTGAATGTCCTGAGACTTAATAATATTTTTCTATAGAATATAGAATTTGTGTTGAGTGTTATAAGGATATGAACTTATTTTTATTATTATTATTATTATCATTATTAGTATTATTGTTTCAGGATGAGATTAGTTTTGTATATAATATATAGAATTGAATCGCAGATAAATGACAATAAACTGAGAATTAAATGATTTCGTACAGTATTAAGAAAGTGATAGTTAAAAAGCACAATATTTAGTATGTATGAATTGATTGTCTTCAGTATTTGATTTGTGAAAGGATTGATGAAAAAATCATCTTTTATGTAGTATCAGTTTACTGTACATATATGTATAGTATGTATACATATATAAACTATAATTTAAGAATGTTTAAAACTGGCAATTTTAAGAGAAATATAGAATTTGAAAGCAATATAGAATACATTATAATGTCAGTGATGACATACACAATCATATTTCATTAAAAAAAATATACAGTTTTGAAGTTATGATTAAAAACAGATGCCAGCCAGTAATTGGGTGTAATTATCAACTCTCTTAGTATCTTCCCGAGAAACCAAAGCTTTTGGGCTTCGGGGGAAAGTATGCTTGCAAAGCTGAAACTTAAAGAAATATTAACGGAATGGCACCACCAGGAGTGGGTTTTTATTTTAATTAGTTGCCCCGGAAAAAGCAGTGTGCTTATAAGACTACTGATGATTATTTTAAGTACATGCTGAATAAACTAAAAAGTTTTCACTAGGTGTATTAAAACAAAAATACAATTTTTTTTTGTCTGTATCCCTATTTGAAGAGTTTTATTTGAATTGTGAGATTTATCAATAATTGATTTTTTAGTCTACTGCTGTTATTGTACATGGTTTTACGCATTACCACTAACCGTAAAATAGAATATACCAATTTTATGTTCCACAAGAATTGAACACATGTTTGTCACCATAACGATACTGTAAACCAAAAAATACATCAAAATAAACTTTGTAAGCCCTTTGGGGTCAATGTAGATCAATTTTTGCATATTATTTAAAAAAAACTATGGTTACCCATGTAACATTTTTATTGCTAAAAGACTCTTGCGCACTCTTATAACACTATTATAGACACTCTTACAGCAGTATTATTGTTAATTTAAGTGCTCTGCAATTGTTGCGAAACGTTATAAATATGTTATAGCACTAAAATGGAGAATATTAAAAGGCACCGGATCAATTGCTGTAATATTGTCATAGGATTAGTATGCAGTATGCATATTTATTTGTGTAGATGTTTTTATTTTGATTGAAATGTTATTTGAAATAATTTATGTTATTCGAGAGTGAGATAGCTATTAGTTTTATGTATGTATGTACATCATTTATAATATATTTTCCGGTTATGAATAATTATTGTTTTAATATTTATAATTATTGTGACCAAAAGGCAAAATTTGACTAGCATAAAGAAATATCATTGACATTTATTATAATAATATTTCGATAAAATCAATGGTCAATGGACCTTCAAAAATAACCAATTTTTAAATAAATAAAAGAAAATATGCTTTTAAATTGCATATTTAAAATGTTAAATAATGATTATTAATATATTGTTCCCTGTTTGTGGAAAATAATGTCGAAATTTATTCTAAATATTTATTCAAAACCTATACAGTAAGCTTATTAGTGAGATCATAGGAATGCAGTAAAATAATAACACGAATACAGCTATTATAACTCTTGGTATAGGATTACGCACTTTTAGGCTTATAACAACATTGTTGTAGAGCACTTGTAGAAAACTCCATTATAACAAATCCCGTAATTACAATAAGAACATTCTAATAGCATTTTAATTTCATTATTCCCATAAAAACATAATTATAACATTTTTATTGTTTATCGGGAGTCTTATAGGAGTCTTATAGCACTAATTTTGTTTTTATAACAATAAAATGTTATGTATAGTTGTAAAAAAATAAATTATTTGGTCGAATATTTTTCAAATGAAAATAGTTTCGTTGAATTTGGTTTTATGTTGCATTTTGCATTTTGGATCAATAAAAACCCAAAACAAAGTAAATGAATTGTAGAAAAATTGCTTACCAGAAAAAAATCAAATAAAATAAAAGTTTAAAAAATAAAACTTAAGTGATCATTTTTCTTGAATTTAGAATGAATTGTCTAAATAGAAATAAAAAATGTAGAAGATATTATTTTGTTGTAATTTTGCAGCAGGTAAGTTGAAAACAGATAAATACAAAATAAGGTTGGTCCCAGAGAAGACTCCATATTTATTTTCTTCGATGTTACTTTTTATGCCATCACATTGTGCATATTGAAACCTGTAATTTAGATAGCTTCTAAACCAACAAAACTCCTTTCCACGAACTCCATTTTCTATTAGAATTTTCAGTAATATATTTCTATCTACTGTGTCGAACGCTTTCTTTACATCGAAGAAGACAGAGACTACTTTTTTATTTTTCTCGTCTATATTATACTTTCGATAACATGTCAAATAAAGCTGCTTGTGTATTTGATTTTTTTCTGAATCCATACTGCTGTTTATTTATTAATCTTTTACTTTTCCAAAAATCGGTCAGTTGACCGCTTCGAACTGTTTCAATTATTTTTACAAATATTGGTGATATCGCGATCGGTTTAAAATCTTCTGGTGCATTATAACTGCCTGTATTTTTTGTTATTTGTATTATTTTGGATATTTTTAGAATTTTAGGCATATTAGCTTGGTTGAGGATCATGTTTATTAGTGTTGTAGTATTTTCAGCTAACTCTTTTTTGCATTCTTTTACCACTAATGCTAGTATGTTGTCAGCTTCAGCTGAATTTGTGCTTGTTAAACTTGAAATTAGTTTGCAAACAGTTTGTTTATCTATATTCTTGAACACTTGAAATGTTTCCCTGGTTTTCATCTTTGCCAAGTAAAACCCATCAAATTTTTTTGCCATGATCTCTCCAACTAATGCGTAAAATTTATTAAACTTGTTTAATTTTAATATTTTTTCATTTTCTTTCAATTCATTGTTCGCATAAAATTCATTTTATTTTTTTGACTTCACTCCGATTATGTAACTCTTTTTTATGTAATTCCAATTTTTTCTAGGGTCATTGCCTGCTATTACAAATTGTCTTCTATCATAATCCTCTCTTTTTTTGTCTTTTAATTTTAGTTGCTTTGTTCAGCCAATATTTGTATTTGTCCGTCATAAATATTGCGAACCTATTTTGACAATTTTTATTTTTTTGCTTACATTTTGTTTATTTTCCATGTCCCTCTTATCAATTTTAATATAAACCATTTCTACTACAATTCCAAAATGATCGGACATATCATGATGAAATAACGATGCATAAGCTTCAGCCATTGGATCCTTGATTAGAGCGTGATCAAGACAGGAGCCAGACACAGGTCTAGTTATCTCATCATGACATACGAAGTATCCATTCGATTCAACAATTGTTTTATACTTCAGTACATTTCGATCGGTTGTATTTCTTATATTGAAATTTATATCGCCAATAATAATGTTGTTTTTACTTTTAAGAGAATTCAGATGATTGTCCAATTTATCAAAAAATTTGTTAAGATGTTGTGATGTGTTTTCTGGTGGTCGATATACAACAGATATATTACAATTATTTTTTGTTTTTGGTCTTTAATATTTACGCTTATGATGCTGTTAAATTCATCACAGTATGTTTCATTCAACTTATGATTTAAGTTTTTATGCACAAATACTGCAACTCCACCAACACGACGCTTCCACCAGTTTTTCTTCAGAGACAATTGGCCGTTTATAATTATTGATTTAAAAGAAATCAGATTGATCTTCATTTATCCACGATTCGGCTATAATTATAACATGAATAGTTTGCTTAAAATTGTCCAACATGTATTTGATTTCCTCTAACTTATTAGTTATATTTCTTGTGTTGAAATATAAAATTTTTAGTGAGTTTGGTTTTTTTACTTTGACTTCGTTAATGTTATAAATATTCGTTTTTACATAGGTATTTAGTGGCAAACTATATGTAATACTATTAGACATTTAAATTGGTCTCCTCAAATACACGTATCGCTTCAGTTTTTGCTGTTTTTCTGATAAATAGTTTGCCATTTGTTACCCAAGTAAATTCAATTATTTTAGTTTTTTTCACTTACTTACTTAGGTGGCCAACACGGGGTATCACAATAGACCTTACTGGTTTAAGTGTGTCGGCGTACTGTCGACTGCCACAACTATCTACCTCGGTGATCAACAGGCTATGACTCATCAACCCACTCCAGTTTTGTTGCTCATGGGATGGCTTTTCTTCAGTTGAAGATACGAAATTGTTTCATGTCTGCCGATATTTCGTCTCTCCAACGAAGATTTGCCGCTATGTTTTGTATACTTTCGGGTTTGGATTAGCAGATTTTCTTGTTTGGAGCATTTCACAGCTTATATTATTATTTTTACTTACCCACAAATGCCAAATAAATATTATTTTATTTTTGTCTACTATTCACACAAATTACTTTATGTTGAACGAGTAGTAATTTTAACAAACTTAACTAAATCCAACCAAAATTTTTTTACATTCCAAATTTTAAACACAATAAACTATACCTTAAATACATTATAAACTTGAAATCATATTTATGTTCAAAACTACTTTCCAAAAAAAAAATTAATATTATCTTAAAGGTTTAAATTCTAAAATTAGGTTAAATCTAAACTAACTCCCTTTTGAAATAATTTATTCTATAAGGAATTAAAGCTATTAAAAGGATAATACAGTAAAAAGGAAGATCGTCGCATCTGTTCAATACACCATATTGATCAATAAATAATTATATTAACTAAAAATATATATTTAATAATATAATAGAACTTGATTATGTCCATAAGTGTACATTGAACAATATTAAAGTATGTATATATATAATAATATGACAATAAATAAATAAATGTATATGTATATTTAGAAAAGAAATTAATTATTTCTAAAATATTACATTAAATATTCAAGGATTTGATTGATAATCCTTAGAGATATCTTTAGGTATTTCAATATTAGAGGAATCATTAATATAAACATTTTTGAATAGAATATTGAAAAATATTGAAAATTTAATAAATTAAAAAAAACAAAATTGGAAATGGAAATCCCATAGAAAATTGAAAACAATGAGTTGATGTAATCTACAATAATGTTTTTACACTCACATACAGTGTTACAATTGTAGTGTTACTTTTATTATTGTATATGTATATATGTATTTAAATGTCAATATTTTATCAAAGTCGTATAATGTGTTCGTGTATATTATCTAAAATCTAAATTAAAGTATTAAATTAAGAATAAATATGATGAAGGTGATCAAGGTGATTATAATTAATTTTAAATTCTATTGTATTAATTTTAATATAATTAAAATTATGTTAATATTGTTTTTTATTTGTGTGTGTGTATGTATGTTATTAGGTGAGTAGAAAATTATATTTTCTTTTAAGAATGTTAGATTTTTATTAAGTCAAATTGAAATGATTGTTAATAATGAAAATTGTATATTTTATAAATTAAATTCTTACGATACAACAAATTGAAAACATTTAATACGATTTGAAAATTTAAGCTATTTTGTATAAAACAAAACAATCAAAAATTTATTTTACAACTTTATTTTATAATTTAAATGTTTTAGTTTGTATGCAAAGTGTTTGAAATCAATTATAGTTATTATATGTTATTGAAGTGGGAACAGTAACATTAAACCCGTCATAAATGACATTAGTAAAATAAATTCCAGCTTTTTCTTACCTTCATTAAAGTTTTCATTTCAAATTGAAAAAAAAACTCATATTTACTTATTAATTTATCATACCTTTATGTTTTTTATTAGAACGCTCGCAATAAACTCTTTTATTTTTAAAATAAAATATCAAAACTATCAGATATAATTAAACTTTTTTTATAAGATTTAATTTGTGAAGCAGTGGATTTTGTTGCTCTTGACATTGATGTTTGTAGCTGAACATGGGTGAAGGTAGGTTCAGAGAGAAAAATTCCGACTCTTTGAAATATTTGACCTTGTAATTTATTAAGTGATATTGCATATGCAAGACTTACTCAAAATTGATATCAAATGAAGTCTTATAAAAAAAGTTTCATTCTATATTTTTTTTTTTATTTTCTAAATAAAAGAGTTAATTTTATTAAAAGATTAACTGAAAGCTTTGAATGTATTTTTATTTTTTTTTGTTGTTGTTTGCTATTAATATAATTATTCTATACATTGCTTTCAGATAATTTAAACATATCAAATGTTCAAATTTATTAATAATCATTTTATTGTGCCGTTTCACAACAAAATTACTGTTTTTTGGCTGACCAGAGAATTACCAAAATTACTATGCCTTTTTATTAAAATTAACTATTATACAATCTATAAAATAAATTTGAACAATAGAATTTTAATATTGGTTCGATAAATATAATAATATATCACATCATTTCAGTTACCTCTTTTTTGTATTGGTGAATTTACGTTTTTTTCAAATTGTGTTAATCTGTAAAATTATATAAAGTCCTATAAATTTCGTGTATCTGAAAAGGAAATTTTTATATTTTATTAATTTTCAAAACTATATATTAATGTTATCCTACTAATTAATTTTTTTCCCACTAAAAGTACAAAAAACCAAATATACGATAATCCAAAAACAATAAAAAAAAATTTTACTCAAAAGAGAATTGAACTCACAAAAATTTCTTATATTAACATGACGCTTCAACCAATTTTGATCTATCCATCATTGATGATTGAATAAAGAAAAAAACGAAGGCACACGGAAAGCCACGAAAAGTGTGCCCTCACTGATCGTGCTCTTGTGTATTATAGTATAGATGTATTTTATTGCTGAACTTCGTTGAAATCGTTTTAACATGAAAACATATGGAACAGTCTTTTTAATAATATTATGATCTATGTGTCATTTAAGATTGCTATCAATAATGAATCCTAAATAATTAAATAGGTGATACCAGAGATGGTAATAGATTCTGTTTCGACTAAATTTGTCTTACAATTGACACTGGTTTCAGTTTACATGTTCAATTTATTTAATTTTTATTTATTAAGAAATGAAGTTGAAATTAATGAAACCAATTCTGAAAATAAACATTTAATCAAGTGAAATGTCGTCCCTTTAAAATATTTTGTAAAAATATTTAAAAAAAAGCCAAGTTTTCTTTACTGAAAATTTTCTTATTGGTTTAAACTTTTTAGATTAAATAGAAATAAATTTAAAAAAAATTTTTTTTATTATAGAATTTTCAAAAAGATGAATTGCAACAATGTTCTATTCAGAAATCACATCGGATTTGAAATTAATTATTTATAAAACTTTGAACAAATATCGAATCTATATTTAAATATTTTAGGTATAATGCAATTTTCAAAATTATTCAACAAATAAATTTGAAATAGCAATATTTTCATATCCTTACAAAAACAAAAAATAAAAATTTAAACAATTAAACTTTTGAACATTTAATTTAATTTATAAGAAAAAAAAAACAAATAAAGGCATAAAAACAAAAACTACCTTGGCATAAAAAATTAATTTCCTCTACTTTTATAAAAGTTTTCTCTTTTATTAAACTACTACTGTTCCACTTTATTTTAAAGCCCTTTGAGAATCATTCCTATATTTTTGAATTTTTTATACAAAAAATTTTTTTTTTTTTTTGTTTTTTTTTTATGAAAATTAAATCCTTAGAGCCTTTCTTCTAAAAACAAAAACAAAAAAAAAAATTTTTTTTTTTCATAAAATTTATAGAAATTTTCTTTAATAGATTTTTCTTCTTTAGTTTTTCATATATACCCGCTTTTTTCCCATCTACATAAATATTAACTTTTCTTAAATTGCTTTTGTATGTATTTTCTATTATTAACACAATTTAAGTGTTCAAGGATGATGATTTTATATTTTTACTATTTTTTGTGAAAATAACTAGAATAACTAAGTTACTATGCTAAGAATTAATATATGGAATTTTCAAGGAATACCAAAAATTTAATTGAATTGTACCTGTATGTGTACATGGAAAACCTTTGCTTCGGATTAAAATCACATGAGAATTTAAAGGAAATAAACTTAAATTTTAAATGTGTATACTTAGTGGATTGAATATTAAGGAGTGAATTTATGTTGTGAATTGAATGAAATCGTTTTAAAAAATGCTTTATTTTTCTGTTATCACATCAGTAAAGGGGCCAATACTAACATTATTTAGTCCAAAAATTTTTTTATCTGATTTGATAAATTGCACCGCTTGGTATTGCAAGATATATATTGCAAGTTATTGACGTGAAAAGTTTATTCAATACATTTGAAAATTTGTAATTTAGAAATTAGTAAAAAAATTTGATTCAATTTAAATTCCCAAGGTAAGAACAACTTCAAAATTTCAATTTGATCTTTGCGATAAATATAAAACTATGAAATTAATAGAAAAATTATCAAATTCAAATGCTGTAGCACCTAATGAAATTTCTTCCAGAGTATTAAAGTATCAATGCATCTCTCACTCAACTACAGGCCTATAGCTATAATATCGATCCTCTCCAAAGTGATGGAGATATTAATAAACAAAAAGCTGACCAAATATCTTGAGAGCCAAGGTATTGTCCACGATAGGCAATATGGATTTAGATCCCACCGGTCCACCGGTGATTTAATGACATACCTTAAGGAGAAGCTAAATATTTGCTTGCACAATTCGGGTGAAGCAAATATTGTGGCTCTAGATATTTCTAAAGCTTTCGATAGAGTATGGCATAGCGCATTATTTGCAAAATGTCAAGCAGTAGGCCTGGGTCTCTCTTCTCTCAAATGGATTGAAAGTTTCCTCTCGAATCGTACGATTCAAGTCTTAGTTGACGGATTTTAATCCGATCAATTCCAAATAAACGCTGGTGTTCCCCAAGGATCAGTTCTCTCACCTACCCTATTCCTTATATTTATAAATGATTTGCTCCAAACCACTTTCAATCTAATCCACAGCTTTGCAGACGACAGCACCCTAGTAGCCTCCTACGGTTTTCATAAAAAATCTGAAGCTACATCCACCGCTGTGTCAACCAAAAGAGACATCATGGCTAGTTCCCTCAGCCACGATTTGGTCGCAATAGCTAATTGGGGCATAAAAAACAGTGTCGAGTTTAACTCTTCTAAAACTCAGAGCTGTACAATCTCCCGAAAAATTTCCATTTTTGATCCTACTCTTTTGTTTCAGGAAGATAAACTTCAGCGGTTTGAAAGCTTAAGCATATTAGGTATGCACCTTAATCGAAAAATGATCTGGAATGATCATATATTTGATGTTGCAAAAAACGCAGCCAAATGTTTGGGTTTTCTTAGCCGCTGTAAGGCTTACTTCTCCCCCTGTGACCTCTTGAAAATCTATAAAGCTTTCATACGACCCAAAATGGAGTACAATTCTCACATATGGGCTGGCGCTTCTAGTATTGCGTTAAAACATTTGGATAAAGTCCAAAAATGGGCTATTCGTCTAATCAACGACCCAAATGTGACAGCCCATCTTGCTCCTCTTGGACATCGTCGTATAGTCGGAGCTCTCTCACTTTTTTATAGATATCTCGTAGGCATCGGCACATGCTCAGTGGAAATTAAATCTATATTACCTCCACTTAAGCGTTTCCCTCGCGAAACACGAAGGGCAGCATGTGCTCATCCCTACACCATCGAAATCCCTAGATGGCAAAAGACAAGTTATGGAAATTCGTTTATAACTTCAACATCCCGAATGTGGAACCAAATTCCATCTTATGGGTTCCCAAAACATGACAAATTTTATATTTATGACCTAAACAAATTCAAGACGAACATTAACACCTTCGTTCGTAATTGTCCTCCTTCCCTTTTACCATCCTCCTTTCCAAATTTTCCTTTCCCTCCCTAGCCAAACGTACCAATCGGTATAAAAGGTTCCAACCTAGTGTTTTGGCTATGCATAAAAAAAAAAAAAAAAAAAAAAAAAAAAAGGTGTGATGCCTGAAATTCTAAAATTCAAATAGGGTCATTCCAATATATAAAAGTGGTAACTACACGGATCTTAACAACTTTAGACCTATCTCTATTTCATCTCCAATTAGCAAATTAATAGAAACTTTGGTAAGTGAGCAATTAACAAATTATTTGAATTCAGCTAATCTAACTAGCAAGAATCAATATACTCAGGCAACCATCTTTGATATGGTCTATGGAGATTCAATCACGATTGGACAAAAATAAGAAAGTATTAATAATATTCTTCGATCTTAAAAAAGCATATTGATTCTATAGACAGGAAGATACTGCTTAGAATACTTTATGAATGAGGAGTCACAGGTACTGAATTCAATTCAATTGGTTTCAAAGTTATCTTTCGAATAGATCACAATTCATGCGGATTGCGAAAATTATAAAAGCAAAAACTCAAAAGTAAATTATGGAGTCGTCCAAGGAAGCTGTCTATGCCCAACATTGTTTTCGTGTTACATCAGCAGTGTACTTGATATTGATTTACACGGACAACCATTCTTATTTGCTGATGACTTAGCCATATAGTCATCTCAGAAGATAAACTGGATAAGCTACAAGATAACATTGATCAAGATATGGTAAAGATAAGTAATTGGATGAATCAAAATAACAAAGAAACATAAATTAACAATTAAAACATTAAGTAAAACAAAATTTATGTTATTAAAAAATAAATTAAAAATTAGAAAATAGAATCCATGTCAAGTATGAAAATTGCCAAATTGAAATGGTTGATCAATATAAATATCTAGTAGTCATAATCGACAGTTACTTAAGCTGGGGTCCACAAATTGATGAACAATAATAAGAAAATGAAGAAGAATTGCTGAAATTTTCAGACTAATAAATCAAAGAGTATCACAAAACTATCGATATATTTCAATATGTTCTATAGCACAATTACATACGCTATTCAGATATGGGAAAACGTCTATCTCAAAGACAAGACATAAATATATATAGAAAAAGCAATAAAAAATCTTTACGATCAAAGTGAAAACTTCCACAAAATTTATACAATACAATCATAAGCTATTATCAATTAACCTTCTCGTTAAATGCAAATTGGCAACCCAGGCACATTTGATAATTAAAAAAAAAATATAAACACAATCATCACAGCACAATCAATCAATGCGAATCACAATTACAACACCAGAACAGCTGATAATATCATCAAATTTATTTCATCAAAAGTCAGATTCAATAATCATGATGCCATCTACAATATAGCATATAAAATACTACAATGAATTACCTAAGGGCGTTTCCGAACCTCTCTCACTTGCACTTGATACTCGCACTAAACCTGTCAAATCGCACTAAATTTAATAAATTTAATTTTACGATATCTGAGACTACATTAAAATTTTGACAACAAATCAATTGCGATTTGACAGGTTTAGTGCGAGTATCAAGTGCAAGTGAGAGAGGTTCGGAAACGTCCTAAGTATATAAAAAATGTTAATGAATTTAATGAGTTTAAAAGATTAATAGGCATTAATATAGCTAGATTTAATTTATGTTAATAATTAATTAATGAATTCAAAAAAAAAAAAATTGTCACTAATATAGTTTAGGCTTACTTTAGATTATAGATTAGTGAATTAAAAAAAAAAAAAAAAAAAATTTATTTTTATTAAATATTTTTAAATTTTAAATTTGCTTATACAACTCACCACTGTTCTACATACTACATACTTTTATTATATTGTTACATTGTTAAATTAAATATGAATATGTATTTGTTTCCACATAATGCCTACTTCCACACGGGTCAACTTTCATCACTTTTTTCCTTTCGTTTCATTCCCCTTTTTTTATAAACTAATTTTACTAATAGGGAGGAATGAAACGAAAGGAAAAAAGTGATGAAAGTTGACCCGTGTGCTAGTAGGCAATAAGCATACTTATCTTATTATAATATACACTCTATACGAGCGACTGAGCTCATTTGAGAAAAAGAAAATAAAAAAAAAAAAAACAAAAAAATAAAAAAAAAATATTTTTGCAATGATAATGAAGACATGAAGCTGTGACAACGGTAAATAATGTAAAATTATAAAAATTTTTTGAAAAAAACATTTTAAAAAAAAAAATACCATTTAGAGTAGTTGAACAAAAATTGAATAAAGTCATAATCTTTGAAAATGTAAGTGTTAAAAAGCTCTTCTCAGAGTAATTGCAATAAACGAAATCAGTTATCGTTACAGCTCAGGCACGGGTTATCACAGTAACTAACAAATACGGGTTATCACAATAAGCCCATATGAGGCTGCGGTGATATATGGCAGTGATTCTTAACCTTTTTATACTCGCGGCCCACCAAATATTTCAAATTTTTTTTCTGATCCCCACTTTTTTAAAAATAATTTATATTTATTAAATTACCTATAATAAGTTGATTTTTTTATTCTTTTATTTTTTATATATATATAATAAATATAAAACGTAACTTTATTAATTCATTATCTTTTTAAATGACATTCATACTTCACAAAATACTCATTAAATTTTATCAAAAAATAAAATAAATTTAAAAAATGAAACATGAAAACTCATTGATTTTTAGCAAAAAATTAAATAAGAAACAATTAAAAATTCCTAGAAAAAAAAACAAATATATTAAAAATAATTTAATGTGATTTCTGCTGCTGAATACCCTCAACTACTTTGTTCAATCGTGGTTTAATTGTTTGTAATGCTATCTGCATGCTAGCATTTAATCACAATCGATTACGTTTTGTTGTTTTTATTTTTATCCACCATAGTTTAGAAGCCCTTTTCACACAAATATGTACTAGCGAAAGGCAGCAAATTTTACATTACTGCTGAAACAGGGTGAGCTATTCTGCTTCAAATTTGTATCCAAAATTGGGACACACTTTTAGTTTTGGAAACAGAATTCAAATTACAATAATTTATTAATTCTAATAATGTATCTTCATCAGCTGATGATAAATGGTATTTTTATAATTGTTGTATGGATCTTGAATCCAGATTTTTACGTCGAAACACGTGTTGGAATAAAACAAATTTGTGAAATTAACAATAGAGTCTTTTATTTTTTAAAAAATGTTTATAAAATTTCACCAAGAGTGTACAAGTGGAAGCATAAAAGCTAGATCACTTTAACGAAAATTTTAGCATGATTTTGAGATTTGTATGGAAAATGTTTTAATTTGTGTGTTGATTGATATTAACCAAAATCCGGAAACACTGTTCCATATAATCAGATCCATCTTCAAATATTCACATACATCAGAATGGGGAGCATGTCATATGCCTGTATTTCATTTGCCTGTATGAATTGCAATTTACCTGTATTTCACTCATTTACCTGATATGACGGAAGTTGAAAAAAAAAAATATTTAAAAAGGTTCGTGCTTACTTCTGAATTATTAGAAGTTATGTTTTCGTAAGCCATAATATTGTTGGAAATTGATCTGATTTACGTTTTCAATTGACCAAATTTTAGAATAATTTTTTTTTTTTTTAAATTCAAATGCCATGTCATTAAAGTAATTGGTATAATTATGGTGGTTAAAAGGGATTTATAAGAATTAAAGAGAATCACGAATTGATGATAAATGTAGCTTCATTTTTATTTTAACAGGACTGGAATTTAGATTTCTTTCTCTGGACAATGGAACATACAACCAAAAAGCATGTGTGACAAAACATCATAAAACTTAGAATCCGCTACATTAATACTTACATTGTTCATTAATGTGGTGAAATCAATATATACAATTCAATACAGGTCTTAATAAGACCTGTGAAGTTTGTGTTACTGAAGTTATAACGATAAGATATAGTCGGTGTAACACTAACAGGATTATAGCAGCGGTAGATGAAGCTAATAGGGGGATGATAGTTATCAATATTACCGAGAATTGGTGTTGTTCATTAATTGTAAGATTATTTCAGGCTGATGTGAAAATAAGGTCTCATTGTTTATGTAGACAATTTTTTTAATTGTAGAAACCTGTTGCAGAGAGTTAATTGTAATTATGATTCAATGGATAGGAACAGAGTCCACTTGAGGCTTTTCAACTTTTTTACCAGTAGCCATCTTAGCCATATTTAATTTTAATCTCTATTTTTTAATTTAAATTTTAATTTAAATTTAAATTTAAAATCTCAGGTCGAGTTAACCAATTAAAATATTTTTACTAAAGATATTAAACTCCACTTCACCAGTTCTTGAATACGAAGGATTTGAATTTATGGATTGAGAATAAAAGTAACCAGATTATTTTACGTGTATAGAAATAATTTGATTGCTACCTCTAAGCGGCTTAATTATTCTAAAAACATCAAAACATAGACAATGTAACCCTTATAAACGTCGTTCTTCATACGTAGAGAGCTATCAATGACGTAGGTATATGAAAAAATGATGTTATGCTGTTTTTTAGTAGACTTTCTTTAATCAAACAAAAAAAAAATTTTCATAAAAACAAAAACAAAAAAAATATTTAATTAAGAAACGGCTTAGAGTTCAGAATTTTTTAATTAAATTTTAATTTAAAATATTTTTTTTTTTTTTTTTTTTTTAGCCATTTTAATATAATTAAATTCATGTTCAATATTCAAATCTTTTTAAATATAATAATTAAATCTTTTTTATATTTATTTAATTTTTTTTTTTTTACTTTTTGTAATCCTTAAATCCTTTTCATGAAACCTGATCTTTAGTATTATCAAATAAATTTATATAGAGAGAGGTGAGTAGAAGTAGAGGGGGTGAAAAAAAAAAATAGAAATATAGTAAAATTTCACTGCAGCCAATTTAAAATACCTCAATTCTAGGTAACCCAAGGTACTTTAAAATACTTATAATATTATATAAGTACTGATATATAATTTCGGGTATATCTAAAGTTTCGGTTACCTTAAAAAGAAAAGCACAAAAACAAAAATGAAAGAAAAAAATAAAACTCTCAATAACTTCTTTATCGAAAAATATTTAGAAAATTCTCTTTAAGTAATTCATATACTCGTCGTCGTATATTATGGTTTATATAATCGTATATAGTTTTGGTTGAGTAAATGAGATAGTAATAAAATTGAATAGGATAGAGATAGAACGAATCTAAAAAAAAAAAAAATAAAATAAATATAGATTTGCTGGGAAAAATGAGATTTTCTTCTCCTACAATATACTCGTATATCTAAAATGTCCTCAAACAATAAACTTTTAAGGTATTTTATAAGTATGTCCTCAAAAATATGGTCTACCATAAGAAATTTTTTTTTGTTTTTTTTTTTTTTTTTGTTATTTCTACTCCTGTTTATTTTTTTTCTCTTTTTAAATTTATCTCATTTTTCAAAATGTAGAAATATTTTTAAGGCGCCTTGAAATATTTCTAACCTTTTCTATTTATTAGAAATGCTTCTACATTAGTGTGGGTGTTTGTAATTTTGATTTTTTCTTTTTTCAATTGCGTGCTTTGTAATTATTTTTGTCTTTTCTTAAGTATATTTTTTCAATATGTTAAGAGTTATGTTAAGTCTCTCTTATGAGAATTATCATAAGTTAGAGTTATTATGTTGATATTGGCTCAACTCTATAGTAATGAACCGTTAATTCATTAGGTCAAATATTTTATATTATATATTATTTGATTTAATTTTAATCGGGTACAATTTCCCTAACCCAAAATATATGCTATCCTAAAATTCTGTATAATAATGATTCCTTTAATCCATTAATGTCTATTATTTTACATATATTTGACTTAATTTTAATTTAAGCGGGTTTGATATGAATTGACCCAAAACCCATTTTTAACCCAAAATCCCAAACTGCAAATCCACTAAGACAAAATTACCAAAAATAGAAATCCTTAAAGCCAAAAAACATCAAAGACAAAATTTCCAAAAGCAAAATCCGAAATGAAAATATTTCTTTATTTTTTTGTATCCCATAGCAGCCGCGCAAAGCAAAGTTTTAATGACTTTGTATTCGGGATTTTGTCGTTGGAGATTTTTTTTATTGCATTTTTTTTTGGGATTTTGTCATTGAGAATTTTGTTGTACTGGAATTGTTTTCTTTTTTGTTCTGTCATCTATCCCTAGACGCTGGGTGGCATTCCCGATTCCCGATGAAGCAAAAAAACAAAAAAATGCTTTATGTATTTTTCGACCTGGTCTAGTACCCCTTGTCATTGGGATAAAATAAATGGCAAAAAATAATTGAGAGTATAATCTGGTAACAATTTAAATAAAATGGAGCAATTCATATTTAAGAAGAGGCTTAGTTTCTGACAAAGCAGTAGTTTTCCACATTTAATGAGTTTATAAGCCAAGCCAGTAATTTGATAAATAAATGCTCGAAAAACATTGCAAATATTGTAGTATAAACTTGCAATACCGTACTTAATTAAGCAGGAAAAGGTGATTCTACCTAAGTTACTGTAAAGGCCATAAAAAAACCCATTTAATCATTTATTGGTATATGAGAAATTTTGATCATTGTAACCTGATCCATTTCTTTATATTGCATACAATTTTCAATACTCCCACAAGCGACATCTTATTATGTGTGGTTTACTGTAAAAAGTTGCTGTGAATATTACTCCATTTGAGGCAGGTGCACATATCTTACATATTTACACAACAATTTTGATCGTTTTCATTAATTCAAAAAATTATTTTACTTCGTGAACTGTGTTGAATGATGAAATGAAATTTTTATATTTTTTTAGAAATAGTTATAAAATATAAACAGGCGTGTAATTGGTTATGCTTCTAACTTCATATAGGGAACATAATTAATTGGTTGCAAAATTCGTCTTTACTGCATTTTAGCTTTTTTTTGTTTATATTATTAGCCAAAACCTAGGTTAGAGAAACCTTATACTTTTGTATCGTTGGCTTTTGAAAACAAAAGGCACAGAAACGGCATAGTTAGAGAGAAGAAAATGAGAAAAAAGTGGGAGATGACGGGGGGTTACGAACTATATTATTGGTGTTCACTTTGAATTTTTGTAAATTAAAAACAACCACAACTACCCTTATTTTGGAATGCTTGTTGTGTAATGCGATTCCACATTCTAGAGGTTCTGACGATAAACGAATTGCAAAAACCAGTCTTAAGCCATCTTAGAATTTATATGGTGTAGGGTTGGGCATTTGTAGTCTTTCGCGTTCCCCTACGGAATTGCTTTAAAGGCGAATGTAGTGATTTTAGTTCTTCCGAGCATGTGCCTACTTTCACGAATACAATTTATACAATTTTCAAAATTTTTTTTTATAGCATATAACATTACGTTGGTTTTGGATTACGTAACAATCTTAATTTTAATTTATTATTGCTTCGGTTTACAACATAAGTAATTCCCTAACATTATATTTTGACATGACATTTTCAGAGATTCCAATTTATAAAACTTGGCAAACTTTTTCGATTTTATATAGTAAAACGGTTCTGGTATCTGATTATTAAGGTAAAAGGTCATATCTTGAGATGGATATTTTAATGGAACCCCTTTTTTTGTTTCTCATTATTTTGTGCCCATTAGTTTATCTCGATGAAATTCCGTTTATTGAGAATAGATGATGTTGACATCATTGGCGGTATCTAGACGGTCAGTTATTCAGTCAGTTTTCACTGTCAGTTAAAACTGAGAAGTGTCTACACGTTCAGTTTTGAATGAAAAAATTTATAAATGGCGAAAACTGAAAATTACCATTCATGTAACAAGTGGAAGTGAGACAATAATAATAAAAATTAATTTTTAGAATTTCCAACTGACAAATTATTTTGAAACGATTGAAATCGAAAAACTGACGACAAATTAAAAGCATTTCAACTTTTTTTATTTTTTTCAAACAACAACAAAATACATGTATTTCAGTGAAAACTAACAGTGTTCACTGATCGTCTAGAGACCGCCATTGAATATGATCATATCAAAGAATCGAGATGTATTCTTTAGTTGACATTTTTATGATAAATCTCGTTCGTGAACATTATCAAAGAGCACAAAATACTCCAGAAAATGGTTTATAATCTCATATATTTTACCGCAATGAGGAGTATATAAAGAAAACTTTGCGTACTGGATCTGTAGCCCCTCATTATCTCATATTTATTGACCAAAATATTTTTATCCTAAGCCAAAATCATGCCCCATACTATATCACAATAGTAAACAGCTCCAATCTCATATATGAGGAGTACATAAAGAAAACTTTGCGTACTGGATTTATAGCCCCTGATCATTTTATATTTATTGACCAAAATATTTTTACCCTAAACCAAAAACATGTATAAACCCCATACTATATCACTATAAGTAAACGGGTGCAATAGAAAAAAAATAGAATACGGTAAAACAATAGAATATAAACTGGACAACAGTAACGGGGATAATCTTCAATTTGATATGTTTGTACCAGACAGAGATAGAAACATTAAGAGTGTATTGTAGTGTAGTGTATTAGTGGTAGTAGAAAGCAAATTTAATTCGTTTGTTTAGGAATTTTAGGTTTAAGACTTAGGTTAAGTTAGTTTAGATAATGTTAATTATTAGGTTAAGCTAGATTAGCTAGGTGTAGGTTTTTATTTAAAATAACAATATATTATTACAAATTCATAAGCAATTAGAATTAATATAAAAATAGCTAGTAAAGATAGGCTAGGTTCATTAAAGTCGGTTTTCTTCAACTTTTTATAGGCTTAGATAGTTTTAAAGATAGTTACTTAGATAGTTTGTAAATTAAAGGCATATAATAAAAGTTAATTTTAAAAATAAATAAAAATATATAATAATTATGTTCTTTATACTTTTCCCAAATTAAATTCTATATTTCATAGTTATTGGCAATGATGTTAAATTAAAACAGAAAAGGCATTTATGTTACTTAATACTTAATAATATTTTATAAAATTTAAATGAAATAATATAGACATTATTTTTAATATTTATATAATGACAAGAAAACATTCTATATACGTAGTTAAGAGTAGTTAAACTTGATATTGTTCTCAAATTAATTTAGATTAATGGCATTTAATTCATTCAAAATTCAATTTCAATAAAATATTTGCGTAATGTATACGAGATGTTAATAAAAATTTTTTTCAAATAAGGACACCCTAACATCTTTACATATATTATACAATACATACATGTAAATAAATAAAAAAATATCGGATTAAAAAAAAATTAAATATCTCTTTATTTATAATGTGTATACGTAATGGACATTCCAACCAGGTGAATGCAAAAATTTTATCATAGCCACATTATCATATATCTATATATAGATATGGATATACCTACCAACACTTCAGATATGTCCTTATTATTCCTCATATTATTATACAAAAAAAAAAAAAAAGGATTTCTTGTCAATTATATTTTATAGTAGTAGTAAATGTAATATTAATAATAATAATAATAATAATAATAATAATAAAAAAAAAACAATATAAGTTAGGTTATCTCAATGATGGTTGAATTTTTCGAATTTAATACACACAGGACATTATTAGCATTTTTATTAGAAATTATTTTTCTTTACTAAACAATTTCAGTACATATACAATCAAATGAATGTAGGAAGTTTGTAGCTGTTGACACAGATTCCTTAATAGTAAATCAAATCAAAATTTGCATTCATGGATAAATGGAATATTTTAAGTATAAAAGATTTAAATAAAAATTCTATTGATAATTTCCAATCATTTTGTATTAGATTACAATTTATTTTCAAGTTACGAATAAGTTTATTATAAATTCAGATCAGATAAAATATTCTGAATGGTTAATAAAAATTGAATAATTTTTTTTCTTCTTTTTTTTTTTATAAATTTTTAATTTAAATTAATTTTAAAGAAATCTACAATATGAATTCTAGAATTTAAAAAAAATTGTATGTAATTTGATTCTATATTAGCAAGATAAATTATTTAAATTTTATAGAAACAGGCCCAATATAATATAAAAAAAAATAGGATATGGATGTATTCTTTTTCGAAAATATTTCAGCAAATAGAATGGTTTTATGCTAACTTAATGGTACAAAATAAGTTCATGTAGATGAAACAATTGCAATGAGGAAACATTGGTAAATCTTAAAAAATTCAGTTTTGAACTGCGGAAGAGCTTCACGGAAGAGCTACAGTCTACAAAATTAAAAATTAATAGCAGATGATCTGTATTTTACAGTTTGAAATCAAAAAAGATATAAAATTGAGTATAATGCAATGTCTCTGAGTTTAAGTGCGGTACAGTTCAATTAAAAGATATATCTTCTAATATGTTGAAATGAAACAAAGTAAACAGAACACATGAAAAGGAAAATCTAAGCAGATAAATAAATTTTCATTTTTCATCCTGCTCTTTTGTTTTAGGAAGATAAACTTCATCGGTTTGAAAGTGATATGTTCGAAAATGATCTGTTATCAGTAAAATGTTGATGTAAAATCATATATTCGATGTTGTAAAAACGCAGTCAAATGTGTAGGTTTTCTTAGCCGCTGTAAGGCCTACTGCTCTTCTTGTGACCTGCTGAAAATGTATAAAGCATTTATACGACCCAAAATGGAGTAAAATACCTACATATTATGGGCTGGCGCTTCTACTAATGCGTCAAAACATTTGGATAAAGTCAAAAAACGGGCTATTAGTCTTATCAATGATCCAAATGTCACTGTTCATCTTGATGCACTTGGTCATGATAAATTCTATATTTATAGTCTACAAAAATTAAAAACGAACATTAACATCTTCGTTCGTAAGTGTATACTCCTTTCCTTCAATCGTCCTCCTTTTCTAATTTTCCTTTCCCCACCCTAGTCAAACGTATCAATTGGTATAAAACCTTCAGAATACACTTAGAGTATAATATGTCATTAGGTCAGTTGCCAATATGTTATTGTTGAAATAAGTTTATACTCACACTTTTGTCTGCAATATTTTGTTCATGTTTATGTTTAGACGTATAGTATAATTATTATAGATTGTATTGATTGTTTCTTAGTCTGTCTTCTAAATAAAACTTGTCATAGCTGTGTTCATGCCACCTTATATTTATTCATACCTAAAATAGCAATGTTAAGCTAAATTGACATTTGTGGCAATGGCATGAACACGACATTAAAATAGTACAACAAATTTAGCTCAGCTGCTACTTAGCTGCCTATCTAATATAGCACGGTATAAATGGCTACACATGTCAAAATAAACGTCAAAGTAAAAATAATTACAAACAAAATTTGTAAAAGTAATACAAACAAACAAAATTTGTAAAAGTAATAAAAACAAACAAAATTCATAATAGAAGTATGTATGTATATAAGTATATTTTTATTTTTTAACCCTTTCGTACGAAATCGGAACATATGGCATGAAAATTTTTTGTTTTGCTGTTTTTTGTGTTATTTAGGATTTAAATAGCACAAAAATGAATTTTTTTTTTAATTTTGTTTCTATTAACGGTAATACAAAGTTTACATTATAATGTACATTTTTCTTCAAAGGCTGTAATTCACCTTCAATTTTTCTGTTTATATTACTTGAAAAAATGCACTCTTCATTTTTTTCCAGCTAATTTCTAATTGTATTCTTTTTTTTTACTATAAAAAAAAAATATTATAAATATCAAGAGGTATAAGGTGGGATCTCTCAAGGACACTTGAGGACCTTGACTATGCGGATGATATATGTCTGCTAGCGTATAGATTCTGCGACATTCAACATAAAGCAGACCTACTTCAGCAAGCAGCGCGCAGAGTCGGGCTAGAAATTAACATAGATAAAACCAAGGCCATGAGGATAAATAACACCAACACAAACACCATAACCATAGAAGGTCAAACAGTCGAATATGTGGAAAGCTTCTCTTACCTAGGTAACATTCTAACAACAAACGGAGGTACAGAAGCAGATGTCAACAACAGACTACGTAAGGCCAGAGCTGCGTTCGGTGAACTAACTCCAATATGGAAGAATGGCCAAATAACTAGAAAAACAAAGATTAGAATATTCAAAGCATGTGTAATGTCAACACTTATGTATGGCAGTGAAACTTGGATGACGACAAATAACATCAGTCAAAAACTTCAAGTATTTGCGAACAAATGCCAAAAAAGAATATGCAGAATATTCTGGCCAAACACCATCAGCAATAAGGACTTATGGCAGATAACAGGTGAAGAACCGATAATGCATCAAATTAAGCGCAGAAAATGGAGATGGATAGGACACACTCTAAGAAAACCATCAAATAATATAACAAGAATGGCCCTAGAATGGAATCCCCAAGGGAGCAGAAGGCGAGGAAGACCCAACAACACCTGGCGTCGAACTGCGACTTCTGAGATAACAAGATATGGACGAACTTGGGAGGATATAAAGACCATTGCGTACAACAGAGAACAATGGAGGAGGCAAGTTGACGCCCTATGCTCCCACGAGGAGTAACAGGAAAAAAAAAAAAAAAATATTTATAAAGCCTAAAAGCATAAAACATAAAATTATAAAAATGTAAATTGAAATAAACCTTCAAATTGTGCAACAATTGATTTTCGTATACATAAATGTATAATACATTTGCCACACATCATGTGTGTGTTCTATCCTTACACATTGGCTTTATTTTTTTTGTATGTTCTTGACAGTAACATCACCTTTTTCGTGCTTAATTATGTATACGGTACTGCAAGTTTTATACTACAATATCTACAATATTTCTAGCAAATTACTGGTTAAATCCATTAAATGTGGAAAACTACTGTTATTGTCAGGAACTAGGCCTTCTTAAATAGCTCCTAATTACTCTCAATTTTTTGCCATTTATTTGATCCCAAAGAAAAATCCATCGGTAAAAAATCCATAAAGCATTTTTTTTTTCGCTTCATCGGGAATCGAACCTGGAGCTTTTCGGTTGAAATGCAGACGCTCTACCTACTGCGTCATCCAGCGTGTAATATCTAGTTTTACATCTAGTCGCTTCCTTTTTATCATCCATGTGAGGTATGTGGTCGTACACGTCTAAAGCAATATTCGTAGATAATCTTTCTTCAATTGCATTTTGTCGAGGATAAATTATAAGATTTGGCTAAGGTCTACCTCTTTTCGCGCTGATTGCTTTTCCGACGTATATCAAGTTATTGATAATATTAATGCGAAAGTGTAATAAGTCCAAGCAACACTTTTGTTGGATACCGAAAATTTTAAAATCATATTTATACTCTAACCACGCCGAAGTTAGTGAAAAATCAAGGAAATGGCTGAAGGGTCGCAGAGTCCATTTTTTTGATATAATAAGAATTTGGTAACATGAAATGTACTGGTCTAATTTATTGACACCACCCATTCCAGAATTATATAATTTAATTATTTTGGGGCGATTTGTTATCTCGTAGGACTTGGAGGCTTTGTATAGCTTCATCTTGCTCCAACAAAATTCGAAGCAACATGGACATATCTGTTATCTTCCCACTTAATTAATGCAATTGAACTTGGATATATACTTGTTATTAAAAGCTCTAAAAATATTAGTGATACTATTCTAAGATACCATTCTATTGATACCATTTAAAGATGTGACAAGATTGCTTGCCGAAAATGCTGAAAGGATTTTTTCATTTCTTTATCGAAATCAATTGTAATTATTTAGACTAACCTGACTTAAATATTTCGAATATTTTTGCATAAAATAAAAATGCTTTAATGAATATCATAATTTTTCTAAACTGATGAAAAATTCATTTGAACTATTTCGTTATTTTATTTTACATAATTTCACATAATTATATATTCTATTATTAAAAATAGATGCTATCCTTTTAAAGGATTTTATTTATTAAAAATGAAAAATATTTTTCTTATTTTTTAATTTCGACTTTCAATAAAAATTGTTTTTTTTTGGTTTGTTATATATATTTCCAGTTTGATTGAAACTAGGATACCGTCATACAGGACGATTTATTTACTTGTTTTTCTATTAAAGTTTTGTTTATCTGTAAATTGATATTGAACACGTACATGTGAAAAATTGTACTTATATACATACATATTTTCATTTTGAAAAATATTTACGAAATTTTCAAAATTTAGTTTTTTATTGTATGAATATAATTTTAATCCTTTACATCCTTTTTAAATTAATAATTTGAAAAAAATTCTAATTTTAAATTTATTAATTTTATTTCAATTTGTATTAACTTGAAATGTATTTGAATTTTTTTTTTTGTATTTTTTTTATTAGAATTCAATTTTTGATGGTTCTGTCATTACCATGTTTATATATTTGAATTATTGGATTCCATTGGGATATGAAATAAACGATACGAAATGGCGTTTTGTCTGTCTATGTAGTCTGTCTCATTTTGTCTAGATCTTTAAACCGTTTAGATCATAGATATATAAAATATAAATTGGCAATTAGAATAAAAATTTTCAGCCACTTTTTGACAGCTGTTTTTGAAAAATTTGAGTTCAAATAATTTAGTTTGTACTGCAAATAATTCCCTTGAAAATGGAAACATCGCACCAATGTAATAGGTATGAAAAGTTTTAGAGTAACAAAAATATAAAATTACAATAATTTTAATAATTGGATTATTTTTAACGTAAAATCTCAATTAATTTAAAATAATTCTTTTTAAATTATCTTTTAAAAACATGTATATGTGTATATTCATACAAAATTCACAATAATATATAACTAACAAATCAAAAAGTAAATTTAAAACAAGATGTTTTGGTACGTATATATCCCGATAAACAAAATGTGTCGTAGAAAGATAAAGGAACACAATGTGTTCCAATTTGTGTACCCAGCAGAAGAGAAAAATAATAAAACTACTTTTTTTTCGTTTTTCTTTTACTTGATTTTTCATTTCTATAATATTTATCCAATAATTATCTATGTTTAACATAATTTTTAAATCCTAGCAATAGCAAATAGCTTGGTAACTATGACGACCGAATGCAATAAAGTTTAATAGGATTCGGTTCGGTTAACAAATTATTTTTTTATTGCGTTAGTTTGTTTTTGTTATTGTTTCTTGTAGCTACTACCTAAGTATGAATTATTCTTATAATTTTGAAAATAAAAAAATAAAATTTGTAAATTGGATTGCAATAAAAGTTTAAAATACCAGGTATGTTGCCAAGATTAATGTAAATGTGGACTAAAAAAATAAGTTGTACCAACTTTTCTTTACAGTGTCCCTAAAGTGTTTCTGTTGTGTCCGTATTTTTACTCTTACAACTTTACTTATTTTATCGACTTTTCTTTGCAATGTCCCTAAAGTGTTTTTACTGTGTCTGTATTTTGATTCTTAGAAAATCGGAATTTGAATCAAGTTTTGTAGAAAAAATTCAAGGTTTGTTAAAATTAAAATTTGAAGCAATATTTATAAATTAGTAAAAATCAATGTTATGTTACTTTTTTATAGAACTAGAAAATGTTTGATTCTTCCAACTCATCAATAAAGGACCAAATATTTAAAAAAAAAGATAAAAAGTTTAAAACAAAATAGTTTAAAACTTTCAGCACCCAAATTATGAAACAGTTTGCAGAAATTAAAAATCAACTTGATGAAAAATCAGTGTAAGAATTTAAAGGAAAAAAATATTCAATATAATATCAAAATCTGAAATTATTACAATATCTAGAGAATTGAGTTCAGCTATGAAATCTTTGGAACCAGAGGCACGAAAGACAAAAACAAAAAAAGCAAAAAATATTATTGTATATTCAAAAAATTATATTATTATATAAATTATTTAAATTAAATAATTAAAACAATGAATACGTTAAAAGTTATTGTTTCTGCTTTTTCCATCTTTTTATCCTCTATTCTAGCTGCAAATATGGTACAGTAATCATGCACTTGGCACAAGAATTGAATTTTGTTTAATTTTTGGAAAATATTATAAGAGAATACGAAATGTGTCGACATTTGATCGACTAAATTTGCCGTAAATAGGAGCACATGTGTGTGAAGTTTGTCGACACTTCGGCGTCACATGTGTTGTAAATATTAGGAGGAGATGTGCACGAAATGGGTCGACACTTTGTTTTTATGACAAGATTAATTTACTGTAAACATTAGGTGCACATGTGTGCGAAGAGTGCCGACACTTTCTCGACACTTGTGTTATTAATATCATGAAACACATGTGTCCAAAATGTGTCGACACTTTATCGATTAAATTTACTGTAAAGATGAGGAACAAATGTTTGCGAAGAGTGTCGACAATTGCTTGACATAAGTGATTTAAATATCAAGAAACACATGTGTTCCAAATGTGTCGACATACATGCGACACTTTATTATAATGAGAGACACATGTGCCTGAACATTTGCGACCATTTGCACCATTTTTATCCCTACTTGTGTCGTGAATGTTGTCCATGGGCACGGAACACATTCCCGACTTTTTAGGAACACTTTTGTTAAAATTATTTACCGGGTATTTATGTTCTTGATAAGAATTATATAAACAAAATTAATTAAATTGATACATGGGCTGATCAGTTTGATGTTAAACTGAAAATAGAATGACCAAGATTGGGAAAAAATTCTTTTACTTTATCGTATACATTATATATATTATTTTATAAAACTAAATTCACATAGATTCTATTATTTATATATTCCCGTGAAATTTTATGTCTACATATATATTGATAATATTAAAACATATTCAGATGATATGTCATACAAATTTATATTATTTATAAATATTATTTTTACTAGGGGCCCCTGTTGAGTAATTACATATCAAGTTGAAGTCAAATTTAAAGTTTTAAAAAAAACAGTAATTTACGTACTGACATAAACTTCGCACGATATAGCAGAAACCACTCGTGTTTAATAAAAAGTTTTGTGGTTAGTAAGTTTTATTTAGGACACATAAATACACGTCCCTCATATACTGCTTCGTTTCCGATATATTCCCTATAGTAAGTGGCATAAAAATAAAAATTTTTGTCATTAAAGAGGTAGGTATATATATATACCTACATAATACATAATTTTAATAAAAACTATATTATTACTTCAAAAACCCAAAATTTAGAAACAGTTACTTAAAAAGATAAAAATGAAGAATTCAAGTGATTTGTTTTTTTGTTGTTTTTATATTTTTGATTTTAGATGAATTTGTTTTTTTTTGACATAGATTCATTTGCCAGTAATATAATGTAAATTACAATAACTGATTTCTTTGCTTTTGTTTATTATTTTAATAAGATTTCACTTATGCATAATGTATTTGCTGAATAATAAAATCATATGAGTACAAAATTTTCAATTGTGTGCGCATTTTTGTTTTATATATACATCTTATACATTATATCAGAAGTTCATTAAAGAGTAGGAGAATCGAAATAAAATGAAAAGGTGTTTACTGCGCAGGTCCCTAAATGTTTGTCAAAATTATAAATATAGATTATTATTTAATAATCAATGTATATCTAATCACTTGTATTATATACATGTATATATATAATATTTATCATTCCCATCAAATTTAAAGTTTTCCCCTCTATTTTTCTTTGAAAACGTTTTCCAATGCTCTAAAATTGCAATTAATAAAATGAAATAAAATGATTTTCAAATTATCGTATTAGCGTAAATAATATATTTAAAACAGAAAAACTATAAAAAATAAATAGTTAGTAAATATGTGTAGATAAAAATGTTAAAAAACAAAACTAATTTTAAATTCAATAACAAAAAATTGAAAAAAAATCTATTCTACAAAACCATCAAATTGTTAAGAAATGGCTGTTATTTATATAAATTTATAAAATCAAATCAGCTGAGTTGAAATACTGAAAAACATATGCTCATTTTTGGCTAAATCTGGCATTTAATAATTAGTATGATATTGTATTAGAGAGAAAGAGTAAGCAATACCAAGCTGCCAATCTATATTTTATATATCTATGGTTTAGATTTTTCACATTTAAGTTGTTATATATTTCAAATCTAAACCAAGCTATACACAAGAAAAAACCAAAAAGCTGAGAATAATATTCATACTTCAAGATTATCTCAAATGTTAGAAATTCAGTCATTAAATATTTAATAAATTTTGTTAATCGATATTATTGTGGAAATTTGTTTTGGTAATAGCTCCAAACAAACAAAAACAACTGTTCAGATACTTCCTTAGCGTTAAAATATAAATCGCATTAAAATATCGCGTAAAAGGCAATTCACAATACGACATTACAATTATTATAATGAATTTCTATATAATATTTCCTATCAATAATCCGATATTCATTTGATCCTTTAAGCTCTTAAACGAATAATCAACAAAATATAAAATAAAAATGGCTTAGAAAAATAACCAAATTTAAAAAAAAAAGCGTTTTTTACGGTAAAATATTTTTTTTTTCAATGATAGGAAAAAAATGATATTAGAATCATTTTATAAAGAAAACAAAAGTAACTAAGTGTATAGGATTTTTATCTAACGGTCTAAAATAAAAAAAAAAAAAAAAAAAAAAAAGCACTTTTGATAAAAGGATATTTTTCAATGAACGCAAAATAAATTTCAATTAAAATTTTTACAAATTATCAATGGGTATTACATTCATTTCTAAAAAAAAAAAAAAAATATTAAAAAATAATATTTAAAAAATGAACAAAATAAAAAATTCAATTTGTTTATTTAAAAAAGTTTTTATAGTTTTTAGAAGAGTCTAGTAAATTTTATACTTTAATTGCAGATGATTTCAATTTCAATAAAATGTTTGTAGAACTGCTAACGTAAAAAAAACTACAGTAAAGTACTTTTCAACTTTCAAGTACCTACCTAAATCATTTTGATTGTGGTGGTTATACATTTTAAGTCTAGCAGATAGTTTTCGTAACTTACAACCAAAAAGGTGAGTTATTGAAGCAAACATTGATGATTATGAAGCGTAGATATAAAAACTTACTATTAACTATTGTTTCTTGATTTTAGGATACTTAAAAACAGAAGTTTAAAAACTAATATGAAAGATTTGTGCAGTAATATATGAGTCTGCACACGCATCAAAAATATAATAGTATGATATTGTTGTCCTGTTATTCTAAGCATTAAAATAATCCTGTTTAAAGGATTAAACATGTGGTGAGACGACGAAAATTATATTTTATAAATTTTGAATTTTCTAATTTACAGTTTTGGATTTTTAAGCAGATCCTAGAAAAGTCAGATATAGTGTCAAAATAAATTCTGTCAAAATAAATTCTGTCAAAATAATAATACAACAATTGAAGAAATTGAAAGAATTGAAGTTAGGGTTCAGTTACATTAACCGGCGGATTTGAAATCCACAGTACCATGGATCTGTTCACTGAACGGTACTGGTAAATGTACCGGTTAATGTATCGTGGTTAATGAAAAATGATATGAAAAAATTCTACATACATCAATTTAATGGATCTGACATTTTAATATGTAAAAACAACAACAACGATTTTTATGTTGAATATTGTGACTTATGTTAATAAATATTATTTCATTAAAATTTAATTTATTTTTAAAAGTACTTATTGTATTTTCCGGTGATGGTGCTAGTATTGTGGTAAATGTTAGTGGTGAATTGGGTTCAGTGAATAGATTCATGGTGCATATTGGATTCATATTGGATTCCTGATTCTCCGGTTAAAGCCACTGAAGCCACCCATTATCACCACTTTTCAATAACTCTAAAATAATATTAATTTGAAAGAACTGTATAGCCTATACAAAATTAAAATAAAACATTTGCATCATAAATGGCTTCTTAATGGCTTCTTAAGACAATGAACGAAGACGAGAATACGAGATCGGTAAAAAATTTGATGGAATTCATTAAAAGAGTGCAAAGTTTTAAAAAATTTCAAAGATTAATAAGTTTCATTCGACGTCAAAATTTTATTCCCCAACATTCCAGTTGATGAGACACTAATCGACTTAGAATTTTGGCTATATCCAAAAAAGAATTAAGTCAAGATTGGAATCAAAAAGTTAAAAAAACACATTAAACTAACAACAGTGAACATGACACAGAATTATTGCAGAGGAAAGTTTTATATAGGCAAAACAGGTGCCGCAATGGGGAATTCATTGTCTCTATTTGTAAGTAAAATCTTCATGCAAAAGATAGAAGATAAACAAAGAAGAAAATTCACTAAAATGTTGGTATGATCAACCGGAATGAAATAAACAAGATCCTTAACAACCTTAACAATATTCAGGAAGTATCAAATTCACAGCAGAAATTGAACAGAATCATCACCTACTATTTTAGATCATCAACAACCGATCTAGAAGAGATACTGAAATAAAATTCGCAATCTACGGGAAGCTGACGAATATCCAAACAGTAACCCCAAGTATATCAAATTATTATATGATCCATAGAGTATAGTGACAGTTCCTATCGAAAAAGAAAAATATAATGAGCATGCATCAAGAATTTTTCAAAAACCAATTGTGTTATAGACATGAAAATTTACACTTAGATACTTTTTTAAAAATAAAGAAATGCGACTGTTATCGATTTTGTATAAATAACATTTGCAATAAGTTAATGAATTTAACACAGTTTGGTCCAAGTCCAATTTTCAGAAAACTTAAATAGCAACGATCAATACAACCAGACAAAGTATTGAAGAATTGACTGAAAAAGTATTTCCGAATTTCAGCAATGAGTATAAAAATTTTACATGTCTATCAGAATTAGCTGCATAAAATGTGACAGTTCGTTTGATTAATCAAAAACAAGTGCACAGTATTGCAGGGGGTTCATCTTTACAAACCAATGCAAATAAAGCTCTTAAGTATCAAACAGAGTTTTTTTATTCGTTGAATTCGACACGGTTTCCTCCTCATCAATTGGAATTAAAAGTAGCAGCTTCAATATTGCTGCTACGAAGTTTGAAGCACCCAAAACTTGGATACTAGGCTAATAATGAGAACCTTGGATACTCATTGTATTGATAAATTCAAATTGATTGTGCGAACATATTTTTATTTCAGGAATACCGCATAAGCAAGGATCAACATGTTTGTTTATACTCCATCAGAAAAAAACCGAAATATTGTTTACAAAGAAAGAATTTTAATACAAGTATAGTTTAAGTTGTAGTATTGCTGATTTTGTTACTGTAGTGAAAAAAAAATATATAAGAATATTTTTGATAAGCCAATTTTTTTCAATTCGATTCAAATTTCATTGAAGTAAATTTTATACATTTTGTGTCCGACCCGGACAACGTCGGTTAACTATGTTAGTAAAAATATAATTTTTTTTTATCAGGTAGAAGATAAGTTAATTTAAATTTAATTTAATTTTATTGTCCCTAAAATATATTACTAATACAGCTCTAAATCAAATTACACTGAAGAACGCAACATATTATTGGTAAAATATCAATATTTGTAAAAAATAGACATAATTTAGTAAAATAAAATGAATTATGCGTTTTTATTTATTTTTTAATTGAAGAACTTTACTAAAAGGAAAAAAAATCTATATTATAATACACAAGAGCGCGATTTTGAAGGCACACTTTTCGTGGTTTTTCGTGTGCTTCGTTTTTTTTTAATTCAATCAATCAATGATGATGCAGGTACTGGCGATCAAAATCAATTTTTATTTTATGTGTATATTTTGGGTAAACAGTTTTTATAAGATATTAGCTGGGTTGGTTAAAGCATCATTTAATTTCAGAAATTTTTGGTATAAGTAAAAAAGCAAGAATAATTGCATAATGAATTATTTACATCACAAAAATATTAAAATTTTAGCAAGTTCTTGGTGCTGAATACTTAAAACATTTCAAATATTTACACCAAATAGTGACGGCTATTTTCAAGTTGAGCGTCATCTATACTCTAAATGGAATTTCAATTACGGTAAATTTTTAAAAATGCTTCATAAAAATTCTGTCATTTTAAATTTTTTCTGACTATAACCGTTTTGTGACTATAGGCGTAGTAAATAATAAATTGCGTCTTTATAAACAAAATCAAATTCAATAAAATCACTTTCGTATAACAATTTTAAACTTTATTTTATTCATAAATAGCAATTCTGTTATGTAATCACAAAATATACATATTTGTAATTGTTTCGCCAAGATGTATATATTATATTATTATATATGTTATAAATATATAAATTGTTGGCTTATCTACAAACGTTAAGAACGTTATGGAACAAAAAAAAACGAAAAAATAAAAAAGAAAATTACAAAAAAAAAACAACAACAATTTTTTCTTGTAATGTTATTGAACTTAAAAAATTTTTATTTCATTTATTTTTTAACTTAACTTAAAAATTTATTTAAATTTACACAAAAAAAAAAAAACTATTTAATTATAATTAATATTTCTTCTTAACAACCTTTCGTTTAAAATTTTCAAATTAAAAGAGAACGATGTAAAGCATTTTCCTCATAATTACAACTAAAAATTGGCAAAGTTCATTAATCTTTGCCTTTGAGATGACTTACAACTAACAAACTAATACAGTCATATATAAACTAATACAGTCATATATAAGTTTATTAACCTTTGCCTTTGAGATAACTTGCAACTAACAAACTAATACAGTCATATATACTGACTATACATAATATTTTTAATATATGATACAATTACATATGTTTTGCTTAACTTATTTTATGTGCATTCAATTCCCATTAAACTCGATTTTCGATACTCGATTATTAATAATTATAGTGGTCAGTTCTTAAACTAAATCAAAGTGACAATGACAAGTGTTTCCGTAGTTATTTTATCATATATTAATATTAGTTTGTAAACGTCAACAAAATATGATGGATGCTTGTTTACATATTAGGTAAATTATATAAACCAAAAATAATAATATATATATTTATACATTTTATATAATATAAATAAGAAAAAAAATTATTTACTACATTAAATATACTAATAATATATATTATTTTCTTTTTAGGAATATAAGGATACAAATATTATTGCTGGCTTCAACAGTAATAAAGAACAGAAAAAAACTATGTATAAATCAGTATTTTAATAAAATAGTTCACTGCTGTTGACCTATTGCTATAACAAAATTGTGACTACAAACGTTTTTGACTATAAACGAATTAAAATATAGCGATCTACTACTTTGAGAGTAATCAGATTTTATTGTGTTAAGTTATATATATTGAAATAAGTGTGAATTTCGTTATATTTATATTTTATTTCATTCTATATATATATATATATATATTCAATAATCAAGCGATTCAGAAAACAACTACAATTATACCAAAACAAATATTTCTTTTCATATAAAAAAGAACTTGAAAGAACTACTTCTGTGCAATTGCACAGGGGATTCACTAGTAATAATTAATTTATTATAATTTTATGAAACGTCATTGTTTTTTGTAAGACTTACCAAAACAGCCACAATATAAGTAGAGAGTAATTAAGTAGAGAGTAAACTACGTTGAGAGTAATGCAATTTTATTGCGTTAAGTTATATTGAGATTAGTGTGAATTTCGTCATAAAGTATTAAGTATTATACTTTAATTTCATTATATATATATATATATATTCAATAATCAAGCGATTCAGAAAACACATACAATTATACCAAAACAAATATTTCTTTTTACATAAAATTGTATTTGAAAGAACTACTTCTGTGCAATTGCACAGGGGATCCACTAGTGTAAACATATTTACATTTTATTTTAAAATTCAATTATAATTTTTCTCTTTGATTTTTTTCCAATTCTTAAAAGTTATACAAAAAATATCAAACTACTCAAAATTGTAATCATTACAAGAATTTGCAAAACAATAGAAAATTAAAGTGCATTAAATAAATATGTATATACCTACCTACATATACCTACAATTATTACTACAATTATAATTTATTAATAAACAGTTATTGTTAAAATTCTTGATTATTAAAATTTTTTGACTTAATTATTTACGCTCTAATAAAATTTTTCATTCATCATAAATTAAGTTTAAATTTGTTAATTTTCCAGAAACAAAAAAAAAAAGTTTTAATTTATTTACTTGTATATGCAATAATGTAAGTATATGTTTGTATATGTAAATATAATTGTATTATTCTGAAAATTTCAAGTGTATATTTGAATAGAGAATATATATTAAAATAATAATAATAAATGTAATACAAATTGTAATAGAATTGTATGTAGATTTGTTAAAAATTAAGAGAAAATCTTGTAAATTCACAAAGGACAATTTTTTTTTTTTTTTTTTTTAGATGGAAACAAGAAAAATATAACCTCAATTTTATTTTAATTCGTAACTTCCTTACATACATACATACAATATATACTAAACTTATTATTCTGACATAAAAGTGATGTGAAAGTAAGTATGAGTACTTTTCATACAGTATAAAAATGTAAGTAGAATTATTTGAAAGGACAATGGAATGATAATAATGAATGATGTATGATGATGATGATCATGATGATAACATTTTAGAATTTTCACTAAATTCATCTTTATTACTTACAGTTACAGATATATACAGAGTTAAAGTAGGAGGAAATTCAAAATTGAAGAATGTATTGTTAAGAAAATTTGCATTTGCAAAAGTGTTGTATAATGTATAGTAATTGTAATATTAAAAGGATATCCTTATGGGGTCAAGTAGTAAAACTTTTAGTCATCCTTTTTCTTCTTTTTTTTTTTTTATTTTATTAAAATGGAATTAAAAATATAATTTTGAAAGCGGATTTATTTAAATGATAATTCTGATGTATTCATATTTACATAATATTTGTGAAATAACAAAAAGTAAAGCTTAGTATGCAATTGCACGATTGTCAATGTTGTAGTTTACATCTGTGATTTATCGAATAATGTTGTATCATTATGTGTAGTATGTTATTACATTTGTGGTATTGAAGTTATTTAACAGTATATTGTTAATGCGCACTCACACATCACATCATCCTATTCTTCATGAAGAAATGCGAATCGAAGAGGTAAAGTACGTTCAATTACCTGGGCAGCATCGTGTTCGTTCAGATAGAGGTACCGATTTGGATATTGAAGCCCGCATCAGCAAACTCCGTTAGTTAAAATCTATTCCAGACTATTTCAGACAACGTCTACGGAAAGGTGTCAGTGTATGTACTAAAAATTCCAGCCTGATGTTAGGGCTAAATTATATACAAATAAGAAAAATACATGTCGTACAAATAGAATTTTTTTCGATATCTTGCGTTATACCACGTCATCAATGAGTTCATACGGAGTAGTGATGCGTTTTAGTTGCTGTTGTATTCAGTGAACACCACCTAGCCTCTCCTACATCAATTTCCTACACACTCCTACACGTGGTGAACTCTGTTAACCTTAGCAACTCTTTAGTACGACCAGATAATCAACTATAGTGTAGTAAATCGGAAACTAACCAGAGAGAAAGCCTAGCGTCTATTCTCCAGTTTAGGAGCTGCTGGAAGCGGGCGTCTGTACTTAGAACAAACGGCTCGCTATATAAATATGCTTAAATGTGGCTCTCTATCTACTGCGGGAACGCTTTCTATTAACTGCATCAGTGTCTGTTCTCCAGTTTAGGAGCGGCAGGAAGAGGGTGTCTGTACTTGGAACAAGAGGCTTGCTATATAAATCTTCTTAAATATGGCTCTCTATCTACTGCGGGGAACGCTTTCTATTGTAATGGCATCAGTTAATATAGGCTGCGATCGGCTAAACACCATTCAATTCAAACAAAATGATTAATAAAATAGCAATAAGCCTTGGATATCGATCAAATTTATTGATAACAACTGTTAGCAGTCGGACAAAACGTAGGAAATGGAAATGAATCGGCCACACACTTCGCCAACCTACAGAAGACTTTTCAAAAACAGCTCTTGAATGAAATCCGCTGGAAATTCACTAAGAAAGCGTGGTCGTTTTAAAAACAATGTGGCGACGAACAGTAATGAATGAAGCAAGCGTGGAGTGAAATCAAGTCGCTTGCCCAAAGCCGAATTCGGTGGAGAAAGCTTGTTGATGCCCTATACAGCCACGAGGAGCGATAGGATCAATGATGATGATGATTATCTCATCAAAGAAAATACTATTTCACTTAACAATGAATTCTAATTCATTGTGATGCCAAGATATTTAATTAAAATATTTTCTATTATTCGTTTAGCCACACATCCTAGACATTTAAAATATATCATTGTTATTTAGTCACCTATTAGCCCAAATACTGATATCATAAATTATATTTCTGAAATATATTTTCACAAAATTTAAATTTTTTAAAAGCATTGACCCCATAAATAACATACAATTTTGAATTCTAAGATTTAATTTTAATTTTGACTCTGATGTCAAATTTTTTTTAATTGCCGAAATTTTATTTTGTTGAACAAAAACAAAAAACAAATAATTATTGTTAATAAAATAAGATGTCATCAAATGTGAAAGCATTTCATGGTATGCAGGATATTCAAAAATAGGGAATAACAAAAAAATACGTATATGTTCAGTAAAATTTTTATTCTAATTTAAATAATTAAGAAAAAAAAAATAGCAAAACAGAAAAACCAAATTTAGCTTTTGGGTGAGCTTAAAAAAAAATATTTTATTATTTTGTATTTTTAATACATGTCAGTTTGTATGAATTTATTTAAAACCAACATATTAAATGAATGATGTATAACTGAAAATGTTGGAACCATTTTAAGGTTTTCTGGTTTGAAATAGAAACTCACCACGAGATAATTGTGGTATGTATGTATATACATACATATATGTTATTATGTATATATATGTATATTATATAGCATGAAAATGTTTATATGAATATGAATGTAATAAAAATATATAGAAATGTGTGGTAGTGGTATCAAATTTTAATAAATAAAGAGATAGATAATACAATTATTTGGTTTGTTAAGTTTTTAAAATATTATTTAAAAAAAAAAAAAAATGGTACTTAAACAAAACATTTTGGAAAATAAAAACGAAATGGGAGGAAAAAGTATGACTAAAAGAAAAATAAATTATTTTTACAGAATTGGGTATACTTACATTTAAACTGTATATTATTTTTTATCATCTTACTTTATATCTCAAGAGAGCATTACAGTTTAATTTGGGCCCTTAAGCTTTTCATCAACTTTTACTGGAGCCAATAACTATACAGTTATACTGATATTATTGTGGTGATTATTAAGGGATGTATTGCTTCATTTCCACATACTTCATCACTTTTAGATTGGGGTACACAGGTTGCTTAAATCTAGTGTAGAGATTATTTCATTCATATGGTATTATTTTTCGGTGGTAGGTAAATATTGAACTAATGAGGACATTATTTGAAAACGTATAGATTCGGTGCTATCGGTTATAGAACTGATCTAATATACTATTTTTATAAATTGCTTTAAAAAAACCTGCATGTATTGGTTTACACAAAACACAATAATAATATTAGAGTAGAATACGCATTCTCTGAGTATTCATCTTAATATATATATATATACAATTTTCTTTTTACAAGTACGACTTGATTCTGATTCTGTGCGTTTGTATTGTGCACTAAAGCTGGATCACCTCTTAGTGGACGAATGTCCGGACAAATTTTTTAACCAATCAAAAAATTTTATTTTACCAACACATACACAAAAAATCCACCTCGAAGAAATTTTCTTCATCCAATTACATCCAGTTTCTTAGTTAAAATATTTTTAACTTTTGGCTGAAGGACGAAGTAAAAGAAAAGGATAGATATATAATTATTTGATAAATATTTATTGCTATCTCGATGAACGCATTCACATATAGAATTTCAAATGTTTTTTAAGAAAAAGACATGAAGTGTATTTTTTTTTGTTTTTTGCTTTTTAATATAAGATTATTTTGTTTTTAACAAATTATTTATATTTTAATATAAAAACAAAGCGCTATATTTTATTTTTTCCAGTATTAAAATGTTATTATCCATTATTACTCTTAACAAAATTTTAAATTTTTTTAATAAAAATAATATCAACGCATGTAAACATTTTTTCAAATATCAACTTTTTTTTGACAACATAACAAATGCCAGTCCTTCCCGCATTTAGAGGAAATCATAAAATTTTCTTTAATGGTATTTGTGTTTCAATTATATTGTAAAATAAAATTGTCCGGACGTTCGTCCATGAATAGGAAATCCACCATGACAGCACTGATTGTACATATCCCAATTGGGTATACTCATTTTATTTAATAGGGTTTTGTGTGGATCAAAATAAATTTTATGTTTGCATTTTGATGAAAGAATTTTTTTCGGATATTAGCTCGGTTGGTTAAAGCGAAAATCAAATAGGTCTGATTAGCCTTACTATCGCAGATGCGTTGTCGGAATCACTATGTAGAAGGCGTGAAGGTGTCGCAAGCCTCTAGTTATTATTATATTGATTTATTGTGTAAAGGTACATTTAAATAAATATAAAAAAATACCAAGCAAAAAAAAAAAACAGTTAAACTAAAACACGAAATTACATAGAAAATTCCTATTAAATATATTTTCGAAATGTCAAATATATTTTTATATGTATAAAAAAAAATTTTGAATTCCAAAAAAATTATCTAAAAATTTGGACTTTTTCAAGTGATTTCTGACAATTTTATTGAAAATATTTATAAATGATCCTTATAAAATGTCATTTCAATGTTCTGTTAATATTAAATTTAATAACAAAAAAAAAATATATATATTTAAATAAAATAAAAACTGTCACAGATTTTTAGAATATTATTTGATACATTTGAAAATTTCAATCAATTTATTTTCATACCTTTTTCATTTTGAGTACATGTATTTATTTCGAAATGTAGGTATCATGAATTAGATAATAAGTTGATTAGTATGTAAACTATGTACATAATATAGAGAGTAGGCCATATAGTTAGGTAAAATAAGTAAAGATTTTATTTGTTGTGTAACATGATGATCACGATTTTACTATATCAGCTTTTCAGCTCGAAACAGTCATAATGTAATTAAACGATTGCCTTAACTTTTTCGCATATTCATGGCTTCTGGTTTTGTTCAATTTTTTATTCCAAAACAGATAAAAGATTTATCAGTATTTAAATATAATATCAAGATTTGAAAATGTGGCTAGAAACGTTGTTCTCTCATGTATTGAATATTATTCTATCAGTAGTACAATTCTGTCATGTATATGATACATGACAAAATGTTGTTCTATCATGTATCACATACTGTCATAGAAAAATTTTCAAAATTAAAATAATTTCAAGGATTATATTATTGCTAGTGTATATTATTATAAACTCTCTTTACGCACAAAACGCACTTTGGTCTAATACAGATATTGTGTAACTGAATTAAAACAATTTTTCAATTAAACAGTCTCTTAATCACCCTAACTAATGGATCTACACTATAAAAACTAGAACATACATTTTCAATACAACTTCATTTACCCAAATGTACGAAAGATAACATCATGGTACAGAAACACGATGTACAAAATTTTTTTAGATACTTTTAATAAGGTTCTTTCAAGGCTAACTCAATCAATTGAAAAAACTTCTAGTGTGCATTTCAAATCAAAATTTATTTCGAAAATTATTTAGAATAAATATTAATAAACAACCTTCACTAATATTTTGATCGCCATATGCTTATGACTGTTCTTTTTATTAAAATTTGTTTCAAAATTATAATAAGCTTCTGTGAACGAATTGTTTTCCTAGAAATTAAGAAAAGTGTGCTACAACAGCTTGAAATTGAAAAGAAAAATCATCAAAATTCATAATAAAAATATATATATATATATATATGTATTTAATATTAATTTTGTAATAATATGTCCTTGTGATGTACGCGCATTTTCATTTTCAAATGAAATAAAAAATCAAATATCCAACCTTGATCTTTTCTTGATTAAAACCTTTCTTAGTAATTATCCTTTGAAATTTATAATAAGGATTAAATTCACATAATATTTTTTGCATATTTGGTTATATATATATACATTTTTTTTTTTACCATAAGCCAATAATCTTTTAGTAATTCTAAATCAAAGTTAATTTCAATTTGAGTTTGCATTTGTTTTACGAAATATATTTTGATGTTTTAAAAATGTCCTTGAAATATTTTGAAAGAAAGATGATATCCTTGAATAATATTGAAAGCAAATTATTATAATAAAGATTTTTTTTTTTTATGCAAATAAACCGAAATAGAATTGTGGACTCATCAAGGACTCATTTTATGGTTTACAAAATTTTCAAATTAATATTACAATATAACATTAACTTACGGTTACGGTAGTTAAGTAGAATGAAATATATAAAAAAAATTATGTAATAAATTAAATATTTCAGTTTTATTTTGTAAAATAGATGTGTTCTCAATTTTATTTAATTTTAATACCTATACATATGTACCTATATTTTGCACATGGTTATTCATACATACATATTTTGTGTGATACTAAATTCTAAATTTTATTTATTTAATAATAAAGATTTATAATAAATAAAAATAATTATTTCAAATATGATTATGAATACAATTAAAATATAATTAATTAATAAATTTATTAAAAAAAATTAAAATTATAGAAAATATTATTTTCACCTAATAAGTACCTAGTTAAGAAAAGAAACTGTTTTTAAAGTATATGTAAATTAAAATTATTTTAAATAATTTTTTCAAATGTTTTTCATCACGATTTACGATAATATTCAATAAGTAATATGAGTAAAGTGTAAAAATTTGTACAAATATTGTTAAAGTTGAATTAAGGTGTTTGAAAAACATAAAGAAATTTGAATTTTATTCTTTGAAATTTTCTCTTTTTGTTCTCTGATGTTGTCTGTTAATTTGATATGCTGCAACAGAGACTAAACTAACTATTCTGGAAATATATATACCAATTTGTTAATTTTTAGTAATAAAACAGGATATTCCGTAGTTATTTGACTTTGACATATTGAATTTAAGATAAATTAATTAGCTTGAAAGTCACATATTAATCGACTTGCAATAGTAAATCACATAATGAGATTAGAATTGTGCTGAGATGCATTAATTTTCAAATGTATTAGGTTTTCATTATCATTTTTTTTTGTATAAATTAAAATAATGTATTAATTTTTTTAATAATGCATTAAAATAATATTTTCAAAATAATTCATTAAAATAATGCATTATATTCAAAAATAATGCATTACATAATGTAATGCATTACCAAAAATAATTAAAATTAATTGAATTACTTTTGAATTACTTTTTCTTTTGCTTTACATTCAAATTTTTAAAATAATTTATATCAGTTTAATATCTGACCTATATTTTCGTTCAAATATTTTTGAATTAAAAAAGTAAATTATTGAATTATTTGCATTACTTTTGAATTAGAAAAAATAATTCATTGAATCAAGTTGAATTTTTTTTTAATTCAAAAGTAATTCAAATAATTGAAAAGGTAATGCATTATATGTTTTGGTAATGTATTATATGTAGTGCATTAATTTTGAATGTAGTGCATTATTTTAATGAATTATTTTCAAAATATAGTCAGGAATGGCTCTCTCTGGAAGGCGGAAAACATGCCGGGGGAATGCTCTATTCTGACAGCTGAGCTTACTGCCATATACAGAGCAGTTCAAGCCGCTGAAACCCTGTATGAAAATACCATTATATTTACGGATAGACTTAGTTCAATTAGATCAATCAAAAACCCATTCAACAGCGAGTACAGCGAGTCATCATACATTAGAAACTCCATAGCACACAACAACGCAAATTGCGGTTGGCATGGATTCCAGGCCACGTTGGCATAGATGGAAACACCAGAGCAGACCTTGAAGCAAATATAGCGGCCAAAAGCCCTCTGACCAGAGGTTCAATTTATTCGTATGCCCATGCTAAAAGGATAATTGCAATACAAGCGGCGCCCATCCGCCAAACAGCCTGGAACTTTTCCTATCGCTTTGCCAGATCACACAATCCCAACGCTAACATTCCAGGACCAATAAAAACTAAATCACGAGCCCTAGGTGTCAAACTTACCAGAGTACGCCTAGGGTATACCCTTCCTACACATAAACACTTATTTAACAGATCCAACCCTCCGACATGTATTCACTGTGCAGAACTCCTAACCATAAAACACATCCTAACAGAATGCCCTTCAAATAACACAATTACATCTCAATTCACTTTCACCCCACTACAAGTTCTACAATTCCATACCAATACACACTTAACACTTATAAAAAACCTCCTACTACATCACAATATCTGGGATGAAATATAACGTATCTATACCATTTTAGATAATAAATTAATATCATAATGAAATTACTAATATTACTTGGTAGGAATAGTTCCTATTAACCTTTTACTCTTTTTTATAATTTTATTTATCTACTGTTTCCTAAAATTATCTTTATTCTAGCGAATGGTAGGTAATATATATAAACAATTCTTTTTACTTCTTTTACAAATTTACACTTTGTTTACCTACTATTTGCTAAAATTATTTTTTATTATTCTAGCGAATGGTAGGTATACTTTTACATGATTTTACTTGTTACATTATTTAAGACTTTACACTTGAATATACTTTATTTTTTGTAAATTTACATTTATCTTAGTTAATATGTTAAATTGTCAATTGATAATTTCTTAATTTACTAAAATTTTAAATTTTTGAACTGAAATTCTATTCTAAATCGTTAATTTCTAAATTTTAATTTTAAATAATTGTTAATTTGCTGAATTGTTAATTCTGTCATTTGAATCATTTACATCATTCCTTAGATACTAGGGAAAAGGGTCTATAGTTGGCCTGTAGATTTATCTGCAGGTCCACTGTTAAATAAATAAATAAATAAATATAATTCAAAATAATTATTTTATTCAAGTTTATAAAAGTTAGAATGAAGCTAAATGAAAATTTCCAAAAGAATGCTCCCAAGGTATTACAACATAGTATTGATGAACAAATGGTTCCATATTTCGGTCGACATGTATTGTAAACAATACAAAATACGTTAAAATCGATTAGATATAACTGTCCTTTGCCAATGAAGAAAGAACTACAAAAAAAGATAAGAGACTGGTATGAGTAGCATCAAATCAGACAATTTAATTGCATGTGTTTGGAAAGGCAGCATCAGTGTTGTAAATGTGGCGTCAAATATTCATTTGGTGGAATCTGCACGATTAATTGGACGAGGATCCCAGAAAGAAAAACGTAATGTGAATGTCAAACAACCTAAATTAATTCTGAAATATAATCTTTATCAGGGGGGCATTGACCGTGCCGATGAAAATATAATTCTGATATGCGACTTAATCCATTAGAATATTTTTGATCACTGAAATTCCCCGTCGATGAGATGGAAAAACAAAACAGTTAGTCTGTAGATACTGATAATCGAACAATTATATGTTATTTAAAATGTGATGTAAATTTTTATGTAAAACTGATGATTTATTTAGTATTTGAAGTTCCTATTTTTATTATTTTTTTTTTATAATAAATTGTTTTTTTAGTAATAAGATATTTTTTTAATTATGATTTGTTTTCTGATATTATACATGTTTAAAATAATAAATGAACCGATATTATTTCAAATAAAATATTTTTAATTTTTTTAAGCATTCGTAGCTGTGTTTTATCCTAACGTGCTACAGGTAGTACGGTCTTAAAAACCACCTTAAAATTTAAATATTTTTATTTTTATATTATTTTTGAATTAATTAGCTCTAAAATACATAAAATACTAAAATTTATTAAAATCGCTCCCTTAAACACGCCTGTCGGTGTATTCGGATCCAGAATAATTTCAAAACAAATGACAACAATGATAAATGGTTTTGTTTTGTTTTATTAACACTTATATCAATATAGTAAAAAGTCATCTGTGAGGTATAAAAGTTAATCAAAATTCGACTGTAAAATTTGTTACTAATTAAATAGAATGTTGATATATAATTTATATTTTATATATCAGTTCACTTAAATAAATTGATTTATTTTTTTAATTCATTAAAAATTGATAATTTATTAATTTTTCAATTCTATTTAATTTCAATATTAAATTTTTTTTTCATATTAACTGAATTTATTCAATCTTTTCTAAACGAAAATGATAGTAATTTGTAACAATAGATACCTATCTGGTTTATTCAAATCTTAAAATCTAAAAAGTTGGAAGGTCTAGTCCATTGATATGACACTTTATATTTGCTCGTTTATTCCAATTTTCTGTTTTTAATCGTTCCAATTTTATTGGTCTGTTTTATAGATCTCTCGCCAAAGGGTTCGAGTGTTGGATCAGTCTAGTTGCATATCTGTTTTTACATTTTTTCAGTTTTTTTGTAACCATGAATATTATCAAATTTTTATGTAAATTAATATTTCTAAGGTACCTTAGAAATCGTCCTTTGAATTGTTTCGATGTTACTATTAGAAGCAGTGTTCTCCATAATGGACACCCGCAGGACCAGATTGGTTTCAGAATGGCTTTATATAGTAAAATATAATATACTTTGTGTTCCAGATCGAATAGAATTAGATCGATAGAATGTTTCCCCATAAGCCAATAAATATTCAATAAAGCTTCTTCCAAGTTAGCCTTTTGTCTAGATCTACTCCTAGGTAATTAACCTCGTTAGCTTGCGCAACAGTTATCCAATTTATATCCCTTCTTTAACGAGAAAGTTACACTTACATTTTAGCTCTCATTGACCTTCATATTTCACTTATAGAGCCATTCCTGAATCTGTTGCATATCTGCAGATGCTCTATATGAATTTGGATTTCAGCTTAAAATTACAATATCGTCTGCGAAGGTGAATGTTAAGGTGTTCCTGTTTTCCGGTAGATCAGACGTGTATACTTTTGTTTTATTTCCTGAACTAATCTATCGTGCCACACATTGCCAAATGCCTGGCTTATATCCAAAAATACTGCTGAACAGAATTTTCATTCTTCAAATCCTTATGTTATTTGAGCGACTATTCTATGTATCGGTTCGACCGTGCTATGTTTAGCTTGAAAACCAAATTGGTGCAGGGGCATTATTCCATCGTTTTTTATTTGCATCATCATTTTATGTACTATAATTTTTTCAAATACTGACAGCATAGACTAATGGGTCTAATATTAAATGTCAGTATTTTTCATTGTAGTAATTTGTAAATAAATTTAATTAAAGAAATGTTAAATCAGGTAATTCAAAATAAAAAATGGATATGAAATGATTAGTTGAAATATTCGAATTGTTAGACATGTTCGTTTCTTAAATGTAACCAAAAACATTGTTTTCATCATTTATTTTGAATATTTTTCACTGAAATTATGCTTCTGTGTCTGACCAAGTTGTTTCAAGAATTATATCATCTGTGTAACAACATGGAACTAACCAAAAATGTCATAGAAAAACGTCTTCCCTGGCTAAGCCCCATTTAGAACGAAGGGAAGAAAACACTTGAGTTGAAAAAAAAACTCTTGGATTCAATGGAGCGAACTGTCAAAGAAGACAATACCTTCGTTCTATCGAAGAAATAAAGTATCGAATGATATTACAATAAAACATCATATTTACAACTGGATATAATTTAATCGTAACCATTGCAGTCAGTGATGAAATATTTCTGTCAGACTCATGACTTTTATGTTTTGAAGCACCCAGTAACTACTTTCTGGGCACTGCTTACGTAAGTAATTATTTATTTATTTTTTTTTTGCTTAGAGAAAGACCTGTAGATTTATAACAGGCCACAAGTATTAAATCATTTTGTTTACTTCTATTTTGAAGACCTTTAAAGGTTTGTCGGACCAATTTTTTATAAATATTTGAACCACCTTATTCCAAACTAGTATGATTGTTTTAAATTTTAGCTGAGCATTTACTTAATAGATGTTGGCTTCTTATGGCTTCGTCTTATAATGTCATCATCAATGTTGAATAAATCGCTATTGTATTTTACTTGTGTCCAATATGAGAGGTACAGCTACTGGATGCATAATTCAAAATATTCAACTTATAATTTAATTATGAATAGCTGTATGTACTGTTTATTATAAGAGTCTCGAAAGGTATAAACTTTTCATTTTCATTCTTAAAAAGCTAAGCATTTCACAAAAATAATTCACCTTCGCAAAATATATACATAATAGGGTCATGAGATGCCATTCTGTTTATTTATATTTCAAGGATTCTAGTTTTTCCGTGTTTAAATATAAATTTCACAGATGATTGATAACTGTACTGATGATCATATTATATGTCAATGTCACGAATCCTTCAACAGGATAACAATCCGGAATTCAGATTAAATAAATAAAAAATTATATTACATGTTGAATATTCAATTGAACATCAACTGATATGACCTCTTTTTTATCATTTATGATTGTATTCATAAATGGAGATTTTAAATAATCAATATAAAATTTAATATGATATGATAATCTTTATAAATTCAATTTTTTATTGAATTAACAAATTATCAAATAATAAATTAATACCGTTATGAATTAAAAAAAAAACAAATACAAAAAAAAGCAACAGAAGCAAAAGACTATTTTCATTCAAAATAAAATTAAGATACAAAGAATCTAATTACCATTTTTATCATTATGCTGTGCATCATCAGTGTTGTTGTATCAGTGTGTTGAGTGTTTTTAATGGAATGCAAATAATATTAACTCTCAATAGCCATGATAATGATGAAAATGATAATAATGATGATGTTGTCGTTGATGATGATGATGATGATGATGATGATGTTAAATACCCATACAATTGTTGTGATTATTAGTCTATATGCTATCATCATCATATTATATATTGTGTGGAACATAAATGGTTATACAAAAAAATATTGAACTAGGTAATATCCGTTGATTTTACTTGTACCACTTGATGATGATGTTTATAGATCTAGAACTATAACACTAAAAAATAATATAAAATATTCATATATATATATATGTACAAAATTAGATTTGCACTTCCTGATGTGTTCTATGTGGTTGTTTATGTATATGTGTGTATATGTTTAATATATATTTTCATAAAAAAATTTTAGTCTTTTTGTAACTCTTACAGAGGTAGATATATAATATATATAGATAGATATAAAAACTTGTAGATATTGTGTAAACTAGAGAATTGAGTGTTGTAATTACCACATCTCGTGTTATTGTTTACAAATCTTTTAAAAAGCTTTCAGCATAAATATTACCTGGTTGGGAATTAATGTATGTTATTTATACCAACTTATTTGCAAGTGGTTGTAGTAACCCATTGTATATAGTAGATTTTATATTTTTAGTTTTTTACTGGATGAGTTTTATGATACTAAAATGTACTTAAATAAATATAACAGTTATCATTATTTTGATATTTTGTTTTATATAACCATTTTGTATTTTATATATATATATATATATATATATATCGTTATATTTTATTCATAAATTTTTGATTACAATTCAATCAGAATGCATCATAGACTGAGCTACAGTAGACATTGGGGAAAAGACCAAAAAATTCAGTTGATTAATTAACATCTCTTAGGCCCCTATATTACACATCAATGAATGATCAATCAATGGTCAATCTATTGTCAATAAATTGACCCTTGATTGTTGTCATTAACCGTCAATACACGTTGACTGTTGTTTGATGAGAAATGATTGATGGTGGTTTTATTATAATCAATATTTCTGTCAAAATTCTCATCAATATTGCTGTCAAAATCAGTGGAGGTATAAAAATGGCTTTTTGAAGAATGTTCAGATATTATTTTTTGGGTATGTTCAGATTCAGATGTTATAATGAATGGTTAATTTTTCATCTTCGTTAGGCTTCGTTAGATTCATCTTCGTTAGGCTGCTTATTGTGAGTACAGGCGACTTTGCATCTGCTCCAACAAGGAGATACAGACGCTGCATACATGGTGACGGAAAAGACCTCTTAATTCAAAATGTGAAAGTGGCTGAATTCCCGGATCTTTGGTTGTTACCTCCGCCGTAGTTCGATATACTCCATGCTTCTTCTCTCTTCCGTTCCCTACCCATCCTACTACACCGATCTTGGATACATTCGATATTGAAAGTCAATCATTCGTAAGGGTTTCTAGGGTTAACAGGGGTCACAATGCGAAAGTGAGAGTAGAATAAATAAGGTGGGAAAGACCATAAAACCCATAATCAACCCATTAGACCCCCAATTAAATTTTTACTAAATGTTATTATTACATCCCATTCAGTAGTTTAAATTTATATTTTATCTCGGATGTGTCTATAAATTTAGAGATATTTTTCAGGGCTTGGAATTCTTCTTGCTAAACAAACTGTTCAAGTTAAAGTAGTTTTGTGTTTGCCAACACTTCAAACTCACACAAAATATTAGCGCTGTTTTTTTATTTCCCCACACAGTCAGCACGCAGTAGTCTGATATTTTGCAGGTTCATGGACAAATGTTTATCTTATTCACAGTAATGAATAATAACGTTCGTTACGTGACATACTTCTTTTCTTCCCAATAGCAATCCTTTGCGCTTCCGAACGTTTCTTTGAGTATGACCATAGGTATTTCAAACTTGGTTCGTGAGTAATGATTTTTTTCAGTTTAAAGTTTTTACTTTAGGTGATAACAATGGAATAGATAGTCTAGTAAATTAACATAGTTTAGGTAGAGTAAATTATTCTTACAATCTGAATTGACATACGTATATGAAAATAATTGGTATTGCCGAATTCAGTATATGTAAATATTCTTTAAGCTGAATTTTTATTCTCTAAAAAATCACTGAAACTCAACTGTAATTTAAATTGTTAATATTCAAAATTAAAAGTATTTTTCAATAATATTTCTAAAATTCTAAAATGTTAGACGAGAAAACAAATAACAAAACAATATTTGTTGTGTTCGTTTATGTCTATAAAACGCATTGAATATCAATATTAGATCTAAACACACACACACATACGAAAAATTTTTCGTTATTCCCAATTTTGCAAATATAAATGTAAATAAGCAAATATTTAACAAAATTTCAGTTTTTTAATTAGAAATTGAATTTTATTTTGTTTTATTTTTTGTTTTTTTTTTTGGTAAATTTTATTAATAAAAACGGAAATAAACCAAGAATTAAAAAAAAAAAAAATCAAAACAAAATTGCATTTTGTATTTCCAATGCGTAGCGTTGTCTCAAATTGGAAAATTGTTTTCTAGAAAAAAAAAAAAAACAAACAAAAACAAATATTTTTTATTTCAAATTTATTTAATTATTTTTTTTTTTTTTCATTTTTGACAGGATTATTGACTTAAAATCAACAAACAGAGTGGCAAAGAAAAATTAATTAAAAAAAAAAAATAAAATTGAAAGTGTTCTGTTCGTTCAAATAATTTTAAAAGTATTGGAAACTTATGTAAATTAAATTATTCACCAGTTGTGTGGTTTAATTTTCAAATGCAATACCAAAATTAATGTGCAATTTGAATTTTTTTTTTTTTAGAAATTATTACATGCAATCAAAAAAATTGGTAAATTGTTTAGATAGGTTGTTGACCAATTCAAATATTATTCACAAAAAGCGTCCAAAAAATGACATAGCAAACTGTCGTCCAATAGCTAAACTGTCAAGTATACCAAAGATTTTTGAACTTATGGTGTATGATGCTATATATAGCGAAATTTTCTGCTCTACTTGTGCCTAATCAGCATGGTTTTATGAAGTGAAGATCAACCGTAACAAATTTAGTTGAATCATGTTCCATGTTTCTTAAATCGATGGAAGCTGGTTTCGAGACTGATGTCGTCTATGCTGATTTAAGTGGAGGCTTTTGATCTCCTTCCTCATAGTGTTATTTTACTAAAACTTCAAAAACTTGGATTCCCAACATTCCTATTAAAATGGATATAATCTTACCTATCGAATACCTCCTACAATATTCTCTTTAGACATGCCATTTCCAGTACGTTCCATGCTAATTCTGGTGTCCCGCAAGGCAGCCATCTGGGTCCATTAATTTTCATTAATTTCCGTCAACGATTTATCCTCGTTAATTAAAAACAGCAGCGTTATAATTTATGCGGATGACATGAAAATATTTAAAGAAGTTGTCACATCAAATGACACAGTTTTTGCTTCAAAAGGACTTGAATACCTTCATGAAATGGTGCATATTTAACAATTTAAAACTAAACATCGGCAAATGTAATCTCTTTTACTCGTCGCTTAACACCAATTGCTGCTAACCACACCTTCAGTGATAGAGTTAATAAAAGAGTACCCCACTTTAAAGACCTGGGAGTAAAGTTTGACGCGATACTGTATTTCAATGAGCACATCAACGCAATTATTAATAAAGATAATTCTATGTTGGGTTTCATTAAGAGATGGGCTAGGGAATTCGACGATATATATGTTACCAGATCATTGTATATGTCACTAATTCGTCCCAATTTTGAGTATGCTAGTCAAGTGTGATCACCATCACACTATAATATTCATATTGATAGAATTGAGACAATTCAGAAAAACTTTTTGAGGTATGCGTTATGAGCTGTCCATCTTATTCTACCCCCTTATAAAAATCGCCTAAAGTTATTTAACTTAATGCCTTTGGAATCTAGAAGAGAAATTTCAGATATTTTCTTCCAACTACAAGTTATGAAAGACGAAATCTATTCACAGTACACTAAAAGTATGGTGAATGCCCATGTCAATACTAGTACATGGTTTCGCTCAGAGAACATTTTTAATGTCCTTTATCATCGAACAAATTACGGGAAATATGAATCCATTAATAGGATGTTTATGTTATGCAATAAATATAAAAGCTACATTGATCTTTCATTAAGTGGAAGTCAAATCAAAAAGGATTTGTTGCTACAATTCTCTGGGAGTTGAATATTTGAGTTCGACCTTTAATAGAACAGATATATGGTTACAAAAAAAAAACACACATTTTCTTATCATCACATTTAATAACCATTTGTTAATACATAGTTCTAGTTTTCCCATTTCCTTCTATTTTTCTTTTAAATTGTAGATTCCTTTAGTTTAGTTTAGAATAATTTTGTTAAATTAATATTAATTACTTTTCTTTTATTTTTTTTTTTTTATTTTTTTTTCTTTTAGTTTAAGACCTAATTGTAATCTGTTTGATCTAAACAAGAAATAAATAAAAAATTTGAAATTGACAAGGACTAATACTGATGCGCAAATTTAATAAAAGCTAAAAATAATTTGACGATCTGAAATTGTTTTTATATAAAAACCAATGCCTTTCATCATTTATTGGATATGAATAAGTACTCAATTTATAGTAATCTCGTTACAAAGGTGTTTATTTTCCATAGTTGAATGTCAATTATTGTCTAAATTGATCAAATTTACTTAAAAATTGTAATTTTCTGAATATGTCTGTCGTCAGTTCGGTGTGTAACGTTATAGCAAATTTATTTATTTATTTATTTATACTATTTAGCTCAAACAGTTTACAGTTTAGTATTACATTTCATATATTAATTAAAATACAATTAAAATTACTTAGTATAGATTCAAAAATAACAAAATTCAAAATACAAAAATATTAATATTATTTGTTTTAAATTATATAAATTAAAAAGGTCCAGTTAACAAAATATTCAATTATTTTCATATAATTTTCATCTTAAAGCATCTTTAGATATTGAAAAATTTATACAATGTTAACATTCTATTAATAGGTTCATATTTACCGTAATTTGTTCTGTGTAATGTTAATGTAAAAAGATTTGAATGGCATATACGAGTATTTCTGCTTAATGATAATTTTATTTAAAGTTGAAGGGGAAATAATACCACCTTTCATGATTTTGAAAATAAATAAAACACTAGCTACTTCCAGTCTTTTCCACAGAGATTTAAGATGAAGAAGATTTAGTCTATGCTCATACGGAGAAAGTCTTGTATGATCATCCCAATGCGAACTATGTAATGCAAATCTTAACATTTTTTATATGTGAATTATAAAATGGAGACCAGACCTGACACACATATTCAAGATGGGGTCTAACGAGACATGTATACAATGATTTAAAAATGTAAGGAAAACTTTAAACTCCTTTGACCAACGTCTAAAAGTCCAACATTGAACTAGCTTTATTAACTCGTAGTAGAGTTTGAATAATGTAATTTAAAAATTAAAATTTAATTGAAAATCTAAATAAAAAAAGAGGTAAGACAAATTAAAAATTAAATTAAAATATATTATAAATTTAAATTGTTAATTAAACTACAATATTGTAAGCCGTTTGAACTAAATGGTGAATAAATAAATAAATAGTTTACCATCGAAATAAACTTCTAAGTCCTTAATTGAATTAACATTTTCTAAGGCTTTGTTGGCTTCGTTGTTGCTTTGTGACGTGTGTAACACATGAGTGCATATTTACTAATGTTTAGTAAAAGATTGTTATTAATGCACCAAGTATAAAATTTATCTAGATCATCTTGAAGCATATAAATATCTTGCATCGACGTTATTATTTCGAACATCTTCATATCATCAGCGTAAATTTTAAGATCGCTATTACAAATTATAGAATCAACATCATTGATATAGCAATAATGAATAACAGTGGTCCTAAATGACTATCCTGTGGAACTCCAGAATTTGATATGAATGGTGATGAAAATGAAGAGCGGAATAAGACAGCATAGCTCCTAATTAGTAAGATATAAATTGATTCATTGTACAAATGTTGCAGAAAATCCTAGTTTTTTTTAGTTTTATCAAAATAATACTAGGAGGTAAAACATAAATTGATTTACTAAAATCGGTGTAAATTACATCCATTTGTTATTTTAAAGTAATAATTGATACAATAAATGTCGAGTTAACTCTCCTATTATTTAAAATAAATGATCTAAAATTAATTTCTTTTCAAATCATCATCTCGTATTCAAGAAATATTCAAATTTTTAATTTTTGTTCCCTAAGGTATAGATTCTTATTACTAATTTGCCTTTCAAATTATATTTAAATTATTTACGTATTAATAGCAATAATTTTGACTTTGTTCACCAATAATAAAACAAAAATCGTAAGTCATCATGTCTTCCTATTTAAATAAAATTAATAAAAAAAAAGAAAAAAAATAGAAATGCACAATTTTTTCCTCAAATTTCATTAATAATCCCTCTTCTACGTTTGAAAAGGATTTAAAAAGTTTTTTTTTTTTCGAATTTAAAAACACAATTTAATTTTTCGTTCTTTCTTTTCGTTTCATAGATATTAAACTTCTTCAATATTCCATTTAACTTTTTTTTCTCACTCTCTCTTTCTCTTTTTCTCTTACACAACTTGAATTATAAATTTCCAAAATAAAAGTAATAAATCCATTATGAATGAGTTAAAAAAAAAAATAATAAGAAAAAAAAACTAACAAATGGAAAAATGGATAGCATTAAGAGAATGCAAAAAAGGACATGCTATAATAAAAGGCAAATATAAAATGGAGTTGGAAAACACACAAAAATAAGAAAAATCCAAATAAAAAGGAAAATATTAGAAAACGTTCATAAAACTTTTATTTTACAGTTTTTCTTACATGCGATTATATTAAAAATTCACACCTGATCCGAATTTGTTTTTTTTCTTCATTTTTTTTTTCGTTTCGTTTTAGGTGTAAAAAAACGAGTAAAAATAATATAAACTTTTCTAACTTTGAAATCTCTGAAAATTGCCCAGGTCTTATATTACTATTATTATTATTATTTTTATTTTTGAAAATTTTATAAATTTTTCTATTTTGTATAGATAGAAAGATCTAACTATATAATTTTAATGAATTCACTATTTTAGGTATAATAAAGGATATAATATAAAGGAGTTTGTTGAATCATTGAAATTATTTCGAAGATAATTTTGTTAAAAAATTTCGAAAGTGTAAACACATAAAAATTTTTGGAAAGTGTGTGAATACACTGTCAACACACTATGTTAAAATATAGTTATTTTTATAAAAATATATTTTGTTTTTGTTTTGTAGGCTTATTTTGCTGTTATTGAATAATAATTTTATATGAATCTTCTTTTTACAATTTTAAAAATTGCAAAAAGTATTAAAATTTTATAATCAATTTTACTCAAAATGTGAGTTTGTCCACCTTTTTTGATTTATTTAAATTGAGTAATTTTATTTTTTTTAGTCTACTTTTTGTTTTTGAATATTATTTTATTAGTTTGATTTTTTAAATTTGACTTCAACTTGAATTATAATTACTCAACAGGGGCCCCTAGTGTAAATTGTATTTTATTAGTTTGATTACTATTTTACAATTCATTATATATACTTAAAATTTAATAATTTAAAGTTTTATTTTATTTAAATTGTTAAATTTTAAGCATATAATGTATTGTAAAATAGTAATCAAACTAATAAAATACAATTTACACTAGGGGCCCCTGTTGAGTAATTATATTTCAAGTTGAAGTCAAATTTAAAGTTTTTAAAAAAAACAGTAATTTACGTACTGACATAGACTTCGCACGATATAGCAGAAACCATTCGTGTTTAATAAAAAAAATTGTGGTTAGTAAATTTTGTTTAGGACATATAAATACACATCCCTAATATACTGTTTCGTTTCCGATATATTTCCTATAGTAAGTGGTGGCATTTAGTGGATAAAATAACTAAAAATACAAAAATGTTGTCATTAAAGAGGTATATATACATAATTTTAATAAAAACTATAGTATTACTTCAAATAACCAACATTTAGAAACAGTTACTTAAAAAAATTAAAAATTGAAGTCATTTGTTTTTTTGTTGTTTTTACATTTGTTATTTCAGATGAATTTGTTTGTTTTTATTTTTACTTGCTTTTCTTTAGCTTGCATTGTTATTTATTTATTTTATTGAGCGATTTAGGAGTCAAAATAAATTTTTATTTTATGTCTGTATTTTGGAGTAATAATTTTAATCAGGTATTATCTCAGTTGGGTAAGTGTCGTGTTAGTATCATAGGGTTTGTGAGTTCGATGATTCACCTTTGAGTCAAATTTATTTTTTTAAAACTATTTTTTTTTGTTATTATATTATAAAATTTATAATATTAATTTTTATAAACAAGAAAAAATATTTTTTTAATAAAAAAAAGTAATTTTTAATTATTATTCTCTTCTCAATTATTTCAACGCACACGAAAACGTTGGTTTAGAATAAATTAATCTAAGCAACTCTTCTAAGCATTTAAATTATGTATGTGTATTGTATACTTATTACTTGTTCATGTATTAGATGCAGTTGACGTTGACACTATATATATTGATGTATCATGAAGTTGTATGTATATATCGTCGTGCTTTATAAGATATTTGATGATATTAATTATTCTCAGAGATTTTATGCTAGTTCGATTCGATTCTCTTTTGAGTAAAATTTTTTTTTTATTATTTATGGATTATTGCATTTGGTTTTTTTGGACTTTTAGTAAGAGCAAAAATGAATTAGTAGGAAAACATTAAAATAGGTTTTAGAGGATAATTTATTAAAGATAAATATTTATGGCATTTTCAGATATACGAAATTTATATGAATTTATATAATTTTACAGATTAACACATTTTAAAGAGACATCAACACCAATGCAACAAAGAGATAATTGAAATTATGTGATATTTGATTGTGTCTATCGATTGAAATTTTATTGTTAAAATTTATTTTACAAATTTTATAATAGTTAATTTTAATAAAAAAGGAAGATTTTTTAATTTATGACTAAAAATTAAATACTAAAAAATAAAAATTTTTTTTTAAAAAGTTGCTTTTGCCAAGGGTTACACAGTTTTGGTAGCAATTTTAAATGCACTAAAAAGGAGAAAATAAATTAGGTAGTCCTAAAGTAGGTAGTAGGTTAGGCCTAGTTCGGTAGTATAAATTAGGTCTGTTAAAAATACTATGGCTGTAATTCTAACATTTGACTTCAGGCAGAACAAAATAATGTTTGATAAAATGTTTGTACGTACGAAAAAAGCAAAGAACTTGCTCTGAATATAAAAATATGTGCTGATATTTTAAACAGTTATCAGGAAGTTAGAAACTTCAATTTAAAATGTTACTTATATAAAAGTATACACACACATCTTCGCAAATACAAAACAAAGGTAAAATAGAAAAAGACATTTTAATTTACATTTTCACAATCCAAATAAGTCCACCGAAATATAGATGTCGCACTATATTATTAGATAGAATATTGAATGAAGAAATGAATCAATGAAAAAATTAAATATGCCAATTATTGTTGCCCAACAATAAAATGGTAAAAAAGAAATGAATATGTCAATAATTGTTTCAGAAAAATGAATACTAATCCGTAAAATAATTGTTGAAATGCTCCCTTTTTTCAGTTATTCAGTTATACTATTTTTAGTACCTATGTAATATGTACATATTATGTTCTATTAATCATATGGTTAATATACAGGTTTATTATTACTTTTTTCACTGTGCTGTGTAAACTGAATTTCATTTGATTTATTTCTTTTTTGCATAATAATGTTCATTTTTTTCAGATGTCGCATTGTTTTAATGCTGATAACAAGCATGCAAATTTCTATTATTTATTTCACTTATACCAACCAACTCATTGACAGATACACCAGGCATTCAATTTTAAAATAAAAATTATACGCACGAAAAATATACTTAAACATTTTTTTAATATGATTACTTTGTAGACGGTTGTAGGATACTTTCAATTCCATGCTCAACGATCATTTGCTCCCAATTAGCCAGTGCAGTGAGATCATTTTTACTTTAAGCTGGATTTTTTTTTATGTGGCCCAGTATACTCCATTCTGGCACTCCTGCGTGTATATTAACTAGAGTAGAATAATCTCTCCTTGCATAAATTGAAAAACTCGATTCGATAGATATGATCAGATCAGTTCAACATATGTTTCGGCGAGCAAGCGACATACGTTGTAGATAAGCTGTTCATGCCATGTATTGTCGATGGCTTGCGCACCATCAAGAAACATTGAAGAATAGATATATTTAGCTTTCAAGGTTTTTTCGATGATATCAGTTTTTTTTTTTTTTGTTATATTTATTTGTAACATAGCCAACTTATTTCTATCTCAAATCTTACAAAAAATTAACAAAAAAAAATGATTCACATTATGACTTATAAACTAACTTATTGAACCCGTATCTATTATCTATCTATTATATTAGTATTTTTTAAAACTTCATTAACTTACAATTTTATTATTGATTTTAACAAGAGTCGGAAAAGGCTAGAAAAAACCGACTTTAATTTTAATTTTTAATAAAACCTTACAAACTATTTAAAAACTAACTTACAATTACTAAACCAGAACTGTAATGTTTGGTTGAATTTAAAATTTAGTATACAAGTTAAAAAAAAAATGTTTTTGTTGCCAATTTTCTTAGTGGAATAACCACCAGATTTAATTAATATTTATAATATGGTTTACGTCTTTTGGTGAGAGGCTCATGTTATATCTCCAAATTGCTATTGGGGTTAACATTTGGCTCGAAAGTGATCTGTTTTTGGGTGCTACGGCTAAAAGCGTAATAAATCATAGGGATGGATATTGCTTTAATTGGATTGAATATATTTATTGCGATCAAGAAAGAGAAATGCTTCTGGGGGAATGAAACCTGAGCTCAATGAGTTTTCAATATATTTATTTTCTGGATATACGCAGAATGTGAAACTAAGCTATTATCTAATATATTAGTTGTGAGTTTAACATAATGTTTTCTAATTAAATGCAAAACAAAAACATCAATTCTAGAAATATATTTGCCCGCCTATACAGCGTTCTATTTGAAAGTAAATGAAAAAAATTCAATTGTTCTTGGAGATTTCAACATGAATATAAATAATACGCTGGATAAAGATGTTAATGATTACAAACCTCTTGTTGAATCTAATGGGTTCTATTTTTGTGATACAACAACCACCAGAGCAGCAACAAGCACTTGTATCGATCATATCTTAAAAAATAAAATTAATAACAAAATTAATATAACACACTTACGTGCTGACTATACGGACCATAATATTTTATTGTTGGAAATAACTGAAGTAAATAGTTTTATAAATAAAAACTTCTGTCGATATAACATTTCAAAAACAAATGACAATGAAGTAATAAATAAATTGTTAAACTGCAATATCGACATATATTCAAGTGTTGCCGAGATAATTTGCAATAATCTAGTAAACACGGTACAAAAATGTATAACTATGTCAAATACAAACAAAAAATACAAAAAATATGTAAAATACAGCAAACCGTGGATAGACGATGAATGTATACAATTAATTAAGATAAAAAATTATTGGCATAGCAAACATTTATTAGATGTAAACAACATGCATTTAAAAGAAAAATACCATTACTGGCTAAATAAACTAACTACCACAAAAAGGAGAAAACACGAGAATATAGAAAAGAATATACGACACCAACAAATTTGGCAAATGTCTAAATAACCAACAAAAAATATGGAACTACGTCAAAGGAATAGCAACAGATGGACTAAGCAACTATAGAAATAATGAGTTCTTTAATGAACGTCAATCACTAAATGAAAAACGCACTAAAATCAATGAATTCAACGAGTTTTACAGTAATGTTGGAAGAAATATGGCGAAAAATTTCGACTCATTTTATATGCCAGTACCTCGAACAACTAGTACATTTAAGTTTAGCTTTACCAATGTAGTGGAAATACAGCGTATCATAGACAGTCTTGCCAGCACTAATAGTTCAGGAGTAGATTATATTAAAACATCAATAATAAAAAAATGTAAAAATGTATTAGCACAACCAATAACATCATTAATAAATGCTTCTCTACTACAAAGTCATGTACCAAATTTACTAAAAATTAACAAAGTAATACCAATTTGTAAAAAATCTGGCGATAAGAATGATTTTAACAACTTCAGACCGATCTCAATATCTACTGTGTTCAGTAAAATAATGGAAACTTTTGTTAATAATCAAATAACACAATATCTACTAGAAAATAATTTGGTCAGCAATGTGCAATATGGATTTACAAAAAACTCTAACACCAAAGCTGCTTTATTTGATGTTATATCGTATATACAGAATTCAGTAAGTAAATCTAAAAAAGTATGTCTCGTATTCTTTGATCTGGCCAAAGCTTTTGACTCATTGGATCGCAAGATTATGCTTAGAATCTTATTTGAATGCGGGATAAAAGACAAAGAATATCAATGGTTTGAAAGCTATTTCCATGAAAGACAACAGTATACAGAATGTGAAGGAGTGACAAGTCAGTATAAATATGTTGACTATGGTGTTATACAAGGGAGCTCCTTAGGTCCAGCACTATTTTCATGCTATATAAGCGGATTTTCAAATCTGAATCTGTTGGGAAAACCGTTTTTGTTTGCTGACGATTTAGTTGTTGTGTACACTGAAAATAATGTTAACGAAATGGAAGAAAGAATAAATCAAGACATGCAAATCATACACAAATTGATGTCCTTACATAAGCTCACGGTAAATGTTAATAAAACAAAATATCTGATAGTTAAATCTAAGAATGAAGACATGTCCATATATTATAACAATATTATCATAAATAGAGTGTATGAATATAAATATCTAGGTATTTGGGTTGATGCTGATTTAAACTGGAATAAACAGGTTAATGAATTAATTCTGAAGACCAGGCGAATAGCTGGTGGACTATTTAGGAAAATTGGGAAACGGCTTCCAGAAAGAATAAAAATTTCTACCTACTATAGTCTACTCCATAGTACTATTACGTATGGAATAGCAATTTGGGGTAACACATTTATGAAAAATATCTACAGCCTTCAAAAAATTCAAAATAAGGCAATAAAAAACCTATTTCAACTGCGCCACAGAACCTCAACTGATTATATTCATAAAAAATATGAAATACTAAAATTAATACACTATAAAGAAGTAATACAAATGAATCAAATACATAATAATATGAGGAATAACTTAATAAAAACAAGACATGCAAACTGGTGTCAAATAATGACGTACATGAATACTACACCAGAAGCAATAATAATTTACGATACAATGCAGGTGCTAATTTGAATGGTATAGAACCTATAATGAATACAGCAATAATGTTATATAATAATTAGCCATTGAGTGTAAAAAATATGTCCAGTAAGAAATTCAAAAAAACTTGTAAAATAATGTATTTGTCCAATTATTAAAATTAGAATTTTTATTGAATTATATTTGAACTAGGGGCCCCTGTTGAGTAATTATATTTCAAGTTGAAGTCAAATTTAAAGTTTTAAAAGAAAAACAGTAATTTACGTACTGACATAGACTTCGCACGATATACCAGAAATCACTCGTGTTTAATAAAAAGTTTTGTGGTTAGTAAGTTTTATTTTTTATTAAGGACACATAAATACACGTCTCTCATATACTGCTTCCTTTCCGATATATTCCCTATAGTAAGTGGCATTTAGTGTATAAAATTACTAAAAATAAAAAATTTTGTCATTAAAGAGGTATGTATATATATACCTACATAATACATAATTTTAATAAAAACTATATTATTACTACAAATATCCAAAATTTAGAGACAGTTACTTAAAAAGATAAAAAGGAAGAATTCAAGTGATTTGTTTTTTTGTTGTTTTTATATTTGTTATTTTAGATGAATTTGTTTTTTTGTTTTACATATGTACATAGATTCATTTGCAAGTAAATATATAAATTATAATAACTGATTTGTTTGCTTTTGTTTATTATTTTAATAAGATTTCACATATGCATAATGTATTTGCTGTATAATAAAATCATATGAGTACAAAATTTTCAACTGTGTGCGCATTTTTGTTTTATATACAATCTTATATATTGGAGAATCGAAATAAAATAAAAAGGTGTCTATTGCGCAGATCCTTAAATGCTTGTCAATTATAATTATAGATAGCTACTTTGACTCTATTATGTAAAGATGAAATTGCCCGTCATATGATTTTTTTTTGTTTTTGTATTTTTTTTTGTTTTTGTTTTTATTTTAATAAGAACTCACGAATAATGTATTTGGTGAATAATAAAACCATATGATTAAAAAAATTTCAACTGTGTGAGCATTATTGTTTTATATACAACTATTATATTAGAAGTTCAATAAGGATAATTATGTATACTCTAACTCTACTATATAAAAATAAACTTGCTAGTCATATGAACAATTCAACAGATTTTTTTGGTTTTGCTTTTTTATATTTTTTATTTGAGATGAATTTGTTTTTTTGTTTTTTTTTGGCATATGTACATAGATTCATTCGCAAGTACATAATATAAAATATAATAACTGATTTGTTTACTTTTATTTATTATTTTCATAATATCTCACTTATGCATAATGTATTTGCTGAATAATAAAATCATATGAGTACAAAATTTTCAACTGTGTGCGCATTTTTGTTTTATATACAATCTTATATATTATATATATTAGAAATTCATTAAGGAGTAGGAGAATCGAAATAAAATAAAAAGGTGTCTATTGCGCAGGTCCTTAAATGCTTGTCAATTATAATTATAGATAGCTACTTTGACTCTATTATGTAAAGATGAAATTGCCCGTCATATGAATTTTTTTTGTTTTTGTATTTTTTTTTTGTTTTTGTTTTTATTTTAATAAGAACTCACGAATAATGTATTTGGTGAATAATAAAACCATATGATTAAAAAAATTTCAACTGTGTGAGCATTATTGTTTTAAATATACAACTATTATATTAGAAGTTCAATAAGGATAATTATATATACTCTAACTCTACTATATAAAAATAAATTTGCTAGTCATATGAACAATTCAACAGATTTTTGTTGTTTTTGCTTTTTTATATTTTTTATTTGAGATGAATTTGTTTTTTTGTTTTTTTTTTTTTGGCATATGTACATAGATTCATTTGCAAGTACATAATATAAAATATAATAACTGATTTGTTTACTTTTGTTTATTATTTTCATAATATCTCACTTATGCATAATGTATTTGCTGAATAATAAAATCATATGAGTACAAAATTTTCAACTGTGTGCGCATTTTTGTTTTATATACAATTTTATATATTATATATATTAGAAATTCATTAAGGAGTAGGAGAATCGAAATAAAATAAAAAGGTGCCTACTGCGCAAGACCTTAAATGCTTGTCAATTATAATTATAGATTGTTAAAAAAAAAAAAAAAAAAAAAAAAAAAAATCTTTTATATTTTCTTATTATATTAAATTGTTAAATTATAATTATGTTGCACTGAATACTTTTGAATACTTTTATTTTTGATATGTACGAGCTACACAGCTCTTTTTGAGAAATGAAATAAATAAATAAATACAATACAATACAAATGTTTATATTCAGTATCTGCGGCTTACGATAAATACCTGTACACCTTCTCAGAAATTTTTTTTCTAACTTTCTATATAATTCCATAAGTGGGGCACTAATATTATACCAAATTTGGCAACCGTAAGTCAAAATTGGTCTAATAAGCGTTTGATACGATATTATTTTAACCCTGGCAGGCAAGAATTTTGATTTAAACAATTTTTGGGTTATAGCGAATGCCTTTCTCGCCGAATTAATTTTATTTTTAATATGCTCAGTAGAATTATGATTGTATTGCAAAATTACCACTAAATATTTCACATATTTTTTGTTTACTAATTTAATATTTCCTGGAGCTTGGATATAGAAATTGCTCCAATTTTTCGATAATATCAGTTATCCTATGAACTTATTCGACAGTTGAATGTTGTTTTCTTAATTCAAATTCATGAGTTGGTGTAATGTTTATCCGTTCTCAATCAGAGGTTGCATTCTTTTAAAATGTAGTTTCAAATTAATACATACAACATAGTGCAGTGCACAAAATTATATTTTTAGAAATTTTAAGTTTTTAAATTTTTTCTTTCGAAATTTTATCTTGAATGATTTTTTAGGTACATTTAAAACGTTTTCATCCCACTTCAACTGAACTTCTATTTTATTTTTTTTTTTTATTTCTTTAAAAAATAACTAACTACCCAGTTATGGTGGTATTGTGAGCTTAAAACAAAGTTTTATATTTTTTTTTTTGTTTTTTTTTTGTGTTTTGAAAAACTATCTGAGCCAATATTATCTAAAGCGAAGATGAAAACCTGATTTTATTCTTAACGTAATATTTCGCAAAAACAAAAAAAAAAGAAGAGAAATTAAATAATCTTAAATGGTACCTAGTCGTTTTTTTATATTCCATTTTTAGATTCTGGTACTTGATTTTGTCTACATCTACAAATATTATGTAGAGGTGTGCTTTAGTTTTTTTTTGTTTTTTTAATTTTTTGTCTTGGTATCATTTCCTCTGCATTTACATCCATAGAAAAAGGATTACAACAACTATATGAATCCTTATTATAGATTTTATTATTTTTTTTATTTACTTCTTATTTTTAATAAAATTTTCGTTAAAGTGCTGCAGGTCGAAAGAAAGTTGAATTGGTGAAAAGATTTTTTTTTTGTGAAAAAGAATAATTTAAAATTTTTAATTTTTGTTTTTGTTTTTTTTTTGTTATTCTTTTTAATGCCATTTCTACTTTCACAATAGTTTGTTAGGAAAATGATAATTTTGTACTTAAGAAAATCAACGATTTTTTATAGTGCAAAGAAAATGTATGACGTTGTGATGAAAATTGTGAAATGAGGTGGGTTTTTACTATGTTTTATTTTTGAAATTTAAGGTGAATATTAATGGAATGTTGTGTTGTGAAGGCTTGGTTATAATATTGACTTTTGAGAGATTATTTCGGATTTTAGTAAACTTTTTTTTTTTCAAAATTTTATTTTTAAAGAAAATACACGTACTTTGAACTTTATTTGCATAAATTTTTTTAAGTATATTTTTCGTGCGTATAATTTTTATTTTAAAATTGAATGCCTGGTGTATCTGTCAGTGAGGGTGGTTGGTATAAGTGAAATAATTGTAAAGTAATTTGACAATGAATAATTTAAAAATGTTTTTTTGTTCATTTAAATTTTTTTGATGAAATTTAATTAACTCTTTTGTTAATATTTAGAAGTAATTTTACATCTCATTTGCAATTATTTGAGACTGCAGGCATGGTGTATATATTTTTGAAATAAAATTTTTGTAATTCGATTTAATTTGCTTTTTTTACGAGATTAAGTTAAACTATTTGGAACAATGATTATTTTTTTGATTAAAAATAATGTCAATTATTATTGTGGTTAAAAATGGTTCGAAGTAAAATACATTGTTTTCATAATAAAATTAATTTCTTTTGGTTTACGAATATTTGTTAGTGTATTGGTAGGCATTGGGCTAAAATAAAATTATAATTATCAAGCATAACACTTAAGAGCTTGAATATACTAAATAAATAATACTACGATTTTTCAAAAACTTGGACTCAATAGGATCCAAGACAAAATTGCTTAATTTTAATACTATTTATAAGTGTGGTGTTTAAATGTTTTAATTAGTAATTGTTTATAGTAAATGTTTATTCTAAGTTAATTGACCTACTTGTTAGTAAGACTATGTAGTTGTAAAAAATTTTATCTCATTATTTTTTCTACTCCTTTAGAACTTCAAATTGGGAATAAATAATTTCAAATTAGGAATAAACAATTTTAAATTGGAAATAATAAATTTCTAATTTAAAAATTGAAAAAAAAAATCAAAATATTTATGTTCTAAACTTTATTAATATACCGGGTGTTCCAGAGCATGCGTATCAGCTTTTTAACAGGGGAAGGAGTCGTTATTTTAAAATTTAGAAAAAAGTTTGTTAACTAAATCTAGGGTGCTCTATCAATTGATGGTATATTACAACTTTCGGAAAAAACCGCAAATCGGGTTTTTTAAGATCAAAAATCGCCGAAATTGGCCGAAATCGAGATTTTCAAATGAGAAGGGGTATTTTTTAATGCAAATTCAGATTCTACGACAAAAAATAAGAAAATTATGTTCAATGATTTTTTTTTTGATTTCTTAGTATTTTTCTTCAAAATTAATAACAATAAAACAAAAATGCTCAATATTTTCCTTTGCTAAACTAAAATTAATGATAATCATTTTCATAAATTAATTTACTTTTCATGTTATCATATTTTTTATCTCAGTTTAGGGTTCCTATAAAGTTTAAACAAAACAAAAAAAAATTTACTTTACAAAAGTTTCTTATTTTTTGATGTAGAATCCGAATTTGCATTAAAAAGTACCCCTTCTCATTTGAAAATTTCGATTTTGGCCAATTTCGGCGATTTTTGATCTTAAAAAACCTATTTGCGGTTTTTTCCGAAAGTTGAAAATACCACCAATCGATAGAGCACCCTAGATTTCGTTAACAAACTTTTTTCTAAATTTTAAAATAACGGCTCCTCCCCCTCTTAAAAAGCTGATAAAGTACAAAAACAAAAACACAAACAAAAATTGAAAACAAAAAGTAAAACAAAAATCAGATCAGATTCATATTCTTCAAAAATGATATAATAAATGTTAGTTCATTTGCTTCTGCTACTGATAAAAAATGATATATACAGTAAAACACGGTTAATAGTCATTCGCAAAATTTCAGTAATATTTCTGACAATAACCGTTTTGTGACTATAGGCGTAGTAAAAAATTGCATCTTTATGAAAAAAATCAAATTCAATAAAATCACTTTCGTATAACAATTTTAAACTTTATTTTATTCTTTAATAGCAATTATTCTGTTATGTAATCACAAAATATACATATTTGTAATAAAGAACAGAAAAAAACTATATATAAATCAGTTTTTTAATAAAATAATTCATTTTTCACTTATTTTCACTTATAAAAATTGGCGTTATATTTTAATGTGATTTGTAAACGACATCGATTGTATGAACTTATGAAGTTTATTATTTTCTTTCAAACAAATTGTTAACTATTGCTATAACAGAATTGTGACTATAAACGATTTAAAATACATCGATCTACTACGTTCAGAGTAATGGGATTTTATTGTGTTAAGTTATATTGAAATTAGTATATTAATTTCGTCATAAAATATTAGGTATTATACTTTTGATTTCATTATTATATATATATTCAATAATCAAGCGATTCAGAAAACAACTACAAATATACCAAAAAAAAATATTTCTTTTTATATAAAATCGTACTTGAAAGAACTGCTTCTGTGCAATTGCACAAGGATTCACTAGTGTGTATTACTTTTATAAACAATCAACGCTTTACTGTATTAATATACTTTTACTAATAATAATTATGGGAACCGTAGCCATCTATCACTACACATACGGAATGTTTGCCAATAGTAAGATAGAAGATGGCCTAGAGACTATTTTCAGTATACGAAATTCGATATAGGTATGTACATAAATTTAGAAAATGAAAATTATCTATTTTTTAGTTTTGCAATTTTGAAAATTAACATTAAGAATTGACAACAAATAAAAATGAAATAAAATAAAAACAAAGTCTTTAAATTATAATAAAAAAAAAAAAAAAATGAAATAATTCCTTTTCATTCATTATACTTTTATTAGTATAATGAATTTTTTAAGTTATTTTAAATGATATAGTATAGGTATTTCAAATTTTATTTCAATATAAATTAAAAAAAAAAAAGTAGATAAAAATGTAGAAGTAAAAATCCATTTAAATAAACATTTTTGAAAAATTTTATATTTTGATGTTTTATTTATTTTTTTTTTTTTAATATTTAAGACTTATTTTTTTATTGCGTTTTAAATTAAATAGAGTCTGAAGGAGAACGTATAAGTCGAATTCTGTGAGGTGAATAAATTGGATATAGTAACGCAAATTAAAGTCAAGAGACCCTGAGTTCCGTATTGTATAGAAAAACCGAAACCGTTTTAATTTTTTTACAATTTTATATGTAAAATATGATTATGACCAACGTTCCCTTTAAGCTGCGCAAGTGCGCAATTGCGCACGGATTTTTTTTTAATTGCGCATTAGAAATTTTATTGTAAATATTAGTTATTTAAAATAATACTTCCTTAGTAGGCTGTGTTCGATTTAATAGTATAGCCAAATTAATCAACAAAATTGAGAAAATTGTACAGAAACCATTTCTAGAACAAAAGCTGGTAAAGATAATATCAAAATTTTAATAAATAATATTGTTCTTGCCATTAAAATGAATTTTTCAATGAACTCAGTCCAAGAAATAAGAATGGCACAATTCTATTGATGAAAGTATTGATATTTCCGTTTACAAAATGTTAATTATTTATATAAAATACCGCTTTAATTTTAATTATAAAACTGTTTTTGATGGTATAATATAATTAAATACATGTGACGAAAAATCAATTGTGGAGTGAGTCCGTAAAATGTTTTTATAAAACTATTAATCTGGATATGCAAAAAATGGTAATGTTAACATCCGATGGAGCTGCAGTATTGCTGGGAGCCTATAATGGAGTAACAGCACTATTAACACAAGAAATTGGTTACTTAATTTCACAATTTGTCACGCATTGTGTGGCACATAGAGAGGATTTGGGAATTGATGATACTTCTTGTTTCCCGAGTAGGAAACATTATTGCGAACAGTATATACCATTTTCCATCGTTTAGCTATTAAAAAACATAGTTTTGAAGAAATGGCAAGTTTAATGGATTGTGAAGTTTTGATTTTCCGACTTCTTAATGAATTACGCTGACAGTAATTTGGACATTATTCCGTTTATTCGGAACTATGATGTCTTAACGGAATATTGCAAAGAAAAAATTGATAGTACCAATTCAGTTGATATTTCTTAACAGCTTTAGAAAATAATTTAAATCGTATATCATGGATTGCATTAAGTGATGTTTTTACCGAATTAAAAGAATTATCAAAATATTTAAAAAAAAAAAAAACTGTCACCAATGGAAGCGTATCAATATTCTAAATTGATCATCACAAAATGAAGAAGTCAGTATCTTGGTGATATAATTTACTGAAATTCTTGAAGAGGAAGGTAAGAATTATATGAAAATATCATCTGGGATAATTATATTTGTTGAAAAGCTCTGCTACCATTTGGATAAATGATTTCCTGATGCTGACATGGACCTTTGAAAGCCTTTTGATCAAAACGCTATTATCAACATGATATTAATTATGGCAATGAAACTTAAAACAAAATAATTTTGAAATATAGAAATCTGAGCCCAATCATGGGTACTAAGGTAATAATGGATGAGTATAAACATTTAAAATATTTATTTACGGAAAGATTCAAAAACAATAGTCGTAATTTCAATGATCTACTTCAATTGGTTCTTCGTTAAGATAGTTTTCAAAATAAAGAAATTTTGTTTGATATATGTGGAACCTTTTAAGTGTCGAATGTTGATTGTGAAAGAGAATTTAGCCTGATTAATTTGATTAAAATAAAATTTAGAAATAGGTTGGTAGTAAATCTTTGGGTAACTTAAAAAGAAAAACAAAGACAGGAGGAAAAAAAAAATAATAATGTAATATGTAGTTAATAAAAAAAAATTAAAAACAATAAAAAAACTTAAAAAACTGCAATAAAAAACTTTTAATTTTTATAAAATATCTAATTTACCAAATTTTTGTTTAATTTTTTAAATAATTTCATAGCGCAATTTATTTTTGTTTTGCTCAGCTAAAAAAAAAATTAGAGGGAACGTTGTATGACACAGTCGAAAAATGTTTAATGCTTTTCGAATTGTAATTGGTCTTTTTTTAATTTATCTTTAATTATTTTGAAAGTCTTATTATTTTTGTAAATTTTAATTTTTCAAATATTTTCAAATTCATATTAGTGGACATATCCATACAATTTTATATAATGATTGCAGTATTTGTAAATTATTCTTATGTATTCGTTTAGTCTATTAAGATTTCGAAGTCATTATTGTAATTATCAAATAGGCTTTCGTTATTAAATTCAGTTTATAAATAATTCAACATTATTAGTTTGATAATATTGTACAGTAAACAATAATATGTCACAGACAAATATTTATTTTTGAAATAAGGTCAAATAAAAAAAAAAAAAAAAGATTTATATTATAACAAAAGATTCAACAATTTTTAATAAAACGAATTGAAAATCTGAGTATTATAAATGTCTAACCTTTTAAGCATTTCTTTTTTTTCTCTTTTTTTAATAATAATAATCGATCCTATTATGTATATAATATGTATATTTTCAATATTGTTGTTGTTAAATAAATATTATAGATGACCATGCTTAGAAAAGATATAATAATATATTTAATAATAATTTCTAAAATAAATTCATATCTAAAAAATTTAAAAAGAAAATCTATTATTATTATGTGGATTTTATCTAAATCCACAAAAAAAAAAAAAAAATAAAATAAAAAAGAATAAAAAAAAAATAAACGGAAAAAATTTAAAACCTTTATTATGCCCACATTTATATTTTATTATATATATATATACTAGATTCATGATAGGTATTACCATACTTTACCTTTCATCTTTTATTTTATTCTTTACTTTTTTTTATTTATTTCTTACCATTTTTAATCCATTTCCAGTGAGGCTAATCCTCTACAACTTATACTATTAAATCGATAAATTATATTTAGTAGGCTATCTCTTTCTATATGATAGAAATTTTCAATTTAGTACAAATCAGCACAAATCTAGCTAGTATGTTTTTAATCGAAAACCAACAAAAAAAAAAAAAAAAAAAAAAAACAAAAAAAAATATGAAATAGAAAAAAAAAACTTAATACCTGTTTACCTTGGTATAGTGGTGATATGGTAAAATGCTCAAGTAAAAATATAATGAATAGAAAAATGTACCTATATACACATGTGAATCCTTTTTTTTTTTTTTTTTTTTTTTTTTTTTTATAAACCAGATGCTATTTAAAGTCTACTTTTATTATTGTATATTGTCTTGAAAATTCTACTCATCCATATAACACATAACGTTCATTTACTGAAGAAGAAAATGATGATGAAAAAAACCAACAACAAAAATTCACCATTTTGACCTCATTTTTCTTTTCTTTGGTTTTATTTTCCTACCCCCTTACATCCCCTCTCGCCATCAATTTTTTATAATCTTTAGTTATTGATACCCGTATAGGTATATATAGATGTGTATGTGTGCATGAATAATAAAGGTTTTATAGGCGAATTTTCATTGTCCTATCCAATATCTACATATTATTATGTAGGGCCTGAATAGATTTTAAGAGCAGGAAAAACCGATTGTAATTTGATACCCCATCCCTTTTAAAATTGTGTTTATTTCGGAGGTTATTGTTTTTTTTTTTTTTTCATTTTTCATTTAAAATTCACTTCGTTCTCATATCAGTTAGTTAAGCTTTTGATATCGGATTAAGTTAAGGGGACAATAAAGTTAGTATATATTATCTTCTAGTACTCAAAATAAAGAGAAAAAAAAAATATGTTAAGACATAATAGATGTTATTATTATATCGTTATCATAAATAAGACCATATTATTCAAAGTGAGTGTAAGTAGGGGAGTAAAAAAAAAAAATATCAAACAATTTTTTTTTTATTACGTTGCATTGAAGGATAATAGGAGATTAGGCCGAAATATTATTTTAAGATGTAAATTGGTGTATTTTGAATGTTTGGATTGTGTCATATTAACGGTCTGAATCGATTTGAGTTTGGAAGATGTTTTTGAAGGGTCATTATGGTGCATATGAAGTTAAGAACAAAAAATTGTTTGGTGAATTAAGAAAAGTCGATATTTCTTATGTCTTTTTGGTTCATATTTTAAGGTTGTAGCATAAGGCGTGTTCGTAGCGGACCCGCCTGCGCAACAAAAAATTTTTTGTTCGTATTTGCATATCATCAAAAATTTTGCGCAGATAAAAAACAGGTGCTTGTGTTCATAGAAATCGGTGTCGCGTCAGCCTCGGGCAGATTGCGCAGATATTTTAGTACGCCTGCTTTAGAATGATTTTTAAAGCGCATGTCATTTAACATGTAATAAATAAGATTGTCATTAGAAAATATTTAAGTAAAAAAAAAAATTAATTATTAAAATAAAATAAATATATTTATAATAATAATAATATATAAATATAAATATAATAAAATAAACATATTGAAAAAAATATATTATAATTTTAATATATTTTAATATATAAGTAATATATATATATATTAAAATATATTAAATATTTAAGAGAAAATATATTTAAAAAAAATATTTATAAAATATATTTCAAAAAATATATATAATATATTTTAAAATATTAAATATATATAAAAATATATAATAATATAATATTACTATATAAACGAATTGTGCATGTGCTGCTTCTATGAACAAGAATGACTGCTAAACAATTTTCTGCGCGCCTGCGCAAGTTTTTTTGTTCATAGTGACAGAGAAAAAAATCTGCAAGACACTGACCGACCGATGTTTTACTGCAACTACGAACATGCCTATAATTTTTGGTACTTATATAGTATAAATTTTTATTCTAGAGCAACCTTAATCATTTCGTTCGGACAGGAATATCTTTAATGAAATTCGATCGTAGATTTTGTGATACTAGCATGACTTGTCGAGTAATAATCATTTTGATCAATTTCGGTTCATCTTATTGCATTTTTATTTTTTTTTTGAACCAATAAATTTAATCCAATTTCATGAGTAGCATTCTAAACGTTTTCATTGTAAACATAATGCTCATTTTAAAACAATTTTTGTTACTAAAATCTTGTTGTTCCGAACGATATAATGAAAAATTTTCCTTGATGTTTTGGTTCCGATTTTGAATGCGAAAATTTAAAATCTTGAATATTTCAAAATACACGAATAAAAAGAATGAATAGCAAATTAAAGCTTAGATTTGCATAATTAAATATAAAAATAGAAACAACATACAATAGTTTACAAACTTAACGAAATTTTTGATGACTTTTATCTATTTAAACGAAAAGTTAGTATACTTATCACATCAATTTTACAAACTTAACGAAATATACTTTTATCTATATGAACGAAAAGTTAGTACTTATCACAACAATTTTACAAAACTTAACGAAACATTTTATGACTTTTATCTATTTGAACGAAAAGTTAGTACTTATCACAACAATTTTACAAACTTAACGAAATATACTTTTATCTATTTGAACGAAAAGTTAGTACTTATCACAACAATTTTACAAACTTAACGAAATACACTTTTTTCTATTTGAACGAAAAGTTAGTATTTATCACAACAATTTTACAAACTTAACGAAATATTTGATGACTTTTATCTATTTGAACGAAAAGTTAGTATTTATCACAATAATTTTACAAAACTTAACGAAATATTTGATGACTTTTATCTATTTGAACGAAAAGTTAGTAGAATTTAATATCGATGATTTGTAGATAATTTAATTTTGAAAATTATTTAAAATATTTTCATTTTGCGCCTAACTGGAATTATCCAGTTGTTGAAGTATTTTTATTTTATAACGTTAATTATATTCATTAGAATCTAGATTTCTCAATATGACTATTATTTAACCTAAAATGCTAGTATGTTCTAGATTTTTGTAATATACATTATTATTTCTGTATATGATCTATTTAAGAGTTCAATAATTATGGATATTTTAGGAGCGTGTTTATAAAACTACGTTTTTCATTTCTTTTGTGTCGTGATCGAATATTAATTAAACTTCAAATTATGATTGATACTTATACCTAAATCACATTCAGTGTACGTAATTAACTCAACGTTATTTACGTTTTATAAACTTTTTGATCTGGCGAATATAGAAATCAATAAATACTCCACATTAATAGGCCACTAATATTGCACTTATGTCTCTGTAAATATCAGAACAGCTCAGCTTATGTTATACAAATCTGTATTAAAAATTGGATTTGTGCGAAATTCGAAAAAAAAATGATTTTTTATAAATTGTACTATTTATATCGAGTTATAACTGCTCTGCGCAATTTATTTATTTATTTTAACAGTTGATCCTACATATAAATCTGTAGTCCCACTTTATAGGTTCGAAATGTGGGCCTTTTTATTAAGTTATATTAAATATTTGGTATATATTTTTGTATATTATATATTTATATTATTTTTTGTTATTTTAGTTATATTATATCTTTATTAATTATTAAATTACTAGGGGCCCCTGTTTTGTAATTATAATTTAAGTTGAAGCCAAATTTAAAATTTTTAACACAACATAATAATAACATTATACAGAATAGTATAAAAATAATAAGATGTTGAATGACACAAAATGGCTCTATTTTACTTAAAAGTTTGAATATTATAAAACCAAATAGAAATTTGTTTAACCCGTATGTGCATTTCGGCCATATATACAACTTATTTACATATTAAGAGTTCATTAAGAAGAAGCGAGATAAAATGAGAAGGTGCTTACTGCGCATGTCCTTAAATGCATGGCTATTATAATTATAGCTACTCTATTTTTGTTCTTGTTATTTTTATATTTTTTATTTTAGATGAACTTGTTTTTTTGTTTTTATTTGACGTATTATGTAAATAGGTTTATTTCAACCTATTTAGGATTTCTAAACAATAAGCAAAGAATTTCTAAACAATAAGAAGTCAAACTCGGATATGTATTTTTGCTAACACACCCAAACATTTAAAAAAAGAATTGTTAGAAATAGACGTTAATAAGAATTGTATGTTCACGAATGAAGTGAAATATAGGAGACAAAAAGGTGTAGCGAAATTAATAAGATAAAATTCAAATAGAATGAATAGTGTAAATAATAATTTTTTCGTATTAAAATGAAACTATTTATCGTGGTATCTAAGTATTAAAAGTTACATTTTAAAATAAAAAAAATTTACTTTTTGTTGTCTTTGTTTAAAATTTCAATATAAAATCTTTAATTATTGTCCGAACCTCACTATTTACTTAATAAATAATCCCCCATATAAAAATTTCATAAGCGTTTTCAAATCTTTCGTCAGCCTAAAAAAAATTTGTATATAAAAATTTAGGCAAGCATATGCTGTGTTCTCTTTCTTTCTTATTTATACGGCAATGCTAAAGTAGGAATAGTATGATATATAGTTTTTACTTGTTTCAACTAATCAGGAAATATTTTGTTGTGGTTTATGTAAAAAATTGCATTAGGTTTACGTAAATGAAGAGTTTCCCTTCTAATATCAGTTGAGTTCATTAAGGAGAAGCGAGATAAAATTAAAAGGTGTCTACTGCGCAGGTTCCCAAATGCTTGTCAATTATAATTATAGATATTTGAACCGATGTGTTTGTATTGAAAATTACATTTTTCAGTAATTTTCACCATTTGAAAAAATTGTCGGTTCTCACGGGGTTTGAACCCGTACTCGTTACATTACCACACTCGAGTGCTTTACCACTCAGCTACGGAGGCCACATCTCTGCGCAATTGTTGAATACATTTTTTTTCCCATGTTTCCAGTTGGTTTGGTCAGGTCCAGTCATATATGCATTATTCATTCAAATAATTTTTTTTTATAATAATTTCTAGTATCTAAATTTTATATTTTGAATTTTTATACCTAAAACTACTGAGTTTATGTATACTGTTTATGTACTGTTTGTAGAAAATGTGTGATACGATATGTGAAATAAAAAATTGGAAGAGACTAAAAACATGACGAAAAACATCAATGAAAAATTATTTTTCCATTCATTTTCAGTATTTTTGTCTGGTTTTGGTTTTTTGTACAAAAACTAAAGAGAAGAAGCTTTAGGCTTAATGGTCATTGCCAATAATACTATGCACTTGAGGGCTTTTCTTTAATTTTCTTTTTTATATTTACGAGTACATACATATTATATATATATATATATAATATAACTAGTGATGATAGCAAAACAAAAAAAAAAAAAAAATGTTGATATGACTTATGTATGGATAGAATGTTTTGTTGTGTGATCTACTTACCTAGGTATATGATGGTAATTTCAATAGCCTGATGTATAAGTCTGATTGAATAGTTTTTGGTTTGGTGTATATATATATACATAATATATATGTGTTCTTTTTATGGCTGTGATGTCATTGTTTCTTTCCTTTGTTTTCATTTAAAACCAATATACAATATTTAGAATTTTGTCCTCAATACGGATTATAGGTTAATTCTTTGAAATGAGATTTAAGTGAATTAAATGATTTTTTTTTTTGTTTTTGTTTTTATTATTATTGTTATTGTTTGTCTTATATTTTTTTATTTTTAATTTTTAAAGAAGCCAAACCTGGATTTTAGTTTATTTTGTTGTTTGTGTTTTCATTTTAATCACTTTAAAGATTGCATTGCTGTGATTTTGGGATAAATTCAGTTGACTAGACGGAATTCATTGATTTTCTATTGTTAGAAAAAAAAAATAAAATTTTGCTTTTTTTGCAAATTTCAAATTTAATCACAAAAATTAAATGAAAGAATGTAGAAGAATTAAAATAAAATAAAAATCGGTTGGTCTATTCTGAATATTCGTAATTTATTTATTTAATTTAATTTGATTAATTGTTTTTAGATCTCAAATCAGTAATTTGTTCAAAAAGTGGAAATAAATTTATTTATTTTTTTTTTTGTTTTGTTGTTGTCCCAGATTCGTTAACTTTTTTTTTATATTTAGCTTAATTCTTATTGTATGGGATATTAAAATACATCATTGACACATTAAGTATAGGTATATTATAGAAAAAAAATAATTAGGAAAAGTAGTGTATGAACAAATTTGCTTTTTATTTTACTATTGCAGAGAGCACAGGGTTTATACTCGGTGAATAAATTCTTAGTTTTAATATTTTATCTAATTTTTTACCAATATTTAATAATTATTGTAATCCTATGCAATCGCAAAGATTATTTTTTCAATACTGTTCTGCTTCTGTAACTCTCACCAATTTGAATGAATCATAATGAAATTGATTGTTTGAGACTATTGTTGTTAAATAAAGTTGGTGTTAAGAATGCTAATCTTTTTCTACCAAAACAAATGCCACTGAAACTTATTCTTATTTTTTTCATATTATATCAACTTTTTTGTATTTTTAGTCTTTACTAATTATTTATTTTTGTTAAAATTTTACTAAAACCCAAATTAATTGTCACAAAAAAAAATCTTATCAACTAAAATAAAACTTAACGTATTCTAACCTAAACTTAAGACTACTTTATATAGTTAAACTATCCTAATCTATTTAAGGGAGCTTCCTCCAACCTCCAACTTTATATCTTTTGTCCCTATCCGGGATGAATTTATCAAATTTTAATTGATCCTGAATTAAATTGCGATACTTTTACATGTAGCCCTTCTATTATAATGAAATAATATTGGGACATAGTCTTAGTTTTGTATATAACCATTCTTATCTAGATAAATAAAGGACTCTGGGAACACAAAACCTTTCTGTAGGCTAATTTTTATGTATTCATCATTATGATAATATACATGTGATATTAAAGGCATTTGCTGTATTTCTCATTGATCTATCGAAATAAAAAAATTATAGAATCTGATAAGTTATATATAAACTTGTTGGAATAATATTTTTTAAAGTCTGATTGCGGTGTTCTATTTTTCCCCAGACAAACTCTAATGCATTTCCGTTCCATTTTCCTAATTTTTTTCATATTACTAGCACTTATATTATACCAAATGGATGCTCCATATGCCAGCACTGGCCTTATAACTAATATTATATCAACATTATATAGGTTAGTGTGATGTCTGTGAAAGAAAAACGCTTTGAAGAAAAACGTCTTGCTCCCTAATTGTGATTATTCGGATTTTTTTCTTTCTTTATTAATTCAGAATCAAATTTAGATAAAAAAAACGTAATTCTATTACGATCCCAACGAAAGCTGTATGATCGTCAAAAACAAACATATCCAAAAATACACCGTTAAATCGAAAATTATTGCGCAGTAAATACAAAATTTAAAATCAAACCAAAGCTATATACGAATCATTATGTTTTTAAATGCAATTTTATAGTTTGACTAACACATAAAATATTTTGAAAGATTCAGGGCAAATTTTCTGTATGCTTTGGAATACTTTGGTTGATATTTTTAATAACTAAGATTTATTAAAAAAAATGTCTCTTCTCTTTTTTAACAAACAAAATATTTTTAGGAAATTGTTTCGTTTATCATAACACTATTAGAACTCATCAGTAGGTATTTTTAGTGTTAGACTACCTATACAACTCCTATTTTCATTTTGATTGAATTTATAACTTATAAGAAGATGTCAATAGTACATCTGTGAGTTATAAAAATCGACCAAAATTTCAATGTAAAATGCTATTTTTTATAAAATAAATTTATATGAATATAAATTTTTTAAATGTGAATAACATTAAAATTTCCATGTCATTTTACTTTTAATAAAAAGAACAAGTTCGATTTATTAATTAATATTGATCCATAGACGTTTTATGTCACCATTGTATCCATAAACTCTATATTCTCTTTTTTGTTATGTTTATTTGTTTATTGTTTTGTTTTCATACGTATTTTTTATTAAATAGGGGTAATATAGCTATTACAAAACATATGTAACAAAACATTGAAAATATAAAAATTTATGATCCTAAAGGCTTATATGCAAAGTATAAATACCATATTTAGAATGTTTGTATATAAATGGTATTAATATCGAAATTAAAGTTTTTACAGTTTCATTTTGGATCTCACTGAGATTCATAACCTAAGATTAAAATAAGGGAAATAAATATAAGAATAATAATAATCTGATTTCACTATCCTGTTTATGATCCTTGAATTACATTATTTTATTCAGATGGTTCAATTTAGATAAGAAATTTTGTGTGGTGTGAAAGCCAACAAATATAGTGAATTCCAAAATTACTTGTGAATAATAATTTGTCTTACCTTTATTCAACCTGTAATTTCACCTTAAATCAAAGTTACAAAAAATTCAATAAAATAAAATAATTACAAAAAATTTATACAAAAACAATACAAAATATATATATATATATATATTTTAGATTGATTAATTATCTTATATGCAATCAGTGACAATCTTTGGAAACTATACTTTTTACTACAACACTGCTACTGCAAAATATTACCTAACCATCAAACAAATTATTAGAATTAAAATGCACTTCAATATTTTTGAAAATAAAGTTTCGGCATCATTAAACACCATCAGGATATATTTATAGTACTAAGCATGATTCCTGATTAATATTTTCTTTTAAATGAAATTTTAAAGTAACAAATTACAGTCTACTACTTAGAACTCAGAAGGTAGAAGGCTTCAATTTATTTTATAAACATTTTTTGTTATTGTTTTTAATTTTTTTTTTTTTATTTTAGTTTTACCTTTCCTTAAAATTTCACTTCTTTACGTTCAAAAGTCATGCAATAATATAAATTTTTTATTTTTGTTTTTTGATTATAGTAGTGCAATTGCTTTTTAATGTTATTACAGTCATCCTTTATGAAGTTAACCATTATTCTTTTTTAATTTTTTTTTTAGTTTTTTCATTATTTTTTTTTTTTTTTTAGTTTGAAATCAAAATATCAGCTTTGAACATGCTATACAATTAAATTACATTTTTTTATACAATTGGATATCCATAAAATGAATAAAAGAGAATTCAATAAAGTATATAGAAAAACAAGCTCTTAATCAAGCCTAAATAGATTTATTTATATTGTAAGCACAAGGATAAAGGATATAAACTAGGTATATATTATTATTGTATTGGTGTGAATAGTTGAGTAATAACAATAGTATTTAGTCCTAATACTAATAATATCTGTTTTTGTTAAAATATTCTTGCCCTTACCTTCACTACAAAAGTGGTATAACAAAAGTAAAATAGAAATGGCCTATATGGAAAATTCTTTCTAGATTTTCCATTTTTTTTTGTTTTTTCTAACAAAATATCTTGATCTGATTAGGCACATAAACAATTCAAGCAGACTGGGCACTTGTATGCAATTTATATATAGGTATACATATTATGTATCTTTATATGTGTATCATAAGTAGAGAGAGAGAGAGAGAGAGAGAGAAAAAAAACAATTTATAAAACATCACGCAATCCGGAAGTTCCAATCTAATAAAGTGATTTCAAATTTTCGATATTTCTTATTTATTTTTTTTCATTTGTTTTTTTTTGTTTTTTTTTTTTTTTTTTTTTGTTTTTTTGAAATATGGGTCACGCATTTGCTTTCTTCCATCTAAATTAGAGATTGAATCTCTTGTGTATATTAATAAACTTTATATATATATATATATGTATATAATATATATATGGTTCTCTATTGTTTTATTTCTTGTCTTTTATTAATAAAATGTAATCGTTAGGACATTGTAAACTTATTACAAAAGGATCATACAACACTGACTGTATTACGATTATTTTTATATACAAATTTTTATTCCAATAAAATGCGTATGTGCCTACGTACGAACTTGAATTAAATTAAAGTTGATTATTTGTACGAAAGTAAAAAACAAAAATATTATTTTAAATTAATTGGAGGAAGGTTGAAGTTGATTGAAGTTATCGAAATGGGAATAATAATTTGTTTTAACATTTTTATGTTTAGATACTCTGCTTTACCTTTTAGAAAAGATCAAATATACGCCGAAATGTTGCAAATTATACCAACTTTGTTGCTGTGACCCTGTCATCAGTAATTGAAGAAGCTTGGATATAAGAAAATATTCCGGAAAATTGGACAGATAGTTTAGTCATTAAAATACCGAAAAAAGGAGATCTCATTGTCTGCCAAAATTGGCGTGTTATCATACTGCTAAATGTCATCAATAAAATAATGTCCATCATAATTTACAAGTTTTTGTTTTTTTTTTTTTATACGCAGGCTGGTGGGAATCTTCAAAAGACACAATGAGCCCCGTAGCTTGACATTGTGTGTTGGATTCTTACCCACTAAACCATACCCTTTCTATATTGCGATCTAGTCTAATCTAGACTAATGAGAAATTTTTTCTTGGCTTTATTTTATTTTCCAATAGACAAGTTATTATCAAAAGTCCTTGAGCCGCAACATAGGAATTAACAAGCAGAATTCGGCCCAGGACGCTCATGATAGATCACATCCACACCTCAGCACCATCGTCGTTGAACAGGCCGTGGAATGGCATTCACCATTATATATGCTGCTGTCGACTTCAAGGAATTAAGTCTATTACAGTTTACAGCAAGATTGTATGTGGACCATTATTGCTAACAACAGAAAGAATCATCTCGCTCATTCAGATATTTGTTGAGACGGATTCTCCGAATATACTGAACGAACGAACAAGAATTGAATAAATCAGGTAAATGATTAAATGTACGAAATGGAAGTGGATCGGCTACACATTTCGGCGAGCTACCATAGACTTTGCAAAAGCAGCTCCTGAATGCAATCCACAGGGTCAAATAAAGCGTGTTGGTCCAGAAACAACATTGTTCTGAACAGTAATGAATGAAACAGGTACATTTGGGAAAACATGGAGTGAAATCAAGTCACTTGTCCAAAACCGAGTTCGGCGAGGAAAGCTTGTTGATCTATGCACACACGGAGAGCGACAGGATCAAAGATAATGGTTCCTCTTTACCGGTCCAACGAGAATACTTGTTTCTAAATTTAATTAAATTAAGTTAATGAGGTTCCAATTGATTTTTAATTGCTCTCTGATATATGCTTAGTCATATATATCTTTACATACATCAATTGCAAACATGATAGTTGTATATCTGTACATTGGCATTTTCACTACCTGTTGTTTCACTGCCTCTCAAAAGTGTACATTTGTATTTTGAATAACAATTAAAGCTTTAGATCGTTGAATGTGTGCGTAAAAATGTAATTTTAAATATGTTTTCAAGAGATGACATTAGAGTTACAGGACAATTATATGAGTTCATTTCAGCGTTTAATACATTTCATCATCATCATTGTCCTGTAACTCTAATCGTGAGATATAGGGCGGCCCCTAAATTGTAACGGGGATCTAACATTCAAACTCCGAAAATTTTACGTGTCCTATAGCCGAAGATATTTTGCGCGCGTACGATGCGATTTCGACAATTTATACCCGATTCTGTTAGATTGGTGTTCAGCTCGACATCATATGATGATGTAAAATAATAAATGATATATGATATAAATAATAAAAGATATAAATGATATATGCCGCACCCCTCAAATCCGATGTGTGATTTACTACAACCGAGGCTGTTGTAGGATTCATCATGATTTGATCGCGATTACTGATAGAGACTTAACGCTTGATAAGACCAGGCGTTTGTTGTCATGTTTAATGAAATGTTATCAATTGGTTGAACCTTTGGCATTTTCTGAGATGTGGGTGATCAAACTATAACCTCAGACCTAACAGGAACTCCCGCCCAAATTCATATTTAGATTCATATTCTTACGAGCCGCTCATTGTGAGTATAGACGTCTTTTGTAGTTGAGCCAACGAGGTGATGCAGAAGCTACATACATGGTTACGGAAATAATTCTTAAATTCAATATGTGTAAGTGGCTAAGTGTATCTTCCGACTTTGTTTGCTACCTCTGCCGTTGTCCTATATACTCTATGCTTCCCCTAGTTATCTTCTGTTTCCTATCCATCCTACTACACCAGGATTGGAACCCGATCGTTTGGCTTAGAGTTAACAGGAGTCACAACGTGAAGGTGAGATCCAGACACAAAGATCAGAAAACGCATCACCACCCCATTAGACCTCCATTTTGCTTGGGCTTTTGTTATTAAATACCATGAAGAATTAATTTGGCTTGCAAAAATTTTCGCATTCAACATACGCTCTTAGGTTTTTGTAATTATCTAAAAATATGAGAATTCTATTTATGTTAAAAACAATTACAAATGAAAAATATTTAATATAAAAATTGAAAATTAGTAAAATTACTTTTTACGCAAAATCATAATATGTAGTAATCTATGGCCATTGAAGAAATTTTCGTGGTTAGAGTATGTAGAATTAATGAAACTTAGATGGATCATAATGCAATTCAATTTATTTTCTGCATACATTTTCACCGTAACAACTCCTAAATATCACTAATACTTTTATACAAGTTGTATATAGTTCTGATAATTATGTACCCAATTTGTCAAAAACAATAAAATGAAACACTCAAGATTTGGTAAAATCCCTTGAGGTATTTACAAGCAAACAATTTGAACGAACCAAAAATCGTGACGCAAAACAGATGTCTCCATTTTATTTAAATGGCAAAAAATTATATTTTCTTCCTTTCTTACAAATAATTTTCTATGTTAAGAATTTAGGTAGGTGTAAAATAAAAAAAAAAGCAAAAATAAAAACAAAAAAACTTTTACAAATTACAAGAATATATCCTAAGGAGAGGATGAAAGTGAAATAAAGAAAGAAAACTGTACATGTAATATAATTTATTATTTCTATTTCATTTTGGTTCTCTGGCATTTTTTTTTTTTTTAGCTCAGATTTGAACAAATCAAAGAATTTGATTTAAAGTTGGATTAAATTAATCAGAAAATAGAAACAATGTTGCAGGAAAATACCAACCAATTTAATAATAAGAAGTTGGTGTTTCTATTGTAGCCAATAATTTGATTTTTTCTTGTTTTTTTTTCTATACTTAATATAGAGATGGGAGGGATATAGAAAAGGAAATTAAAAGGATTACACAAGTTGAACTAATTTGATAAAGAATTAATTTAGAGAGGGATTTAATAAGTTTTTTGCTTTTTTTTTTTTTTTTGGGTTCAATTGAATTTTTATTTTATTTTTTTTTTTTTTTTTTTTTTTTTTTTTTAGATATTATTAGAGTTTTGTAGGAACATGATTTAATTTCAATTTGAAATAAATATTATGTAGATTGATTGAAATGATGGAAATGGCTAACTCTATTTCTAAAAGTTTCTAATCAATTTTATTATAGAAAGTATAATAAAATTGAAGGATTGATTTATTATTAAATTTGAATAATTAAATTCAGAAATTTTAGTAAAGTACATTATTTTATTTTGATTTAATGTTAATATAAATTGATATTATGCAAATACTATGAACGGATTATTCTAGAACGTTATCGTAATTTTTTGCTGTGATGTAATTCGTCCACAGCTGGATTCCGTAAGTCCTTTAATATCGGCTTTAAAATAGCTTGTATTATAAATCAGAAGCTTGTTTTTCCGCAACATTGGTGAGTTGCGACTAATCCAATAAAATTTCATTTAATTTCTATTCAAGTTGTTTTTTTTTGCTTTGAATATTAATTTTCCATGCAAGTCTTCCATCCATATATATGCCCAGGTACTTTACTGATTCTGTTTGTTTATTTAACACCAACGTCGAACAAGTTTTTCTCTTCAGAAGGGTAAATTTAACATGTGTTGATCCACTTCTTTAGCCATTGCTGAATTTTATTTATGTTGTCTTGCAGAATCTCTGTACCATGTACTGGGTTATTATGCGATATCAATATGGCTGTATCATCCGCGACAGTAGCGATGGTTGTCTCATTTGTTGTTGATAAGTCCGCAGTATAGATGAGGTATAAAACAAGACCTATGACGCTGCCTTGTAATACGCCTGACATAATTTCATTGGTTTATGGATTATTCACTAGAAAGAGGTATCACCGCAGTAATAAAAAATAGTTGTGGAAGAAATTATTTGAGTTTGTTCAGTAGTCCTTTATGTCATATGCCTTACTAAATTCTTGACTAATATCTAAAAAATTACTTAACGCACTGAAAACTACTTTCCTTTTGTTTATATTAAAACTAGTCTTTTAGACTAACCATTAATACAATTTTGGCTCTATTAATTCAGGTATCTTTGATCAATCAAAATCCCATTAGGAAAAATTTTTTCCAAAACAGTTAGAACGGGTTCGTCCGTTTAAGACGTCTAACAAATTTTTGACTGTCAGCTAAGCGTAAAACTTCAGTATTAATATGTTGAGAAAGACGAATTTTTTGGCGTATTGCCAGTTTTTTGATTTCGTCTTTTGTGATCTTAAAATCTCTATGAATGTCAGCATTGCAAACATACCAGGGAGCATTGACAATGTTTCGCAACACTTTGTTTTGGAACGTTTGGATAGTTTGAATATGAAGTTGTTTAGCACAACCCCATATTTGAATACAGTATGCCCAGACTGGCTTCAATATTTGATTGTAAATTAAATTTGTTATATGTGAAGATGTCCGCCCAATTAGCAAATACAGCTGCTTGTATTTCAGTTCTAACTTTTGTCTTTTTTTCTTGACATGTTCTTTCCATCTGAGCTTTGCATCAAGTGTCATACCAATATATTATGCTGAGTTTTGATGTGGTATGACGACATTGTTTATTGTGACCGATATGGGCGACTCCACAATATTTTGTTTGTAAAATTAACATGTGTGGATTTTGATTTCGTTTAATTTAATTCTCCATTCTTTTGCACCATAAGTAGATTTTGTTGTTTGCTTGTTGCAATTTATTTGTTGCTTCGCTTATATTATTACCAACCGCTAATACTGCAGTATCATCTGCAAAAGTTGCCATCGTTTCATCTTCTAGTTCTGGTATATCACTAGTGTAGAGTAAATATAGAATAGGACCCAGAATGCTCCCTTGTGGTACTCCTGCATGTTTATTGCTTAGCATAGAGTAATCTTCCCCTTGCTTAATATTTGATACTCCATTTGCTAAGTAAGATGCTATTACCTCGACATAGGCTTTGAGTAGAATACGGTGCAGCTGGAAAATAAGTTCCTCATGCCATACTTTATCAAAGACTTGTGAAGCATCAAGGAACACTGAAGAGCAGATACATTTTTCTTCTAAGTGTATTTTCGATGACATCAGTTATTCGGTGGACTTGTTCAGTGGACTTGTTATGAATCATTATAATCTCTGCCACTTTCCAAGCATTCGGGACATATTTTAGTTTGAACGCTGCATTCATTATTTTTGTTAGAACTGGCAAAGCTTTTAGCGGTAGTTGTTTTAAGATATCAGCTGTAATTAAATCAAATTCTGGAGCCTTGTTGGATTTTAAACATTAGATTTCCCTTATTAATTCACTTCGCCTGATAATCGTTATTCTGCTATCTGCTTGAATAACTTGTACTTGATTTATGTCTAAATCAGATTCTATGTTGTTTGGCGTAAACGTTTTAAAGAGGTGATCAGCAAAAGTTTTTGTTTTTTCTTTATCACTACGTGCCCATGATCTGTCACCTTTTCTAAGTGGAGCTGAATGTTCGATCGGTCTTTTTAGTTTTTTGGTTGCTTTCCAAAGTGAATATTTAGTTTCTTTAGTAGCAGAAAGGTTTTCTACGTAGTTCTGCATTGTTTCTTGTTTCAGCTCCTTTATTTGCCGTTTTAGCTCTAGAAACTTGAAATTGAAATTATTTTTATCTGCTGGATCACGTGTTTGTTGCCATTTTCTTCTAGCTCTTCGTTTGACTTTTATCCTTTCTATTATATGTTTGGGTAGGTTATGCCCAACTTTTCTGAATTTGCTGATTTTAGTGCTTTGCCATGCTGCATTCTGGATAGCTCTCGTGAATTTTTCCGTAGCAACTTCCAGTTCTTCTTTCGTATTTATCGAGATATCTTCATCCCAAAGGATTATTTATTTAATGTTTTATTTATTTGTACAGTTCGATTCGATTCGATAGATAATACTTAAACAATTAAATGTTTTAATGTACGGCTATTATTCAAAAAAGTATAATGTTAGTATTATATTATATTGCTGAAGGGGGACTAGTTCACAGCTTAAATTTCTGTACTCAACTGCATATTAATTGACCAATTTTTTGAGCAAAAATTGTACAATATCACAATTTTTCTTTATAATATAGAAATTAATTTTTCTAATAATTTCATATCCTATGATATTTCCCATCTATTTGTATTTTGGCCTAAACTCGGCATTTGTGTAAATGTTAAGGTTAAAATTTGAAATGTTATAGTCTTAAAACCTCAAACGCTTTTATAATGTTCGATACAAATGGTAGAATTCAAATGGTTCAATTCCATTTTTTGAATTTTGATAATCAATGCTACAATTTTGAAAATCAATCACGGCTTCAAAGAGAACATTTAAAGTGTAGATACCTTTTACTCTATCTTTTATCATATGAATCAATACCAACCAATATACCTACTTTATTCTGACGCGTAAGATATAAACATTTTTTTTTCTATTTTTTAATAAGAATTAAAGAGTCTGACAAATGATATGATCATATTTGAAATAAAAAAAATAAATATATAAAACCACTCCAAATTTAAAATCAGGGAGTAATATTTCGCACTCCCGATGAATACCGAATTATTAAATTTTTCCTAAAGGAAGTGAAGAAAAAAAAATCACTTGAAATGTTAATTTTATAGAGAACAGTGTTCCTTCAATATTATACATATATATTATATACATACCCGATATTGTTAAAGCAAGCCCCCTTCAATTTTATTTTTTATTTTTTTGCATTTTAAATCATATTCTGTTCAATTCATATTCTGTTTACATATTTAAATCAGTGAGTCGCGTAAACAATTTCCGTCTCAAAATAATATTAAAAATGTCCTTAAAATTAAAAATATCCTGAAAAAGAGCATAAGAATAAAGGTATATATGCATATATATATATATATACAATTTTAGATATGTAGATATATATAGACGTATATAATTGTTGCGTATAAAAAAATGTAGGTATTTATATCAAATAAAATAGTATCAACAGCAATAGTTGTAGTAGTTGTAGTAGTTTTCAGTTTTCTCTTATGTTATTTTTAGGTTAAGTACAACTCAAGTAAAAATTTTCATATATGGAAATTTTTCATATTTTTTTATTTTTTATTTTTTTTGTCACTTTTTATAATTTTTAAATTTGCTTTAAAATAAAAATTTTTGTTTTCTAAAAAAATATACTCCCATTTTTATGCTGGTGTATTTGTGTTTTTTATTGAAAGGAATGAAACTTTATTTTTAAATTAGAAAAAAAAAAGTATATTAAGTTTGAGGATGGATGCGTGCAGTATTAAGTAATCAACTTGTATTGTAATTTTGGATTTTTTTATTTTTTTTTATGCACCTCTTGCCTCTCTGTGCCCTAAAGAAATTCTTTTTTTATTGCGTCTTCAATATATTGCAGAGATTTTTATGAAGATATGATGAACTCGTCCCCTCGTTATAATTTGTATAAAATACATTTAGTCAACATTTATAGGTAAGAAGTTGCAGCATCAAACAAATACGCAAAATAACAAAAAAAAAAAAAAAAGAAAAAAAAAAAAGCCTAGAAGTGTTTACTTTTCTTTTTGCACGTATTCTCATATTCTCCTTGGCAGTAGGTAGTCTTAAAAACTTGTGGTGATGTTGTGACTTAATTCAAATTGTGCCACTAAATGAGCAAGAATAGAGATTACATCAGCATCAGCATATTGATGATGAATTTTTGTGTAAAAATGATGGAAGTTTTAATATTTTTTATTTTTTTTTTTTGCTCAGGATAACATCCAGAATCAGAATTCTTATTTGATTTTAGAATACATACATTTACTTGCTGTGTGAGAGATCTGAGAAGAAAAAATAAAAAAATTATTTTTACATATAAAGGATAAAAAGAAGGATATGTACTTTGTATAGATGTCAAAATAAGAGTTTTTTTTTATTTATTTTTTTTTTCTGAATGGGTGAGATTTTTGAATGTGAAGACTCACATGAAATTTTTTTTTTAACTCAGATTTAGTTTGGTGGTGTGGTTTTGGTTTTATTTTTGTATAATTACTTGTATTAGTCATCAGGTTGCATACAAATTGAAAAAAAAAATGTTGTGTACTATGATAAAATAATATAAAAGATCTTTTCAATCACATAAAAGGCACAAAACAAACAAAAAAAAAAAAAACAGAAAAGAAAAATGGTTTCAACAGAAATAACTGAAAACGTAAAACTGAAAGGAAATTTGCACGTGTCAATTCCTGTTTTTATTTTGGAAATAAAAAAAAAAAAATAAAAATCTTTTAATAATTTTTTGTTTTGATTTTTTTGTGTCAAGTTCTTTTATGCTCTATATAATATCCTGTTGGATTATTTTCTGCTCATATGGGTTGATTTCAAAAATATTTAGATTAGATTTTAGAAAATTTTGCGAAATCAAATAAATAAAATGATCTTATTTTTGTCTAGGTATTATAAATTCATAGGTGTGAAATGGCGACTATAGCTATCTTCATTTCGATTGATTTTGATCAATAAAAGTTAACTTTTTGAACTACCCGCGTATTAATATTTACAATTTATTATAATATATTTGTTCCGCTAAAATGGTCATAATCTGCTGAGTGAATTAATTCTGCTAAGATAGTTATTTACGATCAGTTTTATATTACTGATTATGATTATATTACAACTATCTTATAAATTACTAATATGCAAAAGGCGTATTAAAGATAACAAGTAAAAATTTGTGAAAATGTACAAATGGCTTGTGAGGGACGATTCCACTGAATCGACCCCCTTATATCAAAAATTAATACTAATTTTAATATTAAATATTTATGACTCTACAGTTACTTACAGAAAAGAAAAAAGAAAATAATAAAAGAAATATAATACGAATTGACTTGAGTTTTAGAATCTACTTAAAAGATCATGAGGCCTGAGTCGTTTTAGTCTTCTTATATGGGCGGTATTCAGCGGTGGTCAGTTGCCAGTTGGTATGGATGGAGCTGCAATCTTTCGTGGTATCTTTTGCTGGTCTTTGTCACCACCTCTTTTACGGAGCATATGTTTAGATCCTTTCTTATATTTGAATTGCTGACATACCAAGGGGCATTGTCAATTTTACGAAGAGCTTTGGCTTGAAACCTTTCAAGGATTTCGATGTTTTAAGTTGCTAGCTGTACCCCATAGCTCAATTCCATATGTCCAGATGGGCTTTAAAATTGACTTATATAGCAACACCTTGCTCTCCAATGAAACGCATGAACGACGTCCCAATGCATATTCCTGAACTTAGTTCTTAACTGCTTATTTTTATTGAGAATGTGCTTTTGCCACATTAGTCTACGGTCCAGATGCAAGCCTAAGTACTCTATCGAATCTTCGTGCGGTAAAACTTTGTTGTTTAGGGTTACTGGCGGACATGTGCTCCTTCTGATGGTAAATGTAATATGCACCGATTTGGACTCGTTAGTTCTTATTCTCCAAATTTTTAGCCATTGTTGAACTTTACTTAATCCCCTTTGAAGGTGGTGTGATGCCAGGTTTGGGTCTTTGTTTGATCACAATATTGCTGTATTTTTTGCAAATGTGGCCATCATCGTGTCTTCGCTCGTAGGAATATCAGTAGTAAAGTATCAATTAAAGATCAGTTATATATATATATTTTTTTTTTTACACTCTTACAGTAACTTAGGTAAAATCACATTTTCGTGCTTAATTAAGTACGGTATTGCAATTTTACACTACAATATCTAAAATATTTCGAGTGTTTATTTAACAAATTACTGGCTTATCAACGCATTAAATGTGGAAAACTACTGCTATTGTCAGGAACTACTTCTTCTTCTTCTTTAATTACCTATCCATATAATTGGGTGTCAGTGGTCATATGATATTGGAAACGATGTTCTAATAGATGTTTCAATCCGTTGCTGAATGTATTAAATCGCCAATGTTTCTGTCCAGTTTCTATTGTTGCTCAACCATGTTAATTGTTTTCTTCCTATACCTCTTATTCTTTAAATTTTTTCTCTTGAAGTATTAACTGAAGTAGCTCGTATTTATTTCCACGCACAATATGCCCAAAGTAGGAGTTTTGTTTCTTTAGCCTTAGAAGTAGTTATTTTTTTGTGTTTGTTCTACGTAGAATTTCTTCGTTTGTAATGTTATTTGTCCGTTGATTTTTAATATTTTGCGTAGATCCACATTTCGGAGGTTTCGGGTTTGTCAGGTTCTCTTACTTGTAAGGTCCATATTAGATAGCTTCAATCACTTTTGCATTTCTTGTTGCAACATCTAAAGCATTGATATTCCGTATAGTTTCTTCGTTAGTTTCTTGTAATATGCGTTTGGTGGCAAGCTCATTCCATATTGCCAAAGAGACTAATGTAATGATTCCGGCAATGGTTATAAACGCTGTGGAGGTATGCATTTTGTTTATTTTTTTTTGTTGCTCATGAAGAATATTTCGTAGTCTAATATCAAACAAAACACAGGTTTTCGGTTAAGGTTTTTCAAAGTTTAACCTTCTGCCCTGTTTATATAGTAAATATTCTATTTCGCATGAATGTATTTTCTATAATTAATTTTTTTTTTTTTTAACCTCATTTTTATTTACATCTGTTTTAATAAAGACACCTAGTAACTTTCCTTACATTTCGAATTTTTTCACAATGATTTTGTTATAGTAATTTTTTCTAAAATTCATTTACATTATATATATTTTTTTTTTTTTTTTTTTTTTAAACTTCAAAATTTATTTATTAAATCATGTGGTCTGTATTTTTTCAGGCGCTTATTTCTTATTCTTTCTTGTTCTGGTAGAGTGCTAATTCCATTGTTGGAATGGGTTGATAGTTTTTGTTGATATTTTAAACTTGTCTTTTTAATTTCTTATTTATTGTCAGTATTTTTGAAAGACAGTGTAGATCATCATTTCATACTATTCGGCTCTCGCTATCGTTCTAATTATTTTTGATTGTGGTCTTTGTATTAAATTAATGTTGGTATTTGGCTTGAGGTACACCAGATTTCTGCACCATATGTCCATATTGGTTTTATATGTAATTGTTTTGCAAAGTAGCAGCTTGTTGTTCATTGTCAATTTAGATTTATCTCCCAAAAGCCATTATAGTTGCCCGGATTTTAGCCTTATTTGATTACGTTTGTGGATTATGTGGTTCTTCCATGTCAATTTATTATCGATGTGCATCCCTAGGTATTTAGCTTGATTTTCGATTTTGATTTATTTATTATTTATCATTATTGGTTCAGGATCGTATCGAGCTCTTGTTGTATATTTTAAAGAAAAGATTAACCAATTTTATTTACAACAATATTAATATGAATAGAATAAGTATTGTAGCATTCGTTTGGCAAACAGCTGTTCGTTTGGTTTCTTTTTGTTTTTTTCTTTTTCATTTGTTTTACTTTTGTTCTATTTTTGTAAAATCTAATTTTTCATTATCATAAGTAAGGTAGTTAATAAATTTTGCTTTCTTCATTATTGTTTATTACTTTTTATTTAATTTTTTTTTTTTAAATGTGATGAATAGTTTAATTATTGTATAAGACTTTCTAATTGATATTAGTAGTATAAGAATAATTAATAGAATTGATAAATATTGTTGCACTGATTCACAGTTTAGTTGTAATATATTATTTAACTTTTGAAGTACGTAAAACTCTATACGAGCTACAAGCACATGCGATTATATCACCCCTACACTGAACTTCAACAAAAAGCCTAAAGTAGGTTTTCCTGCCAGGGCCGATTGGAAGCGTGGTTTAAAGAAAAGGGAAAATGATATAGGAATTTTCACTGATGGGTCTAAAATGAACTGCGGAGTAGGTGCAGGAATTTTCTCAGAAGATCTAGAAATATCAAAATCTTATGATCTCCCTAAATACGCTAGTGTCTTTCAAGCAGAGCTGCTTGCAAATAGGGAAGCGCTTAAAACCCTTAATAACATTCATACGACCAAAACAAAAGTCACAATTTTCACGGATAGTCAAGCCGCTATCAAAGCTTTGGTGGCGGACACTATCTGTTCTAAGCTGGTGGAACAATGCCGAAACAAAATTGAAAACTTAGATAATCGGTTCTCGATCTCTCTACTATGGGTTCCTGGTCACAGTAACATAGATGGAAATGAGAGAGCCGATGAATTGGCAAGGCAAGGTTCCAATCTCGACAGGTCCCTTGAGGAAGACATTCACTGTCCAATGAGAGTCGTCAAGGAGCGCATCCATTCATACTTTCGGGCCAGAGCGACTGAAAGGTGGCATAGACTAAATACCTGTGCGACCTCGAGGAAAACGTGGCCCGCGTATAATATTAATAAAACCAAACAACTCTTAACCAGATCCCGCACAGATATAGCAACAGTAGTACGGGTCACTGGCCAATAGGAAGTCACGCTGCCAAGCTAGGTATTCCTTTCAATCCCCACTGTCGCAGTTGCAAGGATGAGGATGAGGCAGAAACTCTTCAACACTTCCTTTGCAGATGTCCAGCATTAGCTAGAGTCAGATTCCGGACTTTAGGTGAAGCTTTCCCCAGCAATATAGGTTTTATTGCGGAAAGCAAAATAGGAGATCTGATCAATCTTCTTAATCTCACAGGGTGGCTCTAGTACTGAGTTTCTGGGGAGAGTGAAGATAAGAGAATGCCGACCTATTAAAAATGACAACATGAAATAGGTCACTCGAGTCGTGGTATCAAAAAGGCACAATTAAGTGCTAATTGGTTTTTCAGAAGTAACTGGAATGACCACTTCTACCTACCTACCTACCTATACGAGCTTGTCAGCTCTTTTGAGTACTTAATAAATGAATAAATGAAAAAATATATAATTTGAGTAGTTTTGTCTCAGTCATTAATTTGGATATTCCAACTTGGTTAAAGTCATTGTTTTATTCATAATTTTTTGTACCTATTTAGTAGCTGTTTTTAAGCAGTCATGTGAAGCAAGTATACCAGTATCATCTACAAATGTTGCTAATAATGTATTCTGTTTTCTTGATATTGGAATATCGGCTGTATACAGGAGATATAAAACTGGACCCAATACACTGCCTTGCTTATATTATATTTGAACATTCAGACTTGCATTTAACAAAGAAATAATATTAACAAAAAATCTTATAATAGCTCGTAATAGTTCATTAGACTACATGATAGACCTGTAACATACCCAGAAATATACAAAAGAGGCCATTGAAATGGAAAAAAATCTATTTAAATTTAATATTTTAACTTTAGAAATTTTGACTTCGTTCGAATTTTTCTCATTTCTTATTTAATCCCCCCAGTTTCACATTTTTCTTATTTGCATATACAGGAAACCACCTATTATACTTAGTATCATCGGTTTGGGTATAAATTGATTTGCCGTTCAGTGTTAAAAGAAAAAAACAAAACTGGTTTTTGTTCATGATTTATAAAAATGCTTTTGATAAAAAAAATTGTAATCGTGCGGAGAGGGGGGGGGGGGGCGTTCTATTAAAAGATGAGAACAAAATTTGGATAACGTGTCAAAATTTTCTTTCAAAATAAAATTTTTTTTTTTTTTTTTTTTAATAGCTTTTTTTCCAAGAAGAATAAAATCTCAAAAACCTGTCAAATGATTTGTTGCTTTAGTTGGAAGATGAGTGTTTTTTGCGTCATATGTTCAAAATACAAAATAACAAAAAATAAACCAAAATTTTAATAAAATAGAATAACAAAACAAGTCTTAATTGAAAACGGGAAAGTGTTGAATGCCAAAATTTATTTCTTTTCAATTTATCGTGATTGAATAACTAAAGAGTCTCGTGGTGGTGTAATTAAGGTTAGTTGGTTTGAGTATGTTGTATTTTTTTTTTTGAAAAAAAAAAAACAAATAAAAATTAAATAAAAAAAAAATTTCAATTCAAAATTCTGAATAGTATGAATTGATGATGGATTGTCATGTTGTTAAATGATATTAAATAAATGTACATTAGTAGATGGGACTTGAAAGTGCATAGAAAGAATGGGTAGTAAAATTTAAAGTTTTCAATTTAAAAAAAAAAAAAAAAAAAACAATTTTAAAACAAATTTAAAATGAGAAAGGGTGTTTGCACAATGACAAAATTGTGCGTTTTCAAATTAAAGCTTCTGACCTGAAATCATGTTGAAAATTTGATCAATCAGAATTTTGTCGAATTTTGGTTGTTTTTGAATATAATAAAATAACCTTAAAAAAATGAAAACATGTTGTTATAGTGGAGAAAATTTCATATTTCAAGAATGTCTAACTCTCTGCATTTTAAAATATTAATTCATATTCATAAAACGTTCAAACAAGACAAAGATTATGTTTTTGATACTCCCACACAAAATAAGCAATTCCAGTCTTGTTATTTTTAATTTAAATTACGACAAATTATTGTTTCAAAGAGTTTTAATTCACAGTTAAAACTCACATATAATTTTAATAATAATTTGTATAAGCATGTGATATTTTGCTTTACATTTTAGTAAATATTATGATTAGAATTTCATTTTTTTTTTGCATATTATCTGAGCATTCTACTCCCGGAAAAAAACACAATTAATAGAATATAAAGAAACAATTAAAATTTTTGGGTAAAATTCATTTTAGATTGATATACATTTCGTATATATATATTTTTTTTATTTATTTATTTCATTATCTCAAAAAGAGCAATTCTGCTCGTGCAGAGTATATAATTAGCATATAGGCTTAACAAATTGTATAAACTAATATTAATTAATTGTATTCCAGTCTATTTACATTTTTAAATTCAATTCAAAATTATACTTAGACTTCATAATATAAAACGCTAAATAAATAAAACATAAATTAGAGGTAATAATTGGCACATATATAGACTTAATACCCAATTAGCAAAAAGTAATAATATAATGTATCAAGTATGTATGATATAATAAATAATTCTAGATTATACTAGATCCAGAAAATACTTGTTAATCTCTTTTCTGTAATTATTGTTTTAAAATGTTTTTACATTTTTCGGTAGGTGGTTGTACAGTCTTATGGCATTGTTGTATATAGACTCATTTCTAATTCCCGGAACTATTCTGTTTACTTGAAGCGCAAATTTAATGACCTTGTATTTATTATTGTTATCTCTGTATTTGTGTTAATGAAGCCATTTAATATCCTGTGTATTTGCATGCATATTATTTTTTTTATGTAAAATTTTAATGGCAGAATTTGATATGTTTTATGTATTTCTATTGTTGGTGTCATAGCGTTTAAGTCAATATGAAATTTTTATAGCCTTATTTTAAAAATGTCTGAATGTTTCAGATTTTTAATTTTGTTATATTTCCCCAGTCCACGATTGCATATTATACAAATATGAAATGTGCTGTAGAACAATGAGTTTTTCCATTTGAGCGCAATTCTATAGGATATTCTTTTGAATATACCTGTAATTCTCTTCCCTTTCCCTAACTGACTACTGAATTGTTCTGGTTGAATTCACAGTCAACAATAATTACTCCTAGGTATATATAGTCTATCGGTTTTATTATATTTTGCACTTTATATTTTATATTTACCGATTCAGACACTGTCGATTTGAAAATCATATATTTTATTTTTTCAATATTGACTGTTAGTTTGTGTAAATTCATCCAACTATATGTATTTTTTCTAGATCAATGTTCATGCGGGTTTCTAATTCGCAATTATTGTTTCCGGAATAGAGCACTAACAAATCGTCCGCATACAAAAATGACTTCCCCTCTAATTCTAATTCAGTGAAGGTATTAATGTAGCCGTTGAAGAGCGTTGGAACTAGTGAACTACCTTGTATTATGCCGCAATCGGTGCGTCTTAAATTACGATCCATATAGTCGCATATTTATACCTCTTTGACAAATAGCTTTTGCTCAATATTCTTCACATTATATCCCAATATCACGTGAAGCAAGGTTAATCTATCTGTTGAGTCAAATGCTTTTGTGAGATCGCAGAACAAAAAGCTGCTACTTTCTTTTTATTCCCTAAATTGTTTTGAACGCGGGAGATTACATACATTAACATAATACGTTTCAAGTATTTTTCCAAATATTCTACATATTGAGATAGGTAAGTATTTCAGATAGATAAGAATTGAACTATACCACTAATTTAGTAAATAGATAAGTAAAATATTGGTTGGACACGTTTGTGAAATTTTCTAAATTATTGTTTTATTCGATCTCATTTTCTGATTTTAAAAAATTTCCGATGTTTGATCGAATAATGTCGTATTGTTGGAGCGCGTTCGAAAATAAATCTCAATATAAAATTTCCGATATATTCTAAAGAAAGTTTTTAGTTCTAAATGTTGTTCTGAACATATGTAGCAGCTCAATCTAGCGCGAAATTAAGAAGTAGACATTTTAAGAATTTTGGTATTCTAAATCGAGAAAAATGTAGACCACTCCGGCAACCCTGGCTATATTTAATATATAAACAGAAAAAAATAAAGTACAAAATAATATCTGAACCATTTCCAAACCGATTTTCATTACTAGCCTTTTGAAATGACAGATATTTAAAACGAGACGTAGCGAATTCAAATATTTTTCAAACTTTATTAATTTTAAATTTCACCTCATGTATAAGTATACATACCTACATCTTAACATACAAAAACTTTAATTTATCAAATCGTCATCGCAACTCACCAATGTACAAAGTTTCTGTTTTTCTTGCCAGAATTAAATTTAAATTTGATTTTAAATAAAATATAAAAAAATATGGTTGTTGTCTAAGATAAATCTATGAAAAAAATATCTAGTATCATCAAGAATAAATTATTATTGACATTATAATATTATTAATTCACTAGTTTTGTAACCCGCCATAAATGACGAAAGCAATGACGGATATTTAAAAGGAGACGTAGCGTATTCAAATATTTTTCAAACTTTATTAATTTTCAATTAGAAATTTCAATTTAAAATTTCACCTCATGTATAAGTATACATACCTACATCTTAAAATACAAAAATTTTAATTTATCAAATGGTCGCAACTCACCCATGAACAAAGTTTCTGTTTTTCTTGCCAGAATTAAATTTAAATTTGATTTTAAATAAAATATAAAAAAAATATGGTTGTTGTCTAAGATAAATCAATGAAAAAAATATATAGTACCATCAAGAATAAATTAAAATTATTATTGAAATTATAATATTATTAATTCACAAGTTTTGTAACCCGCCATAAATGACGGAAGCAAAATAAATTCTAACATTTCTTCCTTCATTAGAGTTTTCATTTCAAGTTTATAAAAAATATGTATTTTCTTACTAATTTATCAATATCATACCTTTATTAGATTTATTAGAATTCTTTTTATTACCATATAAACAGAATATTTGTAGTAAGGTGCAAAATTTTCAATTCGTTAAAGGTTATTTACTCGATCATTTTAACGACATCTTATTTGCCATCATTGGAAATTTAAACATATATTATCCTAAGACCTGAATAATTATATTTATATTTATATATATTTCAATTTGTATATGTGTTGGAATATTCCGTCGAACTTACAAACATCCAGATAAATGCAGAAAATTATATATATATATATATTAATGGACCATATTTAATCAAACTTCATCGAATTTTAAGGAGCGGGAGGATACTAGTATTATTTATAAGTTATTTAAATGAGACTTATCGGAAGTTAAATTATGTTACGTTGCTACTTTTTTTTATTAATTTTGTGTACTTACTCGAATAATAATAATATCCTTTTAGTAACTCTAATTAATTAAATAAATAATTTAAATTAAATATATTAAATAAATAATTAATTAACGGTAATTACTAAAACCGGAACCTGTACTTCTGCAGTCAATCCCAAACCAATAAAATTTATTTTCGGTGTACTTTGTTCTTACCAAACACATCTTTTTTAATATACCTGCCATTTGTATATTTCAATATTTGATCAGATGCATACTGCTTCTGGTCTGTAAATTGCCCGCAAATAATTATTGCAAGTACGAGTATGACTGTACTATATAAAAAAACAATTTTTATTTGTCAAAATATTTTCCTCTCATTCTATTTATAGAAAATTTACAGATTTACAATGTAAATAGTTCTTAACTAAAGTACACACACACATATGCATTGTGGCTTCGATGTGAATCTTCTACTATATTTACATCAATTTATAAAATTCAAACTCAAGTGACAAATCTCTAAAGAATTTCTTTGAAAATTTTATTTCTTAAGAAATAATAAAAAAAAAAAAATTTTAAAATTAGAAACAAAAAAACTTGAAATATCTTGAGACGTTCATCATCGTTCGAAAAATTCATCGTACCTACTACACATCTTATATATTATGCACTCTTTAATGTTTTCTTTTGTTCGTTCACAAATGCTAAAGTTATTATTCTTTTGTATATCTAATTTTCAATTTTCAATTCATGAAATTTACCTAAACAAATTTTTTTAAGGTGGAGATGGTATAGGAACGTGAATGAGTCATGGATTTAGTTAAAATAGAAATTTTTTTGAAATTATTCATTTAGATTGTAGCTATTGAAATTATTTTATTATCTCTACTCCATATAATATTATTTATAGGAAATTAAAATTTCTAAATTTAATCTAATAATATAAATAGATTTTTATGGAAAAAAAAAACAAAAAAATATCCTGCAATAAGGATAATAATATTCATGATAATACGATTTTACAAGAGTGATGCTTATGGCATTTTATTTGTTTTGATTTTTTGTTTTAAGGGGACTAGAGCTACTAGCATTATATGATATGAGTTTGTTATTCGTGTTTTAAACTCTTATTTTTAATATTAATTATGACAACTTGAAGATTGATATTTACAGGATTTACATACAAAACATTTTTTGAATATTACTTTATCATTGATTATATCAAATATCGTGTAATAAAAGGTGGAGATTGTTAGATTGATATCCTGTTGATTTAGCAGTGTGTCCTATGTCCTAGTCAATAGTAGCAATTTATCTTTTGATAATTGGCATTAAAACAAGTCAGTCATTAACAATAGCATCATTGTAGATTCAGAAAAGCGTGGCATGGTTGAGTGAAGCTCAAAGATGATTAACTCAAGAGTTAATAAACCGGTTGATTGAATCATTGCCAAGTTTAACCTCTACTTTCGAGAAAGCTAGATCTAGCCAGTTTTTGTTATCATTTGAAAAATTTATAATTTGTTGCAGATCATTCTGGTAGTTAATAGGTAGTAAAAAGTAATCAGTATCGTCAACAATAAATGATATCGATGGACGGTTAAAATCGCCAAAAATAAAAATTGAATCATCCTCATTCATCATAGTTAATAATATGTTGTGATAAATATCATAAAAATCAAAATAGAGATTATTAAGAAATTATACAATTCCGAGCTATAAAAAACAATTATTGATGAAAACATTAATAGCGACTTACACAAAGTCAGTGAGTGGTTAAACCATAGCAGATTAACAATTAATGTTTCAAAAACTGAGTTCATATTATTCAAACAAAAAAATAAAGAAAATATTAATTTATCAATTGACATTTTGATCAACAACCGATAAAAAGAGTCAAATCAGCTAAATATTTAGGCTTACACATTAATGAAGACCTGGCTTGGAAAATACACACTGAAAAATTAAAAAAATCTATAATGTCAATGATTGGTTTGCAATAGGAAGATGTCCTAGACTAAGTGAGCACGCTGCAAAGTTAGTACTTTACCTCTCACAGTTCAAAATAAGTTTTTTAATTACAATTTTGAGTCAGGGTTGCCAAAACATTATAAACTTAGTCGCCCTACTTATTAATAGAGCCATAAAAATCTTATACAAACTACCTTATGATTACTCAACAAGGTTATTATATTCAGACTACAATTTACACTCCGTAGAACAAACAATATTTTCGGAAAACTCTAAGCTGATTTATAAATTATCAATTAAACCAAAGGAAAAGTAATCTAAAACTTCAAACAAGTGATTCAATACACAACTACAACACAAGGACAGCAGAACATTTTCGATTGGGAGCTCCAAGAACTGAAAAGGGTAAATGTGACATTATGTTCAACTGTCTAAACATTTTCAATGGTCTTCCCGACAATGTTAAATATGCCCTAAATATAAGAGTGCTAAAAAAAACGATTGAAAGCATTGCCACAATATTTTAAAGCATTGCCAAAAAAAAAAAATAAAAAAAAAAATAATATGAATATGTATATTAGAAATAAATTGTAATTATCCTTAAAGGTAAAGATAAGAACTTAAAAATGTATAATGTGTTTAATAAACAATATTAAATTGTATTTCATTAGATTGTAAATTAGTTTTAAGAGAGGTTTATCCCAGTTTTGTACTATCTATCTCTTTTCTAAAAAAAAAAAATAAAAAATTATCCAAGTTAATTTTAATGAATAAATGATCAAAATGATGGCTTGGTTTGGTGGATAATTGTATTTCTGTACTATTATTGACTGGAAACTGACTTGATATCTTCGAGTCAGTAAACATTATAATTTTAGCGTAAATAATACAAAAATTGTGATGCTAGGCACAAAAAGCTATCTTATTAACATTAATCGGGTGTATATTTGTCATTATCCTGAAACGGTGATTAAAATCTAGTCTTAAACATACATATTATTGTTTTGAATAGAAAAGTGGTCTGCGACCAAAAAATGTTTGCGGCCATTCAGTCAATAAATTAGAAGCTTAGTATGTGTGTAGAAGCTTAGAATTTAAAAATAAAAACGATGAATAAATTAGAGCTATTTGAAATATGATGCTATCGACATTTACTGAGCATATTTTACTTTTAGAAACTCAAAGTGAAAGAAAATTATTGGCAACTATACTTTAAGTCCTCAAACGCAGAAAGATAAGTTATTTTGGATATATAGTGAAAGATTAGGTAGTAGTGGCTGCCGACAGTACATCGACACACTTAGACCGGTGAGGTCAATTGTGATACTCCAGTGATACGTAGTGAAGGATTAAAAGTGTACGAATTAATTGAATTGATTATCGAACAAGGAATAAAATGTCTAGGTGAGTTAAATTTTAGAATTGGACATTACAAACTAAACTGGAATGATCATTAAAAGCAAAGCAATAATAAAACGAAATACATCATAACATAGCCACAACAGGAGACTGTTTCCAAGGCTCAAAATGTGTAAATCTTTTTTTTTTAACCTGCTGGTTATTGGAATGTTTTGTAGATCTTTCGCCAAAAGGTTAGGGTGTTGGATCTATCTGGTTGCATATTTGTTTTTACATTTTGCCAGTTCTTTTATAACCATGGGTATATTCAAATCTTTATGTAGATTAATATTTCTAAGGTACCAAGAAGCCTGGGTTATGGTTCGTAACATTTTTGATTGAATCTTTTGAATTGTTTCGATATTACTATTAGAAGTAGTTCTTCATAACTGACACCCATACAAGCTGATTGGTTTCAGAATGGATTTATATAGCAACATTTTGTGTTCTAGATCTAGTGTAGTGTATTTTCTCCAATAAACCAATAAATGGTGTTCAATAAATTGTTCTTGTATAAATGAACTCAAATAAACATTTTTTGTTCTAGATCTAGTGTAGTGTATTTTTCCCAATAAGCCAATAAATGGTGTTCGCCTTGAGTTTTAGTTGCTCTTGTTTCGCCGTGATGTGCTCCTTTTAACTTACGCTTTTATTTAGGTGTAGTCCCAGGTATTTAACTTCGTAAGCTTGCTCAATAGTTATCCGATTTATATAAACTGATGAGCATATAATCCCTAATCCTGGTGCGCATATACACTTTTACTCTCATTGACTTTCATTTTCGACTTATAGAGCCATAAACAAAAAAAATTAATCTTTGTACAAAATACAAAATATATAAATTTTTATTTAGATTAAGAACATATTGTAACTGTTTTAATTAAACATGTAATAAATAAATAAATAATTCCTGTATCTGCTGCAAATGTTCTTGCAGATTTGTAGATGTTGTATATTGTACTTTTGATGGCAGCTTAAAATTGTAGAATCATCTGTGAAGGTGGATGTAAATGTATTCCTGTTTTCCGGTAGATCAGACATATATACTAGGTATAAAAGTGGCCCTAATACACTACCTTGTGGGACGCTAGCATTGATTTCATGTTCATTTGTTATACAGAATTTTAATCTAACTTTAAAGTGCATATTGGTTATACAAGAATTTAGTTGTAGATGAGACTGGTAGTTTTTGTTGTATTTTATGGATCAACCCATCGCACCACACTTTGTCAAATGCCTGGCTGAAAAATACTGCTGAACAAAGCTTACTTTCTTCAAATCCTTGAATTTGGTTTTCAAGTTGAACATAGCACGATCGAGCAGGTACATAGAATAGCTGCCCAAATGTAGATGAGACTGGTAGCTTTTGTTGTATTTTATGGATTTGTTGTATTTTATGGACAAGGATTTGAAGAAAAGCTTTGTTCAGCGGTGTTTTTTAGCCAGGAATTTGACAAAGTGTGGCGCGATGGATTAATCCATAAAATACAACAAAAGCTACCAGTCTCATCTACATTTGGGCAGCTATTCTAATTCTATGTATACCTGTTCGATCATGCTATGTTCAGCTTGAAAACCAAATTGATGCAGTGGAATCACTTCATCGTTTTTTGGATTGGAAAAAATATATTTAGCTTACTTCCTTTTTCCACATACATGTGCAAATGACTCATTTCTTAAAGTTGAATTCTAAACGAAAAATGTATTTCTAAATTATCTAATAAAATACTTTTAAAAATCGAAAAATATCTTTCCTGTAGTAATTTTAAGTACTTTTCGATTCCTTCATTCAAATTTTGTATTCTTTTAAGTAGAGATATTTGTCTAAAAATTTTTTAATGTATTTTATGGATTATCATTAGTACTTTGACTATATACATACATACTACATATAGTATTAAAAGTGCCTTGAAGGTTGAATTGATTTGAAAGAACTAACAAGGTCCTTTAATTTTTCTTTGTTTTTTTTTTGTTAAGTGGAAAATATTTCAATAGAAATTTTCCTCCTTTACTGTTTGTAAAATAAAAAATTATTGACATTTTTGTTCATTTATCGTCGTTATTCTCTCTCTCTCTCTCTCTCTCTACACAGTGAATAGAATATTAACATTGTAAAAGAAATTTCAATATTAATGATAATGAATATGTTTTTTATTATTAGTCTATGCAGAGTACAGTGTACAAAAAATATTACGATATTACTATTAAAAATTAATAAAAACAAAAAAACTTTCAAATTCAAATTAGGTTTGTAATCCTGATGTAATAGGACTTCAGTTAAAAATTAGATAGAAGCGATAATGATAGTTAAAAATTAATAACAGTAATACGTCGACTATAGTTTTATTTAGCTCCTGCAGTTACCGCAACTAAAATGTTTTACAAAATTGGGTATATCTGTTCCTATCATTAAGGCGTTTCCGAACCTCTCGCACTTGCACTTGCACTAAACCTGTCAAATCGCACTTGATTTGTTGTTAAAATTTTAGTGTGGTACCTCAAGTACACTAGATATCGCAAAATTAAATTTATTAAAAGTGAAAATAAAAAAAAAATTTAATGCGAGTATCAAGTGCAAGTGCGAGACGTTTGGAAACGCCCTAAGTATAAGTTTCGATCAAAATTATGAAATGACTGTTGAAGTCATAAATGTTAATATATGAAAATGAAAATCTCTATGTATGTTCCACTTAAACTATAGTATCTTGATTGATTTCGGTTGTTATCCAAACAGCAGAACAATTCAATCAAGATCTTGCTTGCAAAATTGGCAGTACTTATTAATTTTAAAATTTTAATTGTTGCAAGAGTAACTATTGACCCAAAGACCTAAAATAGAACTTTACTTAAAATACAAGAAAATATTTCAACAAAATTTTATACTTTAAATTTTAACTGGAGCGGCATAAAGAAGGTTCGGGTATTTTTACCAAACGTAATGTATCGGTTATTAGAGCGATTTGAAATTTAAAGTTCAATCGCTCACAATCAGAATCTTTTATTTTGCTTTCGATTATCATCTTATGGCGACATTAATCTCTGCTTAAATGCTTTGCTTAGGTCTGATTTTTTTTTAAATTTAAAACTAGGAGTTAGGGCCGACATGTAGGCTTTTAGCCTTTTATGTCCTCCTCCACCCTCAACTTAGTAGTCCGTTTTGATAAAGGCCAATAGGTTTGTGGGTTCTATCCTGCAGATGGTTTCTGAGTCTAAGCCTTGAAAGAGCTAGGAACTCTCCTACAACATGTGTAGAGGTTTTTTTCCTCTTCCAGACAGTGTCTGCAGGTTGGATCGTCCCTTAGTACTAGTTTACACATGTGCTTATTCATGTGGTTATGACTAGTAAGTATGCCCACCATCTTCCTACAGTCTACTCTATTGAGAGTTAGCAGGAAGTTGGTTATTTTGATGTTTGTTCTTGGTACATATATTTTGGAGATTCTGTGGTCTTCAATACGCTCCCAAAGATTGTTTGTTTCCCTCTTCAGGATGTTTTCTATTAATAGTTTGATATTATCAATAGATGTACCAATTGCCGGTTCCCGGCCATAAATGTTTCCCACCGATGATCTGGCTAGTTCGTCAGCCTTCTAATTTCCAGCCAGGCTACTATGATCCGGTATCCAGGTCAGTTGTACCTTGTTTCGGACCCCTATGAGGTTTAGGGCTTCCGAACATTCTCCCACCAATCTAGATTTGATGAGGCTACTTTCAAGAGCTTTTAAGGTAGCCTGACTGTCACTAAAGATTCTAATGACTTTGTTAGACCATTTTTGCTCTTTTATTAGGTCTGATTAATCTAGGTTAAAATTTCTCATCAATGAATATCATTGTTTCTATTAGAAAAATTGGTTTATAGAAAAGGGGGAATGAAACGGAAGGAAAAACGTGATGAAAGTTGACCCGTGTGGAAGTAGTCAATAATTGATCAAATTTGAAAAACAAAATATTTGGTCTACCGACACTGCTTTATAAATCAGGAACTCATTCTCCAGCAAGAGTAAATCAAAAAACCATAGTTCAGATAAACATTTAAATAGTGGAAGACCAGAACAATATTCTATTCTAGTATGAACCTACGTACTCACAACTTATTTAAAAATAATAGAATTGTTAACAAAAATTCAATTTATTTAAATTTTTGAACATAAAATAAAAGTCCTATATTCGATTTCATGAATTTCAGATTTAACTCTATTTAACATTAAGGGTAGTAGAGAAGTAGATATCAAAGTTCAATACATTATTTTTATTTTTTTATTAAGACTAAAAACTTGATTTGAGTTGCGGCGTCATTTGAAAAAAAAAACAAAAACAAAATAGAAAAAATTTAACAAAACAAAACGATTCCATGTAGTGTCATTAATTTAGAATGAGGAAGGGGAAATCAAAGATTTTTATCTATATTTCCGTCTTCATTTAAATTTTTGGAGTTTAATTTTTTGTACTCAAATTAAAACAAAAAAAAAAAAAAAAAAAAAAAATAAACATAAAAATTATTTTGTCCTTTTCTGTTTTTCTTTTTTTTTTCGTGTTTTGTCGTTGTTGTTGTTGTATTTTAGTTGGTTGTGCCTCGTACATGTCCTTGATATAAATAAAATAATTTTTTAAAGAATTGGCCATTTATTCTGAAAAATTGTTTTGTTGCCTAAAGGGTTTCGTTTTTTTTTGTTTTTGTTTTTTGTTTTTGTTTTATTTTTCTATTATTATTATTATTTGCTCTTTTATACTTGCGCCATCTACAATCTATTTTCATCTAGAATGTTGATGATGATGATTATGATGATAATGATGTTAGTCATGATAATATTGATGATAAGAAAAATATCCTTAATGCTATTATGGAATTACATGAACATCTTTGAGTGCCATTTTACCCTCCGGGGAATATGTTTGTTTATATTTTTTTTTTTTGTTTTACACATATATATATATATATATATTCATATAATTATATAGCGTACAATATTTCACCACTTCTCCCAATATATTTTCTTCTAAAAAATATTTCTTTCTATCTATATCAATTCTTTAAATTTAATTTTTTTGTTTTTTTTTATTGTTTTTTTTTTTTTTTCTTTTTATTTGGAAACTTTACGATTACAAAATTTTTTAAAATAAAAAAGTTTCCCTGCTCATTTTTGTATTCTCTATCAATTAGTATTTCATTGAATTTTACAATTGTAGAGAGTTAGCGATAAACATAAAAAAAAGAAAACAATAGTACTTTATGAAATGGGAAGTGGTGGGAGATGAATCCTTCTTCTGTCAAAGTAAAATAAAAAGGATTGGTCGTTAACGAAATAAAACAAAAAAAAGAAAAATAAAAAAAAATAAAATTATTTAATTTTTTTTTTTGTCTTGCGTTTACATTTAGAATGATAAAAACGGTTTTCCCAATCTCTGGCTATCACTCAAAGTTTGAAAATAGAAAAACTTGTGAAAGTGTCATTCTATAAATGTTGTAATAACAGTTAATTATACCTATGAAAAACGATTTGATATTATAATTTGTATATTAGGTTTTTAATAACTCAGAGATGAATATTTTTTGTTGCTTGATATTATTCTGAATCGATCTCAATCGGAATATTTCAATAAAATTATTGCTGATAAGTTTAAAGTTGAATGACGGATCCTTCAAAACTGTTGTTTCAAAGCTGTTGGGTATTTAGATTAGATTTTTAATTCATTTTATTCATATCTATAATTATAATTGACAAACATTTAAGGACCTGCGCAGTAAACACCTTTTCATTTTATCTCTCTTCTCCATACTGTACTCTTAATATATGATAAGTAAGTTGTAAATAAAACAATAATGTGCACACAGTTGAAATAATTTTTTAATCATATCGTTTTATTATTCACCAAATATATTAAGAAATAGATAGAAACGAAACAGAAAATGAGAAGTAAGGTATTTATGTTTTTTAACGAAAACATAATAATTTCAAAGCTTTTCATTAAAACATGAGTGTTTTCTGCTTTGTAATGAGAAGTCTATATCATTCCATGCAAATCCCTGTTTTAAAAACTTTAAATTTGGCTTTGATTTGAATTATAATTACTCAACAGGGGTCCCTAGTTATAATAAAATACAATACTTAAAATATACATTTACTAAATAAAAATAATACGAATAAATATAGGATCATTCAGATATTCATTAGAATATGTGATGAATGAAACTGCAAATATATATACATATCCCTCAAAGCTTTTGGGTTTTTGTTGTTGAGTGGAATTTTGTACCTTCGGTATGTTGTTTCGGGTCCATTATCATAATTTGTTGCTATCATTACGCATCTATTGTCCTTCCACCTTATTACGAGAATACCAGTGACAACGCTCTATAGTCATACGACCCTCATTCCAATTGCTCTAAGTCCTAAATGGTCTATAGCACCTTCATGCTCATCATCACTCGCATCTAAATCACAGTCTGTATCCATTCCAGATAACTCAATCGGCGGTATTGCATAAATTGTATAAGTCTCACGTTCTTTTGTATCAAAGTTCTCTAAGAGATCTGCGATTTCACTTATTATTAATGTAATTGAAAACAAAAACATAATATTTCCTTAATCGTATCCAAAACTTGTATAGATAAGTATAAATATTGTGTTTGGACGAAAAATATAATATGTAAAAAAATATATATTTTAAATTTTTTACTGTTCCTTTTGTACACTGTTCCGTATAAAAAACACTTTGTTTTCAACCAATTTTTTTACTGAAAAATTTAAATTTTGAATTTTTTCAAAGCAATTATAAAAAATATATTTAAATTCCAAAATAATTTTTAATAAAGTTGGGTTTTGTTTTTATTTTTTTGTAGAAAAATTTAATAATATATATTCACTTACATACTTCTCCGACATTTGTTTTTTGATTAATTCCGCACAAAATTCAAGTTTTCAAATCAAATTCAACCGAAGAACTGAGAAATACTCAATAAATATTTAAAAGAGATCAGTTGGTCATGTTTCAGTACAAAAATAATATAACAAGGCTAACGGGATCTTTGTACATAGTCAATTTGTTGGTATTCTTTATAACAAACAGTATACACTAATGGGTTAAGACGTATTTTAAAAATTTTGGTTTAACAAACTTAAATCACTCATTGGGATATTTAAAAGTACTCACCGTTCTTCGGCAATACAAAAATAAATTATTTTATTACTTAATTGATAGCCCCGGAAATATATTTATATTTGGTACATTAAGAAATATAATAATTGAATAAAGAACTTTGCAGTTTCTTCTTTCTCCATTAGGTACAACATGCATTTTGAATTTTAACATAGCTGAGTTTTACTTTAATTCTTCATTTTTTAGTCAGTTACTAATGTCATCTAAATTTCTCTCAAACTTAAAGAATGCCATTTGAGATAAAATAATTGAAGTCAGAACTGTTGTGTCGTCTGCAAACACTCCACCCAACGTGTCTTGTCTTCCTGGTAAACCAGCAGTAAATAATAAATATTGTATAGGCCCTAATACTCTCCCTTTTGGTACACCGGCTGAGATGTTCATAAATTGAGAGACATGAGCGTCCTGTTAGTTAGATATACTTTTATTAATTGATAATATTGGTGAAGTAGTTTTTCTATCAATTTTATATAGTTAACCTTCGTGCCAAACTTTATCGAATGCTTGATTAAAGTCAAAGAATGCCGCTGAACAATATTTTTTATGTTCAAAATTATTTGTTATTTTTTCAATAACTCTGTGAACCTCTGTTCTGTTATTGCATGTTGATTCCTAAACCCAAATTGATGATTTGATGTTAAATGTTTACTTGTGTACCATTGGTCTAGTCTTTTCATATGGAATTTTTCAAACAACTTTGAAAGTATCGGTAATGAGCTTATAGGTAGGTCTATAATATAAATCTACGTAGTTTAAATATTTTCTAGATTTAGATATTTCAATGATTTGGGCAATTTTCCATTGTGCAGGAAAGTAGTTTGTTCAGAAATTTCCTTCAACATTTTGTCATCAATGATATCGTATCCGGGAGTTTTTTTGTGGTATAAATCTCTTTTTGTAGCTGCTTAGATTTCAGTAATAGTAAAATTTTTAATAGGTCAGTATATTCGGAATGGTACTTGTAAGAAATTTACTATTTCTTCATTTTCGACATCTGATATCTCTGATTGATAGGAAACAAAAGTTTTTCTCAAAAACAATATGAATCCTTATTATCAAAGACCCATTTTAATTATTTCCAACTTACCGCACTGTCAAGAACTAAGTTTTTTTGTAAGTGAAACTTACTATTAACACGTTGATCGGTTTTGGTAGAGAAAAATGTAATAAACTCGCGTCACGCTAAATTGTGAGTAACTAAAAAAAAATAAAATAAGACAAAAAATATTTTTATTTTCTCATTTAAATACAAACAAAACAATAAAACAAAATTTGAGGTTCACCTTCTCACAGCCCATAGCGTCACAGTGTGGTCGCACATTTAGAGCAACAATTCAATCAAAAGAAAAACCATTCAAGCAATTACGCATAAAGCATGAGCTTTATTTACTTTCTTTATTTACTAAACAAAATCGAGCAAAATAGGAATTGAATTTTTTTTTTATATGGATATGAGGTAGAAGATTGCGCTTACCGCATTCTTTATAATAGTTTCAATAAATTAATACATCTATTATTTGGTAATGGATTTACATGTGATTAATACATAAGTATTTGATATAAATTTTGTATACCTACATTGTATTTTGTAATAAAATAAAATATAATTATTAATATAAATTTCGTGATCATAAAACATAAGATTCTAAATCTTTAATAAAAAAAAAAAATATAACTAACTAAAAATTAATGGACACATATACATACATAATATGAGCATACATACATATGTAATATCTAAACTTAAAAAAAATTAGTTAATACGGTTAAGTGAGAATTGAGTAAATCAAATATATAGGTCAGTAAATAAATAGGTCAATAGACCTAGCTCATTTACAAAATATTCTAATTTAAGTTTATATATATATTTTTTCATAGTTTAGTTATATATTTAAGTTAAAATATTTAGATTTGAAGAAAAATTGTGTAAAAACATAAATTATTATTAGAAATATATAAAAAAAAGTTAAAGATAAAGCAATTGACCTAAGTCATTTAAAGTTTGTGTATGGTGTGTTTGTGTTATATAAAAAAAACTCAGTTTAACTAAATATAAAACATTGATCGATGCCTTTTTTACACGATATTTACATAGATTCAAATCAAAAATTTTTGTTTTCTACTTCAGTTACCATAAGCCTATTGTGTCTTTTTTAGAATATAATGAAAATTGTCTAATCTAATCGACCCTCAGGCTACAATCTCAATCATCTGCATTTAAATGTTGTTTCACTAACTACCCCCCAGACTGGATTTTCTTTTTTTTAATAGAATTTTACACCATCTTTCATGAAACTCGATTTATATTATTATATCCTATAATTGTTTTGACTAACTATTTTTTTCTTTTATTTTTATTATTTCAAGTAAATCTTTTTCTTTTAAGACATTAACAGAAAAAAAAAAAAAAAAACAAAACAAAAAATAAATAAAAAAGAACGAGAAGGGACCTATTCATTTTTGATAACAGAAAAGAAGTATAAAGAAACACAGTATAGAAAAACAAAAAAGGATTTTTACTATCTCTTTCCACATTGGAAGAGAATAAGACAATGGTGGTGGAAAATGAAAATTAAATTAAAATATTATTTTTATTTAAATTTTTACCCATTTTGAATACTTTAATTAATAGATGAATTAATTAAATTAATATTATCATCAAAAAGAATAAAAATGGAGGAGATTTTGAATTTTAAATAAATGTAAAGAATTATTTGACAATTTCAATGATTTTTAATTACATTTGAAGATTTATTTAGTTAATTTTTGGGTAATTTAAATTTCTCATTTTATTTTTTTTTTTATTTAATTGGTAATTTTGAAATTTTGAATAAATATAATTTTCATTTTATTTTATTTATTTTAAGATTGATTTTATAAATGAGTTAATTTATTTGAATGTTAATAGAAAAGAAAAAACAGAGACAATTAAAAGATTATTTAATTAAAATTATTAATTTTTAAAGATAAAAAAATTAATTATTCAATAGTAATGACTGAAGCTGGACCTGATATTTGTAAAAGACTAGTAAGTACTGTATATTTGTTATATTTTTTGTAGTGCGTTTTAATTATTGTGGATCCTAATATGGCAGTTCAATTACTGAGTTGAACAAAATTCTTCTAAAGAACAAATAAATTTAATTACATTCGATGCTTCGCTGGATAATTATAGTGTGCAGTTTATTATTAATATAATATTATAGTCTACGCCAATTAAAGAAGAAGTTGTATAGAAGCTGTCAGGATTTTTAGTTATGCATTATATTCAAAGGTGGATTTACAATTCACCATATTAGGGATGTGATGACTTTAATGCGGAATATTTTTTCAAATATTTTTTCTAAATCATAATGCAATATTGTTGTCTCTAACCAGATATCGGTAATAATATTTTCCAACGCTAATCGGTTGCTAATTTCAATTTAAAAATAAATTCACAAATATGTATGTTAGCTGAAACGTTTTAAAATAATATAATAAAAATATATAAATATGATCTCACTAATTTTATTTAATATTTTGATCGATTGTTGTTCTTGGCTCTATCATGAAAAGTTAGTAAAACTTACTAAAAAGAATTAAAATTATCAACAATTTGAACAAGCACAATTTCATTTTGAATAGAAACTTCGATATCCACAGTCACAATACGAGAGACAGGTCTACTTAAGCTGATTCACAACCGAAAACAAAAACAATAATTGCCTGTATAATTGCTTAAAGATTTATAATGAATTGCCAACGGAAATAAAAGAAATTAATAATATTGGTGTATTTAAAAGGAACATAAGAGAAATGTTGATTCTATAATGTAACTAAATTCGCCCATATAAAATATAAAAAAAAACAAAAAATTTGGATTAAGATTATTTGGAATGAATTAAGTAATTTTATATTACGTATAAAAATATTAAAATGAAACTATGTACATATATAATTTTCTAAGTTTATAATTTAATAAGCAAAAAAAAAAAAAAAAACATGTATGTATAAAAAATATTTTATATATTAATTTAGGAAAATAGAAAATATATTATATAAAAATATGTCTAATAGTCAAAAAATTGACCAGACAGCTTATCCTACGGTCACTATAAAATTAATGTTTAGATTTAGAATGTATAAACATTTTTTTTAAGTATTATTAAAAATTTAAATTACAAAATTACATAATAAATGAATTGTATGTGAAATACCACATTACAAAAAAAGAAAACAAAAAAAAGAACAAGGTAAGGAATAACAAAAAATTACAGTCTTTCAATCTACACTGACACACTAGAATAATACCAAAATCATTTAAAATTCCGAAATCGTTCAAGAATGGTAGTTATGATAAGATTGCTGTGAGAAGGATTCGACATAAATATGGTTCAAACATTTGAAGCAGAAATGATTATATTGTAATGAATATATGAATATAACTGTATATATAAATATTTAATAAAAAGCTCTGAATTCATTCATAACTTTGTTCAATATATTATAATTAGTACATAATATTATATTAGATATTATTTTCATTTGTAAAATTATGCTGACTAACATAAATATTATGGAATTTACTACAGTATTATTCTGAGCTCAAATGCACTAAAAAAAATTGTTATTCAAATTTAATGAATCATGTAAGTAAGGCAATGAACTTGGGTTAGTAAAATACTTATTATAAAATTAATGTAATTTATTTTATACTTAATCAGCATATTTTTATTGAATTTATTATTTTTAATTGTAAATAATTAAATTAAAATTTTTGTAAAATTTGTATAAAAGGGCATGATTGTCCTGAGCAAGAATCAATTATTTAATCAAACCTTGAACAAAAAATAACTCTTTCTTTTATTTTAGGATTCGTTTAAATTGAAAGATCTGTCCATGAAGCCATCCGCTTTTAAAGATCATTTCAATACAAGTGTATAATCTTTATAGAGCCATACGCTCAAAGATTGCTTTTTTTTTTTTGTTTGTAATTTTAAAGTCCATATACAATTCAGAGTATTAATGAAATGCTTAGTTCTATAAATGTATCTAAATTTGTGTTATAGATTTTGTTTTAAGTGTGACCGTAGCATAGGTCTTATAACTTTTAAAATTGATTTTTTTTTATTTTTTTTTTTATTTAAATTTTTGTTTTTGTTTGACATTCATATATTTTATCCATTTATTTTATTATAATTTTTTTTTTTTTTTTTTGTTATTTAATTTCTATTCTATCTCTATAATTATATTTAAAATATCAAAAATCAATGTAATCCTAAGTTATGTTTAACATTTAATTTTGCTATATATGATAAAAACTAAAAACAAACCATATTATTATCGAAATAACATCTCCCTTATTTTCCTTTTAAAAACACCAAGGCTATAAATATGCAGAACAGAACGATTATATGCAAAACAGAACTCTCAGAATAATTGTTTGACAAAGCTATACGCTTTTAACATTTTTACGAGGTAAAATATAGCTTTACCCAAGCAATTCGCTTGAGAGCTATATTGGCTATATGTATATAGACTTGATTAGGTAAGCCGCCTATCCTAAATATAGACAAAATTACAATAAACTCCAGTCAAAATTACAATATGAATCCAATCACATTTAATCTATCTCATCCAGTAGAAGATTTCAGTTTGCCGAGTGAAATGTATATTAAGCTATGTAGACTCGAACTGGTCATGGTCGGTGCGGTGCATTCTTCTGGTGGAAAAATGACGCTTTATAAGATTTCATATTGCTACCAAAACAGGGGCTCTTCAATTTATTAATAAACTGCGAAATTAGAGATATTTTTAACGTAAAATTTAATGCTATGCGCTGATGGTTGAGAGATTTCCAAATGGATGTATATGTAAAACCACATAAAACAATAGATTATTAAAATTAGAGTTCGAGTATTTTTTGCGATGTAGGATGCCATAAATCTTCCAGAAGACACAATGAGGATCATTGATTAATTTTGGGTGATTTTTACTCACTAAACCATGTACTCATTAATTATTGTGGGTCCTAACATGGCAGATTATGCCATTTTTATATATTTACAATTTAGTTTATTCATATATTAATAAGAAAGTTTATTAATATAGCGAGAATCGTCTCTTTTGATTATCAATTTTATTAAATAGCTGTTTGTTACTTCCTATCTTTTCATGCGGTAAAACCAAGGTTGATTACACTGAAGATCAATAATTTGATAATGATTATACGTCTTAGTTCTTTTAATTGAGAGAATAATTAACAAAGAATAACAATATTAACAGAATTAACAAAAAAATTAAACCAAAACAAATTATTTAAAATCGCCAGGGGCCTTCACACATTGTTGCTTTAACCCATTCTATACAATGGTACCATATGGTACCAGCTATATAGCCTCTCTCAAAAATATGATTTCTCATGATTCTCAGAGCGAATTCAAAAGTATTGATAAGAATTAATTTTTGGAATACTTTTCCTTCAATTTAATGTGTGTGTAATTAGTCAGTAGTATTTTATCTGCTTTAGTGATATCAAGTCAAAAACTAATGTTTTAAATTAAAAAAATGCTAAATATGATCACGTGGAAATTGTAAGTATTATTATTAGCATATCTCTTTTAAAAAATTTTAATTAAATAAGAAGTATATTAAAAGTACACATTTTATTCTATATTTTAATATATTCCGTTAATCAAATGATTGCAATTAATATATTAAATCTTCATATTTAAAAAAAGTGGTCCCATATGATACCGTAGCGTTGATACGATACAAACATATGAATGGTGTATTATGTGAATTTTTATGTCAATCCCATAAAATATTTTTTGTTTTTTCATGAATACTTTTTGTTTTACATAAATATATAGTATGAAACTCCATGAAGTGGCTGATTCCAATGAAGAAGTTGAATTAGGAGAGCCAATTGGAATTTATCTACAACCACCAGATCCAGTTTGTGATTCAGCTGAAGACGATTGCGAACGAAGGCGGTAAAATCATAGACTTGCATCATAATCAACTACATCAAATAGCTGAAATAGAATTTGCTGGAAAAGTTAACGATAGTGAAATAGATTAACTTGAAATTGAAAAATTCCCTGAAATCGGTCAAATCATAGAAATATAATCTTGCTCTTATAACGGACTTGATATTATTGTTCCATCATCTGTACCAATTTTGAAAAATAAATTTGAATGTTCGAGAGCTAAATTCTTTAGTTCAAAATAATTATTTCAGATCCAACTAATTTTGATTGTTCAAAAGAACCACACGAACTATTTAAAAGAATCTTTGATGATTTGCAACGAAACGAATAATTATGGTGTTTTAACAACACAAAAAAACCCTAATGTAACCAAAAATGAATTAAAAGTTTTTATTGCAATTATAATTATTTCCGGGTACAATAATATACCAAATAGATAGGCTTAATGAAGTGATTGCAAAAAGTATATGTCTCGATATCGTTGTCGTGAGATTGAGCTTTGTATTCACCTCGCTCAAACAACTGCTACCAATTCAATTGACAAAATGTGGAAATTGCGCCCCTTAAGTGTCAAATTGAAGCAAAACTTCCAAAAAAAAATTGTGAAGAGCATTTGTCTTATGATGATAAAATATTTTGGCCGCCATGGCTGTAAACAATTTATAAAGGGCAAGCCTTCGCGTTTCGGCTATAAGGTATTGTGTTCGAATTCACTAGAGGGCTACTTAATTAATTTTTAAATTTACTTTTAGTAACATAGCTTAAACTTTGGAATAAAACTTTTCCAAAACAGTAGCCCACGTAACAATTTTATTGCTATAAGACTCTTGCGCACTCTTATAACACTATTATAAACACTCTTATAGCAGTATTAGTGTTAATTTGAGTGCTCCGCAATTGCTGCGAAATGTTATAAATACGTTATAGCACTAAAATGGAGAATCCTATAAGGCACCGGAGCAAGTGCTGTAATATTGTTATAGGATTAGTATACATGTATTAGTGTATATGTTTTTATTTTGAAATGATATTCATTTGAAATAATTTATGTTATGCGAGAGTGAGAAATGTATTATTTTTTATTTTCAAATAATAATTTTATGGAGTTTATATTTATTTCCTGAGAAAGGGAGATAGATATTAGTTAATAATATAAAAAATGTCTTACTAATAAATAATATTTTTCGGTCAAAAATAATTGTGTTAATATTTATAAATTTTTGTGACCAAAATGCAAAATTTGGCTGGGAATGAAATTTCATTGACATTTATTATAAAAATACTTCGAAAAAATACATTGCCCTTCAAAAATAACCAATTTTTAAATAAATAAAAGAAAATATATTTTTAAATTGCATCTTTAAAATATTTAATAAGGTACGTTAGTAAATGCATAACATCAAATTTGATAGTTAAATTATTCTTTTAAGTAAAAATGATATTTTTGCGAAAAGAAAGCAAAATAAAACATTTCAGTTTTTGTTTGTTTAAAAAAAAATTACCTCGTTTGTAGAAAATAATGGCCGTCGCAAAATATTTATCTAAAAGCTACAGTAAGTTTATTAGCAACATTATAGGAGCATAATAACATCACTACTGCTATTCCAGCAATTCTATTCTTATAACAACACTTTAACTCTTAATATAGGATTACGCACTTTTAGATTTATAGAAACATTCACTACTATCTCACTTGCGGAAAATCCTATTATAGCAACTCCGGCAATTGCTATAAGAACATTCTTATAGCAATATTAATCACATTATTCCCATAAAAATATCATTATAACACCTTTAGTGCTTATCGGGAGTCATATAGAAGTATTGTAGCACTAATTTTGTTTTTATAACAAAATAAAATGTTACCTGGGAGCTTATTGTTAATTTGTGTTTTTCATGTATTTCACATATTCTAAGAAATCATTACGATGGTACCATATTATGGTACCGAATGTGATTCCAGCAAAAATGCACATCGTGGAAAAAAAAACAAGGACAGATTTGGATTCCTGAGATCAAAATTAAGAAGTATATGAAGTTTCATAATTAAATTCGGAAAAAACTTGTCCCGCAACGATTCATACGCATGTGGAATAATATTTCTCTCCATTTTTTCATTCATTTGAATATTTGTTTATAAGAAGAGATAAATATAGAGTGGATACAATAACATAACCAATTACTTGATCATTTCATATCTTAATAAAGCGTAATCAAATTACCACTTCAAACTATTTTATAATATTATACAACTAGGGAGTGCAATACCGGAGCGAAAAATTAATACCGGTATTTCGGTATTGAAAAATTGAATGCCGGTATTGAATACCGGGACCACTACATAAGAAAAAAAAATCAATATTAAGAAAAAAACCCATTTGGTTTATTTTAAACTAAAACATTAATAAAAACAATTCATTCTTTAATATATAAAATAAAATAAAAACATAAGATAGTTATTAAATAAAATAAAGGTTACAGAGTTAAGTAGAAAAATTTAATAAAAGTACATTATCAAGTATAAAAATTTAATTATATGTTTTAATGATTGGAAGTATGCTCTTAAACAACACAATGTATCAAGGCTTTCATAATTTAAGTTGGAGCGAATTTTCGTGCATACTATATGTCCAGCAGCAGAAAATGCTCGCTCAGATTCTGCGCTTGTTGGACGTATTGTAAGAAGGAGATACCCATAAATTTTCTGGGTATACATTCCACTACTAATCGTCTTCAAATAATGTCATTTCTCGTTTTATAAGTTTGACATTATCTTGAATTGTATCCAGTTTTTTTTCGACTTACCGACCGACAGACCGATGCTACTTCAGTAGAAATGAACGATATTTCCCATCACTACTTTGAAAGCGGAACGAATATGAAATTGAGTATATCGTTATTTTTTATTATCCAACCAGAAAAACTAGTTACTACTATTATTATTTTGAATTTTTGTTAGTTATGTTAAATTTATGCCTGAGTTTTTTTTTAACTACTTAACTACTTAATTTTAGAAACTGGATACTTGGGTTATTTCAAAATTACTGAATTTACTATTATAGAAATCCTACAATTTTAAATTCAAATATTTTTTTGTGTTCTGACAACTAAAAATTAATACCGAAATATTGCGGTATTAATGCTTTAATATCGGTATCGAATACCGGAAAATATTCCCGCGGGATCCCGGTTTTCGAGATTCCGGGATACCGGTATTGCACTCCCTATATACAACCTTCAGCAATTTAGATAATTTTATATAAAATTGACATAACAACTTGGTTCGTTGCTATATTTTGTTAAATTCAATTGAACAGCTGCGGTGAGTATGGAAGTTAAACAAAACATTTTTTTAATACTTTAAAACTTTTATAAATTTCTGTAAAACATCATAAAAACTTCCACAACCACATTTACTCAAAAACTCATAAATTGTTCTCTGATAATTAATCAATTTTTTTTTATCATCAAGCTTTTAAAACGCACATATCGAACTAAATTAATTTTGTTTTTTTTTTGTTTTTCTTTTTTTTTTTCCAATCTCACAAGGAATTGAAAGAGAAAATTATTTTTTAAATTCTTGTAAAAAAGAAAAAAAAAAACTCTTTCTTTTTATTCTGTTTTTATTTTTCTCCCATATACGCACAACTAGTAAATTACTCTTGTTATAGTTTTTAATAAAGCAATTTGTTGTAAGTTCCTTGGATTATCCTTAAAGTACATCCATTTAGAAAATACAAAATAAGACAATAACAAGAACAAAATGAGGATTCTATTAAAATTAAAATTGGATTTAAAATCAAATTACTTTTAAGAATTTTCCATTATCAGAGACCTAGAGAGGCACACAGCAGTAGAGTATAGAGAGTCATTGAATAATTGTACAAACAAAAAAAAAAACAAAAACAAAAATTGAAAACACATTCAAACCCGCAACATTTGTATGAAATACACAACAATCTTTAAGTCTAAAGGTAACTAAAATTAAAAAAGAAAATAAAAAAAAAAAAAAAAGTTAGAAGAAAAAGAAAAACCAGCAGATAACTAAGTCGAGCACACCCAAGTCAGATAACAATTTAGCCCAGACAAATCCATTTTTAATTGAGGATTAGAACTTTATGAAAAAAAAAAATAATATTTTTTTTCTTCTTCTTTTATATTTCGTGTGCAAGGATATTCCTACTACCATACTCTATAATATAGAATAATCAATGTTTTTATCTGTGCGAATGTGTGTGCACGATATAAAATATTTTACTATTGTGTGGTATTGGTTATAAAGTAAAGAATTGAGATTTGCCCTATATTTTTCTAATAAATAAAATAGAAAAAAAAATTTGCAAAGAAGAGGTGGCGAAGAAGAGGTGGCGAAGAAGAGGCATTGAAATGATTGAAAAATAGGAATTCATTTTGGTTTTTTTATGAAATGAAATTTAAAAAGAAGGATCGAACCAAATGAGTTTGTTAAGCTCTTAAATATTATTTATAAGATATTTGTTTATAAAATCCTTTTTTTGTTATTTTGTTTTTCTAATTATTTTCTGCCGTGAATAATATCGAATTTATGAATGTTTAAATGAAATTGTTTGAGACATAGTTTTTCTTTACAAAACGTAATGAAATTAAATTTAATGATAATAATAAAAATTGAAGGCTTTGATATGATTTGAATATTAAATTTTAGTAGTGAGGACTACTTTGCGTGAATATTTTGAAGTTTACGGAAAAATAATTTTCAAAATAGGCAACTATCAAAATAAATAGGCCTATAATGAAAGTAATTTAAAAAATTATTTTAAGACAATCTTAACATTTTGTATGTAATTAACACTAATAATTTGTGAAAAAGATAGAAGTTGGCAAATGCTAAGAGTTAACTAAACTGTCGAATTCCATCTTTTAAGCAATTATGTCAAGATATATGACCCGATAGACTTCGAATTTGTACCTCTACAACTTTGAAATATTGAAATGATTCAAAAATGGTTATCAAAATAAATTCATATACAATTGGAATGTTTAAAATATGGAATTATATTCCAGTATGGGCATAATTAGAAAATGGTTCAGTTTTAATTATATATTTTGTCTCCCTCTTTCAGATCGTAGTGATTTGAATATTAATAGAAAAGAAAAAATGGCTTTTTTTTCTTCAACACAGATAATTAAAATTTTTTATTTTTAAAGATAAAAAAATTAATTATTCAATAGCAATGACTGAAGCTGACCTGATATTTGTAAAAGACTAGTAAGTACTGTATATTTGTTATATTTTTTGTAATGCGTTTTAATTATTGTGGGTCCTAATATGGCAGACCAATTACTGAGTTGAGTTCTAAAGAAAAAATAAATTAAATTACGTTCGATATTTCGTTCGTATGCTACGTTTGATATACAGTTTATTATTAACATAAATTTTATAGTCTACGCCAATTAAAAAAGAAGTTGTATAGAGGCTGTTAGGACATTTTTTTTGGCGATTGTTCAGTTAATCAATTTAATTTACGATAACATTTATTTTTTTTATTTAGCTTTTTGTACATTTATCGTTTCCGACTTTTCTCCACCAATATTAGGTCAAGGGAAATATACTATTAAAGAAATGAGTTGAAGAGGGGTACCAGATGACTTGACAAATATCATCATCATCATTATCCTGTAACCCCATCCGTGAGGCATATGGTTGACTATAAATTAATCCAATTTAAATTGTTATCAATAATTATACCCAAGTACTTGTACTTTTCAACAGATTCAATTTCAAAACAACCTATTGAGCACAAGCTATTTAAAGATGAGCCAACATGACAATTGCAATGAGAAGCATAATTTAAACGAACACAGCCAGTAGAATGAAATTTAATTTCTAGATCATTGTCAGTAGAATTTCTTAAATTAAAAATAATTATTTTGGTTTTATCACTTATTATAAAGTTTATGAACTACGAACCATTTTCTGAGCAAATCTACATCAAACTCTATACTTTGTTTTAATGAATTAAAATTATGTGCACTATATGATATAGAACAGTCATCTGGAAAACCTGTTATCTTACCTTTAAAAGATTGTAGAAAAATAGAATTAATATAAATTAAAAATAACAGTGGACCTAACACTGAACCTTGAGGTACTACAATGTTAGTAGTTTTCAGTTGACTTACTATATTATTTAGCTTAACTTTTTGAGTTTTTTATCTCTCAAATAAGAAGTTAAAAAGTGTAACAGAAAACCCCTAAAACAAACTGACTCTAATTTGGTTAAAAGAATCTGGTGATCAATCCTAACCCGCATTATCCCATAGGCACAATAGGCACAATGCCTAGAGCCTACGAACTGTAAATGGCCTACGAAAATGTATACATATTATTATTTACGAAACATTTATATAATAAATATTCAACCAAAGCATGAAACGAAAAACTTCACTTAATCCAAAATAATTCAAAATTTATTTTCAAAAAACCAAAAAAAAATCATTAATTTAGTAAACAATTTATTTAATTATTACCTAAATTAACCTTCCTACATTTTTTATTGGCGAATTCGACAATAACATCATCAAAACTAATTTCTCGCATTAAATCACTTTCAATTGATAAAAGCGTAAGAGATGATAATCGTTCCTGTCCCATAGTTGATCGGAGGCAATTTTGTATTCTTTTAAGCTTTGAAAACCTCCGCTCCCCTTCTGCATTCGTTCCAAATATCGATAAATAAATTCTTAACACAATATTTACATTAGGAAAACTAATAACTAGTTTATCATTTATTTGGGTAATTATCATTTCCTTCACTGATTTTTATTCCCATGCATTCGTGAAAATAATAAAAACTCGTCAACAAATGCATCTTCAACATCTAAAGACTATATTTGCACTAACTGGTTTGCTTTCGAAACTATTTCATTATTTGTTAAACTTCTGTCCACCAAAAAATTAAACCTTTCATATAACATTTGATATGCTCCAAGTCGCTTACGCATTTCAATTATAAGTCTATCTACTATTGTATAAAAAGATTCTATACGAAATTTGTCACTTGCACTTAGCCTCAAGCTAGGATCTGTGTTGTCTAAAACTTCATCAAAAAATCTATTTCGTGTTCGTTTACGTTGTGTATATTCTTTATATTCGGAGGATGTAAGCTTTTTTGCCATGGTTTCAAATTTATCAAACTCTAAACGAATATCATGAAAGTAAGCTATGAGAGTATCAAATAATTTTACAATAGTGCATAATTCTATGCCAGTCTCCTGCAGAGCTTTATTGACAATATTAATATTTTGTAATAAATCATTCCAATCATCAATGCTGTTTCAAAATTGTTCAGCTTTTTTATTAAAGATTTTGCTTCCTGCACAGCCACAGCAGGTTGACGTTCGCTTTCAGTTATTTCAAACAATGCTTCTTGAATTTTTGAATAATTCATAAATAGAGCCATGTCGAACAGACCATCTGGTTTCTGATAAATTTTTAACAACACAAGTATTTTCTTTCATATTGTCTTTAAATTTGGACCATTGTGGTGAAGCACAAAAAAAAGTGTATATTGATTGTAAAATTCCAAAAAACTTTACTGCTTCCAAGCTACACTCCACAGCAGTTGAACCTACAAAATTAAGACTATGAGCAGCACATGGAACCCATTCAGCCAGACTATTTATTTCTCTAAATCTAGCTTGTACACCTGCATATATGCCACTCATATTACTGGCGTTATCATATGATTGGGACCTGCAATTTCCAATACTTATGTTATAATGTTCCAAAGTATGTCGTATAATGTCGAATAAATATTTTCCATCGTGTTGTTCAATTGCAATAAATTTATAAAGCGAAATAAAGGCACCAATATAATATTCATAAAATAAACCAATATGGAATGAAACTAAACTTTGCTATTTAAATAAAGTGTTGTTAAACAAAAACACTTTGGAATTAAATTAACGCATTTTAAAAATAAACCACAGCTGACTTTATTAGGGATACTGGCAAAAGAACTATTCGATAGTGTTAAAGGTAAAAGTGCCTAGGGCCTACGAAGAGGTTAATTCGGGCATGCATCAATCATATCAAAAGCTTGGGTAATGTCAATAAACAGAGCTGAAGTACATTTTTTATTTTTTATACTCGAGTATCACTCAGAACATAATTTTAAAATTGCATCTTCAGTGCGCATTTCACCAGGTAGAAAACCAAATTGTTTTTGATCAAAAAAATTTGATTCAAATAGAAATTTTAATATTCTTATTTTAATTGATTTTTCAAATAACTTTGCTGAAGAAGGCAAAATTGAAATAGGCCTGTAATTACTTAACAATAGCCCTTTTTAAATAGAGGAATTATTTCAGCACTTTTCAGAGAGTTTGGAAAACTTCCACTATAAATTAATAAATTGAAAATATGACTTAATACTTCTGATATATAGGGTATATTTTTTTTTGAATATTAAATTATTTATATTGTCAGACGTACATGATTTTTTGTTATTTAGTGACAAAATATCTAACATTACTTCATTTGGTGAGATATCCAAAAGCTTGTGTGAAAAAAGTTTATCATTTTTAACACTGTCATTGTTTAATCCACACAAACATTTAGGTGAATACGTTACCTAATTATTTTAAGTAATCGATTAATATGTACCATTATTCACTTGAACATGTTTAATGAATTATCTTTAAGTTTTTTTTTTTTTTTCTTATGATCTCCTTTAAGTTTAAAAAATGAAATAAATATATCAATATGTAAAATTAAATTTTATTTGGTACAAAGGAAAAAAAATATCTATTTTAAAGTTTTAATAAATAAATAAATATACATAAAATAAAATATCATAAAAATCGAAATATGAAACTCAAAAATATTACTTTAAAATAATTTTGTATCTCTCGTACATAGACACAATACTGATAATTAAAGATTTACATCACTTTGTAACTTGTCAAATTGCATTTTAACTAATTAACTTGAAACAATAATATAATGGGCCATCAAAACTAAATATTTAGTTTGCATCGGTTGATGTTCGTACCGCTTATATGCATGTATGCATGTTGCAAATAAAACTTTTCATTACTAGTAGAATTTTTAACCTTCCATTTCTTAAAATAGTTTCGGCCTTTCAATTGAAAATTGATAATTTCTTAAAACTTTTATTATTAATATGTACACAAACATGTATAATAAATACACTTATATATACTATTATAATGAATTTTCTTTTATCAAGCTGATACCATTAGATAATGTGGGAAAATTTTACAAAATTCAATTTTCCTTAAGGGAAAATACTGTTTCTGAAAGTTTTCTCTCATCATATGTGAATTTTCATAGTTAAATTCATAAAATTTATTTTTATTCTTATGTAGTAGTATAATAATATCAGAGGGTATCAATGTGTATAAAATATTGTTAGCACACACTTGTAGTCTATAGAGAAATGTGCAAAATCAGTGCAACAAAAGTAAAAAGTTCATAAATTGTTGTGGTGTAGAACTCTCCGATACGTTACAATATTGAAAAAGTTCTAAATTTTCATTTCTATATATTTTTTTTTTTTTTTTGTATTGTTTTGTTTATTTTAAAATCATTTTTGTATAGAGGTTATTTTTCTTTATTCTAAGAACCTTATAAACCAACATTATAATTTAATTTAGTTAAGTGTATTGATTTTTGAAATCAAGTTTAAAATTATATTTTAGTAGCATTTTGACAGTTCCTTAAGTAATTATTTATGAAGATGTGTGTGAGTATTTATTTATATATGCATTTTATTTTAGGGTTACTGAATAATAAGAATTTTGAAATTGGTTTGGGTGTTGATGCTGATTTGTAATTCAGTAAAGTATGTTATAATAATTGTAAAAATTGTTGGTTTTTAACCTTTCCTCTGTGCATAGTTTTTTTTGTCGTAGTTTGTGAACGGGGGTCCATCTGACCCCATATGTATTTTCATATCGACCTATCCAAAGTAAAGTATGACAACTCGACTTATCTGCAAATTGAGTTATGGTATACATCTGATTGCCCATGTTCCAATCTATAACCTGTCAAAATTTCACAGCGATCGCCCTAAAATTAAGTAAGTTATGCTCATAAACATACTTTAACTAAAAGTAAAAACTGAAAAATCTTCTAAATCGATATATTTTATATAAAAAATTTTTTTTTAAATCTCGATTTTATTTACAAAATGAAGCAAAAGAAATGTAATTAAGATAAAACAAAACAAAACTTAAGTACAAAATTCAATTTAGTCACAACAAACATCAAGCAAAATATCCTACCCTTAAACATGGTCCGATGTTGAGAGGAATCTATCAGTTCTTCGTTGATGCAGTTTATACAGATAATTTTTGAATGTGCTGCACAAGATGCTTCTTTACAAATGCAATATTATAATGTTCGTGTTTAAATATCAGCAGATCGAGGACAAATATGACACCATTGACGTTTACTGGTTGTATTCAAAGCTATTCCTTTGTCGGTTCACTACTTTATACCCTATCTTCTCCATAGTGATTTTAACATTTTTTTTTCATTGTTCTAGGGTTAGACAGATGACTTAATATATCTGTTTGCACTAGTTGCATAGTCAACTCCTTTAAGAACAATTTACATTGGCATGATTTCGGCTGGTTGAATAGTTGAGCGTTTGCAATTTAATACAAATTAAATGCTGCAACACCAGCGATGTCGATCATATTAAAAAATAAAACCATTGGCCATTGCTTAGTCTTCATTTTGCACGTGTGTGCCCTTACAATTTGTCTAGTGTATAACCTCCGCTTTTAGTTAAATTGTAATTCAATATGATGTTGGGTTTATTTGAATCAAAGTCAACACATTCATCATTATGCAAAATTAATAGTAACAATACATTCTTATTTGGCTTTGGAATGTAGGTTACCAACATAAGGTTCTCGTCAAAACAAAACTCTGAAAAAATCACAGCTCTTTTCTTGATTTCTGCTTTGCTGGTAAATTCTTTTGGCAGGTTAGGGTTATTTGAACGAATATATTGTTGTTTTTTTTTCTTAATAGGTATTCAATCAATATATCCATGGTTATAGTTCGACCTTTGTTGGCGTATGGCTCAGATAAACGATGAACTAAACTCAATGCATAATCAGCTAAATGTGGTTCAGTTGCTTTCTTTCCTACATATATCTCAGCTTTTAATGGGTACGAGTTTGTCGCATCGCATCGCAAATCCCAAAAAATTTCACTCCATACTCGCCTGGCTTTGATGGTATATACTGGCGAAAGGAACATCTGCCGCGAGTTAATACTACTAATATTATAATAATTTTTTTTATTTTGCGTTTAGAAAATACTAATTCGGGCTTTCATGGACTGGTTGATTGACTTAATTGACGCTTAATAAGTTTTTTTTTTTATTTTAAAAACGATTGGGGTCAATTTGACCCCAATGCATAGGGGAAAAGTTAAGCTAACTTTCATGAGGGTTTTACAAATTTTTCAG